>CM067216.1:43510452-43880451 GCA_034190945.1 Octodonta nipae | reverse complement strand
CCAAACAATGGCTAGCAGTTCCCGTTCGATAGTGGAATATCGAGTTTTCTGCAACGCAGTGTACGGGAAGCATATGATATAGAAAGATCTTTTCCTACGGGCCTTGTGAGAGAACCGCTCCAATTGCAAAAGCACTAGCATCAGTAGTGAGCAGGAATGGTTCTTCGAATTTGGGTAGATCAAGATAGGGTCAGATACAAGGGCTTGCTTCAGTTCTTTGAAGGAAGACTTGCAATCTGCGTCGAAGATGAATTTGACGTTCTTTCTGCAGGAGTTTCGTTAGGGGCTTTGAGATCTTGGCGAATTGTTGATAAAAACGTCGGTAATAACCGGCGAGACCAAGAAAAGATTTAACATCTTTAGGAGTTTGGGGTTGAGGAAAATTTCTGGATGCATTTAAACCTTTGAAGGGTTTGGTTTTACTCCTTCTTGGGTGATCAGATGACCTAGGTAAGCAACTTCCTTACGGAGAAACTCACACTTGTCAGGTTGAATTTCAAGTTTGACTGTCTAAGACGCTTAAAGACTTCTGTCAAACGGGACATATGCTCATGGATGGTTGGTGAATAAACGATAATGTCATCCATGTAAACAGGCAACGTTCATTCTGGATGCCAGGAGAATGTTGTCCATGACCCTCTGAAAAGTAGAAGGTGCATTTTTCAAACCCAATGGCATACGAACGAATTCGTAATGCCATTGTCAACAGAGAAACCGGTCTTGGGAATGTCTTCCTCAGGATTTCCAACTGGTGGAACCCGGAAGCGAGATCCAGTGTCGAAAAGTATTGAAACTTACCAAGTTGATCGAGGAGATCAGAAATGTTCGGCAGAGGATATTTATCGTCTACAGTTAGTTCGTTTAACTTCCTATAGTCGATAACAACTCGCCACTTTTGCTTACCAGAAGCATCGAGTTTCTTGGAACGACCCATACGGGGGAGGACCAAGGAGAAGAAGAGTGCCTGATAATGCCTTGATCAAGCATTTTGGAAATTTGGGTTTTCACTTCCTCCTTATGCACTTGAGGATATCTGTACGATTTCGTGAAAACGGGCTTGGCATTATTGGTGTCAATAGAGTGTTTGACGGCGTTAGTAAACGTCAAAACATCGCCTTCGAGGATAGAAAATATCTTCGAATTCTAAGCAGAGATTCGTGATAAGTTCTCGCTCTTCGTAATTAATGTTCTGTCCGAATTTGTTCCCTGATAGTAAAGTTCTGTCTAAGTTTGTAGATTCACAGTAATCGTGTGTATTTAGATTTAAGAGAGGGTGTGTATGTCAAGGGGTTTCTAAATGAAGATTGGAAAAGTTAAGTTTTCGGCATTGCGTTCGCGTTTATTATCGAAGTCAGAAATTCTCCCTTTGAATCAACACGTACAACCGCGTTGGGAAGTCGTACTTTGTCAATTACTTGTGTCGGTAGAATTGCGTCAGTATTTCTAAGTTACATTTTAGTTTGAAAATTTGTTCGGTACGTGCCTGGATTGTTATGTGATTGTTATGCGTATGAGGTTGTGCGTTAGTACTGGGGGTGTCTGTTGGTTGTGTATTAGATTGGTCGTGGTCGGGCACTTTATGTAGGGGGATAGTTTTAAAGTTAGTAATTAATTGTTTGGATTTTAAGTCGACGATACATTCATAATGCTCAAGAAAATCAAGACCTAATATTCCATCAAACTCAATATCTAGATCGTAGATAAAGACCTTGTGTGGATTGCCTAGAGCGAAGGAATGAGGGTGGATTGTGAGATCGGATTTTCTCATGAGTAATGCCTTGAATTGTTACTCTTTCGGGAGATCGTTGTGAGAAGTTTTTGACACTGTTTTCTTGAAAATGGAGATACCAGCTCCGGTATCAATTAGAGTTTAAATTTTCCAGAAGCGTCTTTGATATAATAGAGGTTCTTGGAATTTACTGTCAGAAGGGGACTTAAAGAAATGTTTTTCTGGGAAGTTCAGATGGGATTGAAGTCTTCCAAATTCAAGTTCTGTATTTGAGTTTGGACTTCTGAGAGGGTAGTTGTCGAATCGGGGGGCTGATCTAGGCTCGGAAGCGCTAGAAAATCCTGGCATTTGTGAGGACTGAAAGGTTCGACAGGGGTATCATCTACTATTTGGTCGAACTCAGGGCTTTCATAGTTTTGGTAGGTTCTTTCGGAACGATAATTTGGGTTTGTCTGTATTACAGACGGTCGAAAGTTGTTAGGCTTGAAAGGAGGTCTTTGAAAATTATTTGGTCGGAATTGTTGACCTTGATGATTGTTATTATTATTGATTGGATTTGGCCTCGAAGATTGATTCGGCCCAACGAAATTTGTCTGTTATTTTGATTGAAGGCTGAGGTTATTTTGATATCTCAGGCGACAATCCGCAGCAATGTGGCCTAATCGCCCACAATTTAAGCATTTAGGAGGTGAAGTTGGTTTTCTAGCCTGAAAAGATGGCTTAGGTGGAACAGATTTATGTATCTTTTGTTCCTCAAAATAGCATAGTTGAAGTTCTCTTCTTATCCGTGAATGTGGCACAAGAAGATCCTTCGGATTACTGGCACGGATAATTTGGCCTAATCGAGGTTCTAAACCGGTAAGTAATGTGTTTAAAACCATGGTGTCAACGAGAGTGGTTTGAGCGTCTTTCTGCTCGGTGCTCAGACTAGGAGCTTTTTGGATACATGAGTGCATTTTCGCACTCAATACTTGAAGCCTATTATAGAATGTTAGGGGAGACTCATTGGATAATTGTTTTAACCGTTGAAGGTCGTGTATTAATGAGGAAAGATCACGAGAATCCCCAAAATGAAGAGTTAGAAAGTTGTTTTATTTCGAGATAAGAACGCACTGCGCCGCTTTTCTTTTTTTTTAATGTGGATTACTAACAAGTATTTTTGTTCAGCAGTGACATGTTATATGCACAATTGCAAGCATGAATAAATGTGGCCAAAGAAATTTGGTCGCCTTCAAACTCTGGAATTATTGAAAATATTTCCGACAACCTATATTTTTCGTTTCTTCGGCAACAGTGTTGTTTTGTGCTTGTGCCATTTTGATTTAATAGAATTAAAAACGAAAGGTTCAAATCAAAATAATAAAATGGGATAGACAAAAATGGTATCAATAAAATAAATGGTGTAAAAATCAATAATCAATAAATTTGTAATGGGGAAATATCAAAGTTTTTTGGCGATAGAATGGTATTAGTAAAATAAAATGTAAATAAAATCAATGAATCAAATAATTCACTCAATCGAATGAATAAAATCAAAGTAATCAATTAAATCATAAAATATTAATGTAATCAAATAATAATCAGTGATTCAATTCACTGAATTAAAAAATTAAATAATCAAAATATCAAATCAATCAAATATTAAAATCAATTATTAATAAACTTAAACGTTAGACGATTCACTACTACTCACATCAACAGGAACATTGGAAGATCCGTGTTCTCCTTGTTATCGCAGTTGGGACTTCTTCCAGGTTCTTTGCTCCGTTGAGGGATAGGAATCCGCCGCTACCAGTTAGAAGTAAGCTCGTGTTCTAGTACGTTGACGGATCCTACTGACTGCGCCAATTTGTTATATCACACTTCATTAATTAACTTTTTAAAAAAGATTTTTTTATTAAAACAAATACAATTATAACTTTGAAATAAAAATGAAAAAATACAATGTATCTGACAAAGTTCTGAGTAATAATGAATAACAAACAAGAGAGATTTTACAATATATAACCTAATGAGTGCTGAATCGGCACTGTCGACACGGCGATTCCCACGGATGCTCGGTGGTGCTGTAATCTGATACTCCACGTGTCGCTGACTCAGCTGGGAATGTTGTATGTCGTTGCGATATAAGTTCATGCTAAGTTCTAGTATAACTTATATAACATATATATATATATATATATATATATATAATATCTATATATATATATATATATATATGTAAAGAAAACGGTTTTGAGGAATATACTTTTTCTTAACTCTCTTTAATTCAATTTAGTTTGTTTCTTATTACATATAGCTATTTGAAATGCCATCATCATATAAAAATATTCTGTAAAATCAATGCAGATTTCACATAAAAAAATTGTTCAGTCAACTTGCCTATCAAATAATTGTCAAGTTTGATGTAAATGTGTTTTCCTCAAGATCGTGTTTAAATTATGTTATATATTATATTCATTCCTCTGAAATGTTGGTTTGAATATTGAAACCTCTTCTACAGTAAGTTGTCATTTATATTTTATTATATATTATTCTATTTTTATAATTTTGTGTAACTTTTTAGAATAAACTGACGAAGAAATAAATTTTATTTCGAAAGCTCTTCATACCTAAAAAGAGTACTCTTGTGTTTATTTCCCACCATTTTGGCTGCTTCCCGTTAACCACTTTCTTATATATATATATATATATATATATATATATATATATATATATATATATATACTTTTTTGTGTGGATGTTATAGTTATATATATAAAAAGAAAATGAAAGTAAAAATTAATGAACATTTAACCTCACTGTTATAAAGTACGCCTACGAGTTAGTATTCTAAACTTTTAAATTTCAAAAAGTTCTTCAGCGAATAACATTCTTGAGAGGCCATTAATAATGCATCCGACATGACTGAACAAGGTGCACATACTATTAAAAATCCATAAAGTCACTTTAAAAGAACATGAATAAGGAAACAGTAAACATAACGGTACACTCACAGGATGATTAAAAGATTTACATTAAAATAGTATACCTACAAAAGAATAAACTTATTTACAGTGCACAATGTCATGAACCACAATAACAATTATGAATAACAATAGGTGGTCACTGGGTAACTATATCATTTGTAACAGAAACAAAAATAGTCAAACTACACGAGTAGAAAACCAAACATTTAGACTTGAATTTTAGTATCAGTGAGCTAAATAAAACTAAAAAATTGTTAGTTTATGAGGAAATTTGCAGATGTAGCTATTATTGCATTCATAAAAACCTTTACTATCTTGCTAGTAACTTAGGCTATATTTTATTTTGATAAAATGCTTCTAGTATTTGGTGGAGGCAATATATCACTGATTTGGATGCGACTATTTCTAAATTAGAGGGCAAACATATGTGTATTTTTGAAAAGAGTTGGATGTTTTAATCTGAAATGAAAGGCCCAATAGTTTTTTTTTTTAACCCAAATTATAAAAAGTAGGCTAGAGATTATTTTATTCAAAACTTGAATATCGCGTTGTAGTGAATTTGAATCCAGGAGTGACATTTTTTAGTAATTTCATTGTTTATTTAAATATATAATTAAACGATGAAATTCTTAAAAATATATTAATTTTAACATGTATTAATTTAAGTAAACCGACTGTTATTAATTTTTAAATGGTTGAAAATACTATGGTTTAGTCAATTTTGAATAAAATCATCCCTAGCGTATGTAGTAAAAGTAGCTGCATTAAAATCAGTGTACTAATGAAGAATGTAGACTAGTGGAACCAGTCGAAATGGGTCAGAATGTACATATATTTTTATACTCAAGTCAATAGGAACCAACGGGTTTAATCATTTTTCAAAAAGTCAGTCATCATCATTTATACAAGGTGTTTCTAAAATAGGGTTCTGCTTTGTATAGAATTCATTAAAATAAGCCAAAAAGTCCCTATTAACATGTGCCTTAAAAGGCACCCTTCAGGAAGTTATACGTCCTTAAAAGGGCTCAAAGAAAATGTTTTTATTTATATTTTCCACGTTTACTAATTAAACACTGCAAAGCTCAATTGACAGTTTATGAATAACTTAAATTATTAAGCGTTGTGGCAACATCAGTCTTTTATTTGCCATGGTAAATAGATTTTTGTAATTGTTGGCCTAGTAACTTAAAGAGCAGAGTAATTTTCAAACTTACAATTTACTGGAAAACCATTGGAAATATAGATTTGGGCAAAGATAATATGTTTTACGTAAAATTGTAAAAAAAATGAAATAAAAAAATATAGGCCGTAGACCCTCTTCGCCAACCTAAATAGGACGCTTATGATTTGCAAGTCGAAAAACAGAGTAGCATATCTTATTTTTATAAAAAGTTATGTAAGACTCATACATATTTTTCTATTTATTTTGGACCGTTTTGCCAATAACAAAAAAAAGTTTTGTATGAGGCCTTTTAAGGGCATATAACTTCCTAAGGGTGCAGTTTAGGGCTCATAGTTAATAGGGACTTTTGGCTTTTTTGAATGAGCTCTATACACCGCAGAAGTGTGGAACCCTATTTTAGAAAAACCATGTTTATGTGCAATCATTAAAGGGTAAGACTATTACTGTTTTTTCATATCTATATATTGTTACGAGAATTCATCCGACAGCTGGTGCAAACGGCCATCAACCAATTCGTGGAAGGGACATTATTCCGATAAATTCTGGGAACTCGAAATGTTTGTCTCTCAACAGGCGGACCGCTGACGTTACTGGGAATTCCCTTAAAGCTTCCAGAACATGAAGGAGTTTCCCGATGGTTCGTGGACGTACCAGACAATTCCAAGATAAATATATAAATAAGAAATAGCTGGCGATAGGAGGCATTCAGTTTTCGTCGGTCGTATCGAATAGTTAAGATAAAATGTAAATAAGTTTCTGTGAATATAAATTGTGTAAAGTAGTGGAAATAAATTAGAGTGAGTTGGACTGTGTTTTTAAATAAATCCAAGAACTGAACTGAACCCGAGTGTGAAAATAAAACATTACAGTGGTGACAGGTGTGAGGTGTATTTGTGGAACTTTTGAGTGAAAAAAAATAGACTGACAATGTTTAAAAACGTGAATTTGGACCAATTGAAAGTGACGGACTTAAAAAAGAACTTGAAGAAGGGATTTAGAAATTAGTGGGAAAGAAAAATGAATTAGTACAACGCCTACGAGATGCTCTAATAAATGAAGGTAACGATCCCGATACTTATTTGTTTGAAGTTTCTGGTAATGGAGATATGAGTATGCTATTAAAAAAAATGGAAGACAATTTAGAAAGTAAACTACAAACATTACAAGATAATTCTAAAATCATGAAAGAGGCTCTAGAAGATAAATTGCTAGAAAATTCTAAAATCCTAGAAGACAAATTACTGAAAAATTCAAAAACTCTAGAAACCTTACACGAAAATACTAAAACATTGGAAGACAAATTACTAGAAAATTCT
The DNA here is from genome assembly GCA_034190945.1 of Octodonta nipae. NCBI lineage: Eukaryota > Metazoa > Arthropoda > Insecta > Coleoptera > Chrysomelidae > Octodonta > Octodonta nipae. The sequence goes on along the minus strand of CM067216.1, from coordinate 43,873,254 downwards.
AAAAGCCTGGAAGACAAATTACTGGAAAATTCTAAATCCCTAGAAGAAAATTTGAAAAGCATGGTACAGAAAAATTCAGAAATGCTAGAAGATAAAATAGTCCAGAATGAAGCTCGGATGGAAGAGCTAAAGCAGACAATGGTCGAAAACGAAGCCCGGATTGAAGATCTGAAGCAGGCAACGGTCAAATATGAAACCCGGATGGAAGAACTAAAGCAAACAATAGTTGAAGAACTTAGTCAGACGACAGTTAAAAACGAAACCATAGAAGAGTTAAAACAGATAATGGAGGGCGAGATCACCAAAATAAAAGAGCAGCTAGTGGCAAAACAAAGGGGAGAAACTCCACCAAAGACCGAAAGCAGAAAAAGTCTGGAAGTAGTGGATTCGAAAATTGGCCTCGGGTGGACAGGACACAAAATGATGCCTCCCCAATTTGATGGGAAATCATCATGGACTAATTATCATCGCCAATTCGAGGCTGCAGCTAAGCTAAACGGATGGTCGGCAGAGGAGAAGGCAATCGCATTAACCCTAGCCTTAAGAGGGGATGCTACAGATATCTTACAAACATTGAATACCTCGGAGCAAAAAGACTACGAACAACTGGTCAAAAATTTAGAACTGAGGTATGGTCAGACACATTTGGAGCACGTCTACCACTCCCAATTGAAAAATCGCCACCAGAGATCAAATGAATCCTTACAAGAGTTTGAAGCTGACATTGCCCGTCTGGTTCGCCTTGCCTATGCAGCCACACCGGAAAATGTAATAGAAAGGTTAGCAGTGCAAGCATTTTTGGATGGACTTCGGGACCACGAAGCCAGACAAGCATTGACCCTAGCTCGACCGACTCAATTAGCAGATGGCGGAAACGATGAAGCCTCTGTAAAAAAGATAATAGAGAAAGTCACTGTAGTTACCTCTTAATTCGGTACTGCAAGCACTTTGAGTCACTAGCTTAGGTAATCCACAACTGTTATCTCTTAAATTATGAGAATATTTACATATTTGATTTTGATAATACCTTCTTAACTTTAGTAACATTTGTTTTCCGAATTAGATATAACATGCTGGATGGCTACTGGTCAATCAGGGCAAACCGGACTCCCACAGTTAGGATTAGATATAACATTTCATATTTTGAAAAATTATCTCCTATGTCAAAAATGTGCGTATAATCTTCTCTAATTCCTACTACTTTATTTATAAATTAGATTGCTTTTACTTGCAGTTTCCAACAAAAATACTTTTGATGTTTTTTTCTTTTTTTAAATTGTTGGCATCAGAAGTTTGTCTTTGCTCTATCACATAGTAATTTAGTAACACCATTCTTCACTGTATTTGGGTGATTTGAATTAAAATTTAGCTATCTGTTAGTAGTCGGTTTAAAAGTATATAAAGTTATAAAAGTTATTTAAGACAAATATAAAGTCAGTCATCCAATAGGGGCCTTGAGGCAAGCCAGCAATTATTTTTAGAAAACTCACTATATATTATTGACCCGTTCTTTAATAACAGAAAGGGAATGTTCATTCGAATCAGAGGTTTATAGAAAACCGACTCATACTAACAGATAGTTAAATTTTAATTCAAATCACCCAAATACAGTGAAGAATGGTGTTACTAAATTACTATGTGATAGAGCAAAGACAAACTTCCGATGCCAACAATTTAAAAAAAGAAAAAAAACATCAAAAGTATTTTTGTTGGAAACTGCAAGTAAAAGCAATCTAATTTATAAATAATGTAGTAGGAATTAGAGAAGATTATACGCACATTTTTGACATAGCAGATAATTTTTCAAAATATGAAATGTTATATCTAATCCTAACTGTGGGAGTCCGGTTTGCCCTGATTGACCAGTAGCCATCCAGCATGTTATATCTAATTCGGAAAACAAATGTTACTAAAGTTAAGAAGGTATTATCAAAATCAAATATGTAAATATTCTCATAATTTAAGAGATAACAGTTGTGGATTACCTAAGCTAGTGACTCAAAGTGCTTGCAGTACCGAATTAAGAGGTAACTACAGTGAAAGCATTTGAATAGAGCAGCTAGCATGGTAAAAAGGCTCAGTCGGACTCTAGAAAAGCATCTTCTCTCTCTATTCCCGCTGGCATATAGACTGATAACAGCCCCATATAATTGTTCGGAAAGATATTATGGTTCCCAATTAATCTGCATTTTGACATGCTGGAAAGATCTTCAAATGAAATTAGTATTTGTTTAGACTAAAATTGTGAAAGCTGATAGGCTACTCAAGAACTGTCAAGGATAAGCCTACTATTACTGCCTGAACGAAAACCCGGTATTAATTAATAATACATTCTACTGAATTCTATTAAGGAGATAAAGTCGTATTGCATAATCACCCTCATGAAATGAGCCCTGCAGATTTAGCAAATGGTGTATGCAGACAAAATTGAAGTTGGATAGTCTGACATTGTATAGAAGTGAAAATGCATCTAATCGGGACTATCAGAACTAAAGGGAAGACAGTATGGCGAAATGTTGTAATTGCCTTAATTGCCGCTTAGAATAGGTAACACAAATTACATTTGTTTAGAAAGATACTTTGATTTCAGGACATACTAGATTTTTCTTCTAAGAATGTAGGACGCCTTAGCTCTATATAAATAAATCATTGGCACACAACAGTTTGCCAATGAGATAGTGAAACAGAATTTAGAGTTTCCGAATAAAAAATAGTCTTCATATTTGTCTTAAATAACTTTTATACAGGGTGTTTTCTGAAATAGAGTTCCAAACTTCTGCTGTGTCATTAAAATAAGCCAAAAAGTCTCTATTAACATGTGCCCTAAAATGCACCCTAAGGAAGTTATATGCCCTTAAAAGGCCTCATGCAAAACTTTTTTGTTTTGGCAAAACGGTCCAAAATAATAGAAAAATAGGTTGGGTCTTACATAACTTTTTATAAAAATAAGATGTGCTACTCTGTTTTTCGACTTGCAAATCATAAGCGTCCTATTTAGGTTAGCGAAGAGGGTCTGCGGCCTATATTTTTTTATTTCATTTTTTTTACAATTTTACGTAAAACATATTATCTTTGCCCAAATCTATATTTCCAATGGTTTTCCAGTAAATTGTAAGTTTGAAAATTACTCTGCTCTTTAAATTACTAGGCCAACAATTACAAAAATCTATTTACCATGGCAAATAAAAGACTGACACACAACGCTTAATAATTTAAGTTATTCATAAACTGTCAATTGAGCTTTGCAGTGTTTAATTAGTAAACGTGGAAAATATAAATAAAAAACATTTTTCTTTGAGCCCTTTTAAGCACGTATAACTTCCTGAAGGGTGCCTTTTAGGGCACATGTTAATAGGGACTTTTTGGCTTATTTTAATGAATTCTATACAAAGCAGAACCCTATTTTAGAAACACCTTGTATAAATAAAACTATAGGAGAAGAACAATTTCTGTCAGTGAGTTATATAAAAAATTCTTACAGTCATCACATAACAAAATCAAAGGTTGACAGTATGGTAATAATAACAATATATTCTAATAAATATTTCACACAAATATTGAAATATTGATAACAAAGTGGTTCTTTACAACATCAAACAAATAACCGTATATATATAAATGTATTCAGAACAACATTGTAAATTTTATCGGATATACTTTCACCCCATTATTGTAGACGGGGCAGTGGTAATTGACCTTGTAGTTCAACTTTGGATCAGTGACTGATAAATATTTCAAAATACATTTTTACCGTTCATACCTTGGTGTTTTTTACAAAAAATACAATAATAATCTTGTTGAAAGTACTTGTCCAGGAGAGAGTTACCTTCGATAGTCTGCTTGACACTATGCTAAGACAAGCTTCCATTTAAAATAAACTACATATTGAATAAACTGCCAATTTACATAAGTCGAGTTGCAAGTAATGCTATACTGCCTTAAAGACTTCAGTATGTACTGACTAGTGATGTGCCGGATATCCGTATCCGTATCAGCGGATATCCGAGGGAGAAGAAAAATCCGTATCGGTATCCGTTAGTTTTTGGCAGATCTTTTACGGATCTTTTACCTTATTAATTTTTATTTTGTAGATGAAATTTTATATATAGGTGATTAGGTAAGAATGAGAAACTGTTAAATTCCATTTAGATTATTTTTTATTTTTTTTTTAATAATATTTGGCACCTTTATATTGCAAACATTCATCATGGTGAAGTGAGTACCTTACCGATAGTACATAACTCAAAGGTACTAAATCACATCTTGGTAATAAGCTTATTAAAATGATGATATATTTAAACATTTATTAAAGGAAGTTTACATAAAATATTATTTAAAATATCTTTATGAGATAAATTGGCTTAAATATTCGTGTTAAGCTTAATAAAATATTTAAGTATTATAGATCACTTTTACAATGAGAAAAAACAAACGAAACTTAAATCTTATATTATTTCAAATTCTATTTAACTATATTAATACTTCGTGTCACATGAAGTGTTGACATTCGATTCAAAACACAGTGACAATTGGAGAAACTTAAAAAGTTAACAGTCATAATTAAAATTAAGTAATGGTAAATTGTATTTCAAAAAGAGCATCTTGGTAGCTTTAATACTTTAATGTCATTGGTTATGAGAGTTAACTCTTATAGAGGTCAATAACTTTTGTCCATAAAAGATTGTCTCTTTCCAAAGGTATATGTGCAATATTTACCGCCGCGTACTCTATAAAAGTTAAGATCCGTATCTATATCGGATCTTGGGACCAAATATCCGTATTCAGATCCGTATCTGCGGATATACAATTTTGATGATCCGGCACATCACTAGTACTGACTACAAGCATGGAATCGATTACCGACAACCGAAATGGTAGAAAAATTCATCAGAAAATGACATTATTTTCTGCAATAGTCTAAGATATGTTAATTACTAATAAATTAATTATTAATTTTAGTTTACCTGATAACTTTGCAGAATATCTTAAGGAAATATGGTTCGACATAGGAAAATCTATAATATAATCGGACCAAAAAATTATGCTGATTTTGGACTATTATTCATAGACAACTAATAACGTAGTTTTTTTTCTCCTACATAGAAGTATTTGAAATTATAAAGGGGGAACACAGTAGTCAGGCAATTTTGAACAATTCCCCAAATTACTGGTTGCGTGTACTTAAATTATTCTCACAGACACAAAATATGGTTAGAATATGATTAACTAGCATTTCTGTGATACTTATCTGTGTTTCAACTCCAAATCTAGAGTGGTTATCAATCGCTGGTGTTTTAGCTGAATGTCAATTCTCAAATTCTCCCTTTGATTCAATGTTTATTGTTCGTCTACAATTTTTTTGATACACAATTTGGCGGTTGGAGATCACTTCCATAAGTTTACTCCTTTACTTCCAAATTTTCTTCTTTCAACAAGGCCATTAGTCTCAGTCTATCCTATGGGTACCTGTGCTGGTTAGTACCATATTCTAGCCATCACTTCCTATCAGAATATCTGCCAGTAATCCGAGCAATTTTTCAAAATTGTCGTGACACATTTTATTCCGAATTTAAAATTTCAAATATTAATCTGTTGCAAGAAAACCTGAGGAGTCAAAACCTAATGAACAGGTAAAATAAACTAAAAAAGGCAATTCGCAATTATGTTGTTAGCTTTCAGTAACATGTTGACAGTTATTTGATAGCTAAGTTGTTTAGAGTCTAGACCACCAATGCACCAAGTTACTCATATGGTTCTTGTTGTATTAAATCACATTAAAGCAATTTTTTCGTGAATGATATCAACAATGGATTTATTTATAGTTTTTTTGTTCTCTTAAATATGTTTGTAGGTTACGTGAATGCTTTAATCCAATATTTGGCAGTCGTGTCAACACAGAATCAATTTGTTCGGTAACACTATATATGGTATAGTCATAAACAAAATAATTGAAATATTCCTTTAAAATATCTTCATTAAATCATTCACAAGGAAATTATATTTTTTAACTAAATATATAGATATGAAAAGGCAACCAATTGGTATATGTCCAATTATCATATTCTACTAATTAAATTAAATAAGTTTATATGCCTATAAGGTGGTTTCAAACACCCACAAGCTACATTAGAAAACAAACAACATAATTCGGTAAAACTGATTTATAATTAATACCCAAGACAGGAAATGAATTTTATTCAACATTTATTGTGTCATAGAAGTTTGGCTTTTATATAAAAAGTCTGAAAGTCTTTGAACAAATGTAGAGCCTATTAATATTTATTGCTACATACCTTTCTCATTTGCAGTGTCGTAGAGATTTCTAAACTATCTTAACAAGTCATTATAATAAGCTTTTATTTAAAGCCAGCACCTAAATAGGATTAAACAATACGGAGAAAAAGCCTTCGCCATCGACTGTTTATATGTCGTAAACCTACCAGACATTCTGCCACTTATGGTCTTCGTTTGATCGTGAATTGTAATTTATTTTTTGTTGTTGTGGAGACTGACTTCTATGAGTCATCGATGTAGTTCAGAGTATAAAGGAGGCAGAAAATAAACATGTATTAAAATTTTTAATGTCTTCGTATTGTGGGCTCACTTCCATATATTTAAAGGCTAAAGACACTGTAAAACCAAGTATGTACATTAAAAAAGTATTATCAAAAATTTGTAGGAAATATGTTCACAACGGTAACTTTCAAATTCTTCCTTTGTTGAAACAGTTTTCTGGTCTCTATCCTTCAACAAAATGTAAAATAATCTCTTTTCATGGGTTCAAAGTAAATATTTTAGTGGTGAATTAAAATCAACTCCATAATACTATGGTTGACAAATCTTCATTTCGTCAAAAAATTATTTGTGTATATAATACAATTATAGTGGTACAAGAAACACACAAAATGTTAAATGAATTTCGTTATTTCTATACACAGTCTTATTTTAACTCAATTAGTTTTCCCAGCGATGTTCAGTAGCTTCAGTACCCAATTTATAGTGAGAATCTTCTAGTTCGTCAAATAGTTATAAAAGGCAGCTTTTCATTGGTGGCAAATCACTTCCAACCGAGCCATTTATTTCTATATGCATACCGAAAGTAATCTAGGATAACTAAATCTGGCGAATACGGTGGCGAGTAAACAATTAAAACTCTAACTTGTTGATTTTGCCATCCATATCGATATGCTTTCATTAGTGCATTGTCGTCAGGAATATAAAACTTTCTTTGTCGTCAGAGGCCCCTTTTTATTGTTGAAATCGTAACACTGAAATATTAAGGCATGGTATTCGCCGTTTATTGTTTTTATTGTCTAAAGGTGAATTAGTGAAAATTATCCAACGCGCCTCCAAAAAACTGGCAGTATAACCTTGCCTGCAAATGGAACTATGTATTCTGTGCGCCATATTTCTCTTCTGTTTCAATCTCAGGAGTGAAGTGATAGACCCAGTTCTCTTTTCATGATTTCAAAGTAAATATTTTTAGTGTGAATTAAAATCAACTCCATAATACTATGGTTGACAAATCTTCATTTCGTCAAAAAATTATTTATATATAATACAATTATAGTGACAAGAAACACACAAAATGTTAAAGAATTTCGTTATTTCTATACACAGTCTTATTTTAACTCAATTAAGTTTCCCAGCGATGTTCAGTAGCTTCAGTACCCAATTTATAGTGAGAATCTTCTAGTTCGTCAAATAGTTATAAAAGGCAGCTTTTCATTGGTGGCAAATCACTTTCAACCGAGCCAATTATTTCTGTATGCAAACCGAAAGTAATCTAGGATAACTAAATCTGGCGAATACGGTGGCGAGTAAACAATTAAACTCTAACTTGTTGATTTTGCCATCCCGATATCGATATGCTTTCATTAGTGCTTTGTCGTCAGGAATATGAGACTTTCTTTGTCGTCAGAGGCCCCTTTTTTATTGTTGAAATCGTAACACTGAAATATTAAGGCATGGTATTCGCCGTTTATTGTTTTTATTGTCTAAAGGTGAATTAGTGAAAATTAACCAACGCGCCTCCAAAGAACTGGCAGTATAACCTTGCCTGCAAATGGAACTATGTATTCTGTGCGCCATATTTCTCTTCTGTTTCAATCTCAGGAGTGAAGTGATAGACCCAGTTGTTATCCACGGAGAAACATTTATTGCTTCTCCAAGCTCCCAACAGAGACATCCTCGGTAAGCTGTTCTTATTCCCGTGAGAGTAATCGCGGTACCCATTTGTCTTACATTTTCAAACGTCTACTATGTCTGCTACCTTGCGCACTTTCATTTGATGGTGATAAAATACCATTTTTTGGGTTTTGTTCATCACTTCTTGTGGGGTAACCCCATTAGGTCAACAAGTGCACTGGAATGTTCGTCTTCGTGTACAGCCTCTTTTAAACTCTACCATCCAATATTTGGCTGTTATAGACGAAGGAACGGATTCCTCGAGAGTAGAATTTCGTTCCTGTCTGATAATTTCATAGTAGAATTTAGGGGGGATAGTCATAAATACTTCCCGGTGGCTACTCATAAACTTTCGGAGTCATTCCAGAACTTGTTTCTGGCGACAAGGCGGTGCCCGTTACTAACTAGGGAAGGAGAGGGTCCCCACCCTCGAGTGTGACTTGTCAAAACTTTACACAAGTAGTTCGCCGAAATCACTTTTCTTCGAGATTGAGTACTAGGGAACGAGGGCGACTTGTTAAGTCTTTAATACAAGTAGTCGTCAGACCTGCTTTCCTGCGGGATTTTGGCGACTGTCGCTTGAGATGTCGGGTCATCGCCCTGTATGGGGCTCGACCTAGTATTCGAGACGAGATCCCTTTGCCAACCTCTTGGCTGTTACTCCCAATACTGGGCCAAAGCGTCCCGCAAGTAGAGGCGTCTACACCTTGAAAGCGGATGTCAGTCTCGTCCAGAAAAGTAAAAGAAGTAGACTTGTAGGAAGTCGAACGTGTCACCCATCGGTGTGGACATACTAAACGAACTGGAGTGTTCGTGAGATTCCAAAATGTGAAGTGCGGGTGGAGAGATGAGCCCCACTGGGTGAGGGTACCGGTGGCTCTCCATACTGGGTTGGCCTCGCACAGGCAATTCCTAAAGCTAGATTGTACCCCTGGATGGATGGTCGGTCGTACGAACGCATTTACCTTTGTAGTGTGGGATGGTAGTCGATGGCCGTTTGAGGTGTCGGACTGGGGGGTCCCGTCCTGTCGGGAATGACCAGTCTAGGATCCGAAGCAAATCCGCACCTGCAACCTCAAACCGTGTTTAACACGGTCGGTAGAGCAGGTCCGCTAGCAGACCGGGACCATCGTCGGCACATTAGAGAAATAAAGATTAAGGTTTGATAATTAAATGATGGCGACCCAATAAATAAACAACGTAGGTTCGTTATCCTTCCAAGTTAAGCTTTAAATTTATTGTACTTTCTACCATTCTGAAATGAATAGCACCATTTGAAACAGCACACGTCCTCTATATGATGCTGGATACTTCTGGAAGTGTTTTCAGTTGCGAATGCCAAACTTTTGCACTGCTGTTAATTTTATGAACATTTTTCTTTCCTGCTATCTTGCATCAGATATTCGCCAGAATATATTAATTTAGCACAGAAGAAAAGGATGGAAAGCAGCAGTAATTATTTCAGTTCACTTACTTAAGAACATTTATTTAACAAACTGATTCCTTTCTGTTACGTTTGTACTTCATATAGATTGCTTAAACGGAAATAAAACATGTCTGTATTTATTACAATACAACGTTTTTCCTATGTCAAAATCTAGAGTATTTATTAACTAATAATACATGCTATACTGAATTATTTATTTTATTAATAATATTAATAAAACACTTACTTGCAATACAAACTACCATCAAAACTAGCAATGATTTACACATTATTTTGCTTGAAAAACAGGAATACTTTTACTGGCAATGGTTACTTAAATTGGAGTCAGAGTTATTAAAGTTGCATAGTAGCTAGCATATGGAAGTTATTTTCACTATTCTATAGACATCACTGCTAAGAGAAATACATTACTCCTTGGCTGGAGGCTCTTTTTAAAGGTATTTTATTTACAAGTGCAAACCTCTCAATAGATACAGCACAAACATACCATAGGTAAAGCTTAATGGGCTATAAAGTACACAATTATCTCGATTTCCTAAAAAGAAGAAATAAAGGTTAACAGGTTGAGAGTAACCTTATATTATCTGATAGGAAGAATCAATTCTAATATTTTAAATTTGCACAACATAAATAGTGAAAATTCAGTTTAATATTTCACAAACACATATACACATACAGGATTTTTATAAATTTAAGTTTCAGTAGGTTTTGTAATACGGGGCCGGTCTTATGGTAGTATTTACACTGTTGTCAAATCTACTGTATTTCTGAAATATACCCAAATGCCACAATTTCGGAGTTACAGCTAAAATTATGTTATATCCGCCAAAGTTAAAATAAAACTTTCATGTAGCTATGTACATTAGTGAAAAAAAAGGTGAAAAAATTTGAGGTCGCTAGAACTGAAATTTCTTAAATTCTGCTAGCTTAAGAATTAAGCTTGGAGAATAGCTGCCACTAGGGACGCGTTAGAGATGAAAAATTTTTTAGGTGGTAAAAAATTTGTTAAAAAAGGTGAAAAAAATATGACATTGTCAGATTTGATTTTCTTTTTTTTTGAATTCTGTTAGCGTAAGGTGTAAGCTAGCAGAATTGCTTCCTCTAGGGGTAGCTGAATAATTATTAAGGTGGTAAAAACTATGGCATCTGCAGAACTGATTTTCTTTCGAATTCTGTTAGCGTAAAGCTTAAGTTAGCACAATCGCTCTCATTAGGGATGGGTTAGGGGTGAAAAATTATTAGAATGGTAAAGTGAACAAATGGTGAAAAGATGCCACGTCGCAAGAATTGAAATATTTTGAATTGTGAAAAAATGAAGCTAGCACAATCGCTGCCATTAGAGAAGCGTTAGAGGTGAAAACTTATTAGCTGGTAAAAAATAGTGAAAAAAGGGAAAACACTATGAAACAACTTAAGTTGGATTTCGCCCATTTGGTCACGCCAGCTTAAGATATTTGAGGTAGGTATGAAATTATTTACTTGCTTAAATATTTTTTGTAACCAATATAGTGCCTATAAAATGTACATGCGTAACATATCTCAATGAAGTGTCTGAACACAATTTCCAAGAAACTGCCTAAATTAAAAAAATAATGAACACAATGCTGTCGCTATGTCATGCCTTCGAAGAACGACTTGTGGAACGTGCGACAAGGTATACGTCGGACAAACGAACAGGAGAATTTCAGACCGTTTAGATGAGCACAGATTAGCTGTCAAAAATAAACAGACAACATCGGCCCTGTTCCAATTTAGATAGTTGCAAACGATCGCACAAACAACTCATTACAGACTAATAGAGAAGCCATTGAAATCGAGAAAAGTGGACATCTAAACAAAAGAGATGACGCCCTGCACATTTCTAACACATGGAAGACAATTATTCAACATCAAAATAAAACAGGATTAGCCAGGCAAAATACAAACCCGTCAACAAGTGAGACACCCGACACGGCAGCAAAGCTCAGGTAGTTCACCTCTCAGTTCACCGTAACAACGCATTGAGAATGCCTAGTGAGACCTTGATGAAACGTCTGCAGGTTTCAAACATGAATTAATATAACGAACGGATGTATTCCCGGATAAATATTTCTTCAATTTGTTCCATCCGTGAAAGCCTACGACTAGACATTGTTCACCTCTACGGGGAGGAGATTTTCAAAGCCACGAAGACCTACGAAAAACTGAGAGGAAAAAGATGTATTTCGCTGTGCAACCTCAACTTTCTGTTCAACTGCCGCTATCAGAGCTTGCTACCAACTTTCACAAAGCTGTCACACCACACAAGAAAGAGGAAAACTATAGCCATTCTGGATAAAGCAAGAAGGGTCCTTCTCAAAGAACAAATAAACAGAATCCGCCAAGAAGTGAGCGAAACAGAAAAACAACGGTACCACCTTCACCTGAAGCTCAGCCGCCAATTACACAGAGTACTGTCGGACCGAGTAGAGCTGCTAACATACTGGCGCACCGAGACCGACAAAACTCAAACATCGCCAAACTCCAGAAGAGTCCACAACATCTCCAACCACCCACTATCCACCACAGAAATTAGTGTTCTTAGTAAACTTTGCTATAGCTCCAAAGAAAATTCCGATCGAGGAAACCATCTCCAATGTCGAAACAAGCCTCCCAAATTTAGTTAAACAAACGGCAGAGCAGATAAGGCAAGACGTCGCCCAAGTCATCAGATCCGCCAAACCACCTCAACCAAACCACAGCCGACAGGAAATGAAAGCCCTTAAGACTCTCAAAGAATCCAAAAATATCACCATACTACCTGCCGATAAAGGAAACTCCACCGTCGTAATGAACACTTCAGACTACCAGGACAAAATGAAGCAACTTCTCGACGATGACTCAAGTTACAAACTATCATCCAGAGACCCGACCACCTACCTAGAAAAAACAACGAAATCCAAAATTAAAGATTCACCCATAGAAGAAGAACTACATAAAAAACTGATACCCAGGGAATCAAGCCGATGCCCAAAGCTCTACGGTTTGCCCAAAATCCACAAAGACGGAGTCCCACTTCGACCTATAGTTAGTGCTTTCAACTCGCCAGTATACAACTTGGAAAAATATCTAACCAGCACCCTACAACCAATTGTGAAAAAAGCAGATTCTTACATTAAAAACTCAGAACACTTCACGCGCATTCTCAACAGTATTTCCATAGAACCAGAAGGTATCATAGCTAGTTTCGATGTTAAGAGCTTATATCCAAGCATACCAGTAGAAGAAGCACTTCAACAAATATCTGAGAATGAAGACCTCCCACAATTCATATAGATTTGTCACGACACTGCTTCAAAAGTGCCTATTTTATGTATGACAACCGCGTATATAAACAAAACCTACGGAGCAGCAATGGGGTCCTCACTATTATCAGCGATGGCAAACCTCTTCATGACCTATTTCGAGGAAAAGGCACCACAGACAGCAAACCTGAAGCCAAAGTTATGGCTAAGATACGTCGATGATGTATTTGTCATGTGGTCTTTCGGCAAACAAGAACTTCTTAAGTTTCTGGAACACCTAAACTCCATACACCCCAGGATTCATTTACAGTAGAACTTGAGAAAAACACCAGCTGCCTATTCTTGATGTCCTCGTAAGAAAAAACCCCCAGAATAGGCACTTCGACCACATCGTATATAGAAAGCCAACACACACGAAAAGATACTTAAACTACAAATCCCATCACCACCCTTCTCAAATACAGGGAGTTGCCATCACGCTAGTTTCCAGATCCATACGACTAACCGACGACAATAACAAAACACGCGAATAAAATATGTTAACTACCGCTCTACGACAAAACGGATACACAAACCACACAATCAAAAAGGCAAGAGCACAACAACACCTTGAGCCAAAACCAAACGATGACCTCACCGAAAAACCAAAAGCAGTCTTACCATGCATCAAAGGGACAAAAAACAAAAGAGATGACGCTCTGCACCTTTCTAACACATGGAAGACAATTATTCAACATCAAAATAAAACAATTAGCTACGCAAAATACAAACCCGTCAACAAGTGAGACACCCGACACGGCAGCAAAGGGGGCGGAGTCAACACCGCCCAATCAGGGGCGATATAACCTCCGAAGGAGGCATATAAACTAAAAAGCTCAGGTAGATCACCTCTCAGTACACCGTAACAACGCATTGAGAATGCCAAGTGAGACCTTGGCGAAACGTCTGCAGGTTTTAAACATGAATCAATATAACGAACGGATGTATTCCCGGATAATTATTTCTCTATATATATATATATATATATATATATATATATTCATCCGCGTAGTTGATAACTGATCCCTGCCGGGATCGATGGTAAAATGACGACGTTTCGGCAGAGTCACATCTGCCCTCTTCAGGTCGGTTCGCATAATTCTCGTAGCCTTCTGCTTTCGCTTCTAGTTACTCGAATACTCGAGTTTGGATGTAATCAATGCAAAAATAGTGATGACTTTGATACAAATTAATGAATGAATTGTTGTGATCATAGTTCTAACAAGTGTGTTTCTACACTTGTGTTCTCTGCCATTATTGTACTGGTAGGCAATTTTTTAGAGCATTCTGATAAGAAGAAAACAATTATGTACACTACTACAAGTGTAATAATAAACATTACATAATGGGGGATAGATGACAGAACTGAAAGAGTGGTTTCTATAAATTTCTTAAATACGAACACATTTTAATATGTTAATATATTTTGTTACTGTTAATTAGTATAGTATTTACATATTTAGCTTAAGATGTTGTAATCAGTCTTACATATAGCTATAACTCTGTAAGTGAGGTACTGTTTAATAAATTTAATGAGAAATATATGGATATGAGAAAATATGTTTTCAAATGTTATGTTTTGATAATATAGGTGTCTAGAAATAAGGAACACTACAAATTGACAGTTTATTTAACAGAATATATTAATATAATTATATTTAAATACAGTAATATCTTAATAACTGAAACCATGCTTTATAAGAATAAAAAGTTAGATCCAAATCTTCATCTTCATCTTAGTTTTGTAAGTGTTGATATAAGGATACATGAGCAATGTCTTTCAATGCTGTTTGTGCACTTCCTTAAAAAAGCCTACAATTGCAAGTTATTATGTAAAATGTTATTTTTGTAAAAAAGGACTATAGCTGTTTGAGCCACTAATTTTTCTATAAACTTATTCAGACTGTTTCCATTCTGTCCTGTACATTATCTATGACACCTTGAGTTAATACTAATACAGCTTTTTCAGGTTTACACTTTATCACTTCCGTCTGTATATCTCTTGACAATTCTATTTCAGTGTTGTGAAACTGTTTTAATAGCAATTTCTACCATCAGGATATATAGTAATAATTGTTCAAAACATGACTGGAGGAAATATGTCCAGGACCCATCTTCATTTAAGTAGCACTACACAAATGTGCCACACAATAAAAGTGTCCTATTTCACCACAAACAGCATTGTGTTGCCTTGCAAAAGATATTTTTATACAATCATAAGCTGTGGAGAGAATAATTACGATGAAATCAAACAATAGCTAAAATCCGCCAAATATCACAATATCACTGGTGACATATTATGTAGTTGACACTTGTCATGTCGAAAATTAGAAACAGAGTCTGCACTAGACAATCTGAAAAATGTCCTAATGTAGGGAATTTAGTGTTGCCAACTTGATATATATATATATATATATATATATATATATATATCTATATATATATATATATATATATATATATATATATGATTGATATACTTGATATTGAACATTCGGTATCTATGGATGCTGTATTACATGCACATATATTTATTATTATTATATATATATATATATATATATATATATCTTCACAAACACAAATGCTTTTTTAAAAAAATGTTTATTTAACACAAATTAAAATATTTTACTTCAAAAATTACGTTAAACAATATAAATGAGATAATTGAATGCGATACACTTAATGTCGCTAACAGTCATCGCATGTGCATTTAAACCTATGTGTTGTTTTGTCAGCAGTAAGCAGTTTTAGACGTGCGATGGGCATTTGCGTATTTCCTGGGAATTGCTATATCGTGTAATATGGCACCATGTGAACGACTCATTTGACCGGTTACACGGTGTTGTCATATTAAGATTCTAAGTATTGTTTACGACGTATATAAAAACTCCCCTCACAAAGAAAAAGTTGCTGTTTTACTGGAACTTTTCTAAAAATAGAATTTGTAAAATAATAAATATAAAGGTTGTATACATGTGAAATTTGTAGAAAGCAAAAGTGAATAAAATAGCGTAAATTGTATAAATGATTAAAATAAATATAATTAGCATTAAGTAAGGTCCTTAATTATAGAACCTAAAACAATACTTTTTAGTGATAAATAAGTTTTACAAAACAATTTTTGAAATTTTTTGGGGTACTTAGCTCGATGTCTTCAGTTTCGTTTTGTCGGAGGTTCGGTCTCAATCTTGGCAACAATTTTGAAATTCTGGTTGTGGGAGATGGACTTTCACTGGTTGTTGTGTTTACTCCAAAGCGTTTGTAGGACAAATACAGCGACAATTATTATAATGGAAAATATTGTCACGTAGGTGAACCAAGAAATGTTCTTTTTGACGAATGGCTGATTTATTAATTCGTTTAGGTCCTTTGAATAGTCCTTGAGTTTGTGGTTTGCGACGTTTAACTCCTCGAAATTCAATTCAGAGGTTTGAGTTCGGGAACGACATTTTTTTTCTGGTATGGTATCGCAGCAGTTGAAAGGGATAAGAACTGGTTGATAGTTGTCAAGGGTTTTGCTGCTTTTGTGGCTTCGCTTCGATTTTGGTTATCCCAATGAAGGCACTGCAAGCTTTCTGAAGTTTTAATAAAGAGTTCACATTGAGTGTTAAGGGTTTTGTATTGATATCGGTACAGGTGATGGTAATACTGAGAGGCTCGGTAACCATAATTAACCACACGTTGGTTTCGAGTTTTTGAACGTAGTACCCTTGAGCAGAAATCACGGCACTGTGACAATTGTCCGGCACTTTTTTAAAATTTCTTAAAAGTTGGGCCTCGCACAAAGCATTTGAGTCTATCGGATAGGCATAGAGTTCGGAACACAATTTATTTTGATTGTTCAACGGTTTGCACGCACTAAAGTCTTTTATCGGAATATACAGTATGGAATCGTCGTTTTTTGCTATGTATTATGAGTGAATGAAAGTACATGGTATAACCCAGTTCTATCATCATAGATTGGGATTGTGTATAAACGGAGAGCAGTGAATGATTGCTGTTCAATAAGAGGAATTCTGAGTGTAAATACAAGGTCGGAATCTGTTTGAAAAGCTTCTAATTTTGTAATTTCTAAGTATCGTGCAATACTTGAATATTTGACGGGCAAAGGTAAATTATTTTTCACGAGATTTTGCGATATTTCCTGTAATGAAATGTTCGGGAGTTAAAATTGAAGTGTGGATAATTTTTAGACGGGCAAAAGTTATGGAATTAAGAACATCATTTAAGTTGTCTTCTAGAAAGAGATAATTTTCTATTAGTTTTTCCGTCATTTCTAGAAATGAAAGTTTTGTTTCCACGTACGCCATTTTCTCGTTTACTTTACGAATCATATTTTCCATTTTTCGAATATTTTCGTTAAATATTTTCTCGTCGACCTGAATGTGTTGAATAGTCTCGTTAAAGTTCTTTATAACTGAGGTGGTTACACTGATTTGGTTTTTCAACAGATTTTCGATCTGCAGTTGTCCTTTGTTTAAACTATTTATACTGTTGGTTAAGTACTCGCCGTCGGCGGCGTCTAAGTTACCAGTTATGGCTTTGAAAATTGATCCGGCGCCATCGATTAGTCCACGTTTGTACCTTTGGCTGTCCATGTGGATTTCAGTGAATTTGTTTTTTGACAGAGTTTGAGATTTGGTTAAGTAAGTTGATGTGTGATTGAACGTCAGCACGGAATACGTTGGTTGGGTGGACGTTAGTTTTTAGTAATAAAGTTAGTGCATCGAGAATTCTGTCGTTGGTAGTGAAAGCTTGTTCTAGAGCGGAGAGATTTCTATGAACTAGAAGAGTCCATTTGTGATTAGACACGGCTATACGTGATTCTTCATGATAATAAATCCCTATGGTGTTATTGATTGGCTTTATTTCGAATTGGGATGCTGCCGATCCGAACAGCAGGATGACTCTGTAAAGAAATCAGTCTTCTGTGAAAGGTTTCATACGGTCAAAGTTTACTTTGGTTTTTTGGTTAGTACGAGAATTTAGTAAAGTAGCTGAGTTTGTATGTAGTTCTACTATTTGAAAGGGTCCGTTAAATTTGTTTTGTAGTTTATCTTTGAACTGAGATTCGCGTACGTAAACCTTGTCACCTACTTGATAATTTGGGGTTTTGTCCGAAACATGTTTATCGAATCGAATTTTGGCTTTTTGTTTTTGAGTATCGGTTCTTTCGCGTGCTATTTTGTAGTACTGTGAAATGCGGTTATTTAAGTCTCTGATGTATTTAGAAATCAAGACCTTTTCGTTTTAGAGGGTTTCAGGGGTCGGCTAGACGTGAGCCCGAAAACGAGTTCATAGGGTGTTAGCGGAGTTATTGTAAGTAATAATTGCGTATGGCAAAATATTGAAGGGGTGTTCGTCAGGGTGTTCGGCTTTATGAATACGGATCATATCTAACAAGGTTGAATGAAAACGCTCTAATTAGCCGTTAGATTGGGGGTGTCCTACACTAGAGTAGGAAAGTTTAATATCGAACAATTTGCAAAGGTCTTTGAGGAGTGCATTGTCGAATTCACGACCGTAGTCGCAGTGTATTCTCAGAGGCGTTCCGAAGTGTTGGAAAAACACCAAGAGTGTACTAACGACAGTTTTAGCGGACTTGTCGCTAATCGGGTAGGCCTGGATATTTAGTTAATTCGTCTCGGATAGTAAGGGCATAATTTTTGCTAGGAACTTCGAGTATGTCGATATTAATTCTTTCGAAAGGGGTTCTTGGGGTTTCTGTTACTACAATGTATTGTCAGGGTTTATACGGAAAGCTTTAGTTGTCTGACAGATTTGACAGTTTCTAATGAAGTTTTCTACGTCTTTTGTAATACCTTGCCAGTTATACTTTTCTTTAATTCGTCTAATAGTTTCGTTGATCCCTCTGTGTATGTTGTTTTTACCGTTATGGAATTGATCTAGTATTATTGGCACTTGATCTCTCCCTACTGTTTTTGTTATGTTCTGACAGACTTTCCACTTTATGTCTGTTTCTGCGAATATAAACGAAAGCATTTCGACGATAGGTAGGTCTAAGTTATTTTCAACGCAGTATAGTTCAGAGTCAGTTAGAAGGTCTTTGCTCTTGTAAATTGAGGCAAATAATACTTCGTTTACAGTGTCGAAATCAGTCGGTAGGGGAATAATGTAATATCGTCTTTTTCGAACGCTTTTACTATTGAAAATATTGATTTTGAATTGCTCGAAGTCGGCGTTCTCTTCAAAGATATCCTCAAGTATTTGGTTATGAAAATCTTTTAAATTGCCGGATTGAAAGAAAACTAGATATTTTTGTTTTCTCTATCAAGGAGTTGACAGTTGGAGTACTGAATTTAACGGGCGGTGGTCAGTCACTTTCGTCCAAAAATTATTGGCCTGAAGTGTTTAACGGCCCAAACAATAGCCAGAAGTTCACGCTCTATTGTGGAGTATCGGGTCTCAGCCTTGCAGAGGGTCCTAGATGCGTATCCAATTGGCAGATCTTTGCCTATTGGTCCCTGTGAAAGCACAGCGCCGATTGCAAATGCGCTAGCGTCAGTTGTCAAAATAAAGGGGATAAATTAAAATTGGGGTCGAAGTGAGGGCTTGCTTTAATTCATTGAAAGAATTAACGCATTCAGAACTGAAATAGAATGAAACATCTTTTTGCAGCAATTTTGTGAGTGGTTTTGAAATTTTAGCAAAATTGGGTATGAATCGACGATAATACCCGGCTAATCCCAGAAAGGATTTGATATCTTGTTGATTTTGGGGCTGAGGAAATTTCAATATACATTCTACCTTTGATGGATTCGGTTTAACTCCATCTTTGGTAATCAGATGTCCGAGATAGGCGACTTCTTTGCGAAGATATTCGCACTTGTCGGGTTGGATTTTGAGGTTTGCCTTTCGTAGGCGTTTAAAAACATCAGTAAGACGAGACAAATAGTCGTTGATAGTGTGAGAGTATACGATTATGTCGTCCATATAGAAGAGACAACGTTCGTTTTGAATGCCTAAAAAAATGTTGTCCATAACCCTCTGGAATGTTGAAGGGGCATTCCTTAGACCAAAGGGCATCTTTACGAATTCGTAGTGCCCATTCTTAACGGTAAACGCGGTTTTGGAAATGTCTTGTGGGTCAATCTCAATCTGATGGAATCCTGAGGCGAGGTCGAGTGTTGTGAAATATTGGCATTTGCGAAGTTGATCTAATAAGTCCGAAATGTTAGGGAGAGGATATTTGTCACCAACCGTTAGTTCGTTGAGTTTTCGATAGTCAACTACAACGCACCATTTTTGCTTTCCTGAAGCGTCCAGTTTTTTCGGTACTACCCATACAGGGGAGGACCAGGGCGAGTTTGAATGGCGTATAATACCTCCGTCTAGCATTTTCGTTACTTGGGATTTAATTTCCTCTTTATGAATCTGAGGGTAGCGATAAGATTTCGTGAAAACTGGTCTAGAGTTGTTAGTCTCGATGGTAGTTTAATTTCGTTGGTGAATGACAGATGGTCTCCTTCGAGATAAAATATGTCAGAGTAGTCAAGACATAGTTGCGATATTAAGTCGGATTCTTCTTCGTTTAAGTGGTCAAGTCGAAGTTGGTTGAAAATTTGTTCTTGTCGTTCTAGTATATTGTTGTCTATTGCCTGGGTTTGTGAAATAGAATTCACACTGAAATGTTGTAAAGGCTCAAGTTTAATGTCAGTGAAATTTATAGTTTTAGGGATGGCATTTGCATTTAATACGGATGTCAGAAATTGGCCATTACTATCGACTTTTACTATAGCATTCGGAAGATGGACTTTTTCAACTTCTATGCCTGTTAATAAGGCATCTGTATCTCTAAGGTTGCAAGTAAGTTTACAGATTTGCTCTGTACGTGGTTGAATTGAAATTGTGTTGACGGGGTTACATGAAAAGCTTTTAGGGGTATCTTTACTGATTAAATCGTCTGTTACTTTATATAGCGGAAGTGTTTTGAAATTGGTTACTAATTGCTTTTTATGGAAATCCACGATGCAATTATAATGTTCGAGGAAATCGGAACCTAACAATCCGTCGAACTCGATATCGATACTGCAAATGTAGACCGTATGAGGATCATTGATATTAAACGGGACGAGAGTCTATTCGTTGATATGAATTTTCTCTGGATGACGACATTTTCTGGGAACCTTTTCCTGAACCGTTTGCAAGTTTCTGGCTTAAAAATAGAGAGTCCTGCACCGGTATCCACAAGAAGTTTGTAAGTGTTGGATGCATCGGTGATGTAATATAAGTTCTTAGAGTTTACGGACAAGAGGGGTCTTACAGAAATCTCTGCTCGGGGATATTCAGGTTGGGGTCGAAGCTGTCTAAATTCAAGGTTTGAATGTGGGTTTGAAGGTCTGACATACCCGGGGGCTCTGTTTGAGGGGTAGTGTCCTGAAAATTTGTAGGAGAAATTTCGTCGTAGTTTTCAGAGTAATTTTCGCTTTCGAAGTCTGTTTTACAGTAATCGTAAAAGTCATTGTGGGAATTGTCGTAGGAAAAATAGTCGGTATTGTCGTAATCTGTGTATTGGTACTGGTTGTTTGTTGAGTTCGAATAGGTTTGTTCAAATCTATGATTTTCGAATTCATGATTATTTAGGTGATGACTACCTTGTTGGCGGTAAAATTAGGCTTCGGTTTAAATTGGTCCGTATTTGGGGGTTGATTACTTGTTGATGGGCGTTGTTTCTGAAATTTCTATTCGGTGGAAAGTTTGTTTGGCGAGGTTGCTGGTAATTTTGTTGGTTGGAATGTTGGGTGAATGGAGGGCGAGGTCTTTGGAAATTTTGCTCAAAACTTTGATTTTGTCCAAAGCTTTGGTTTTGTTGAAATTGCCTCGATCTAGTGATGCATTCATTAACTGAATGGCCCATTCTCTTGCAGAATGTACATTGTTTTGGAGGTGGCAATTGATTGGGTCTTCTGAAGGTTGGAGGTGTATTTTTGAAATTAGAGAATTTTTGGGTTTCTAGATGGTTCAATTGAATTTCTCTTTTAATTCTAGAGATAGCGGTTAAGATATCTTTTGGGTCGCTTGCTCGAATTAATTGTCCCATTTTTGGCTCTAGGCCTGTAAGCAGGCTGTTTAGTGCCATAGGTTCAATGAGATCTATTTGGGCTTGTTTTTCCTTGGAAGTTATATTTTGTTTTGTGACTGCGGCTAACATTTTTGCCTGGTGGGTCTGAATTCTGTTTGAGAAAGTTAAGGGTGATTCGGATGGTAATTGTTTCATTCGTTGGAGATCTTGAATGAGTGCCGATAGGTCTCGGGGTCTCCGAAGTGGTTTTCGAGAAGAGTAATGATTTCAGTTAAGAGACTAGGGTTTCGTGAATTTACTAATTCCGCTGCCCTGCCACGGAGTTTATTTTTTATGTGGAGTATAAATAGGACCTGTTGGTTATCTGTCGCCATACTGTGGGCGGTGTTACATGACGTAATAAAAGTATTTAAAAAGATGGGGTTACCGTCGTACTCCGGTACTATCGCAAAAATCTCGGAAATTTTATAGGGCTCCACAGTTGGAGTTGCTGCACCTTGCCTTGTTGTAGTCATATTATTTAAGAATAAAGTATTTGCACAATATTAAAAATTTAAATCAGATTATATTGTCGAATTGACAATGGTAAAACGTATAAATCAATGTGTAAATAAATAAATGTGAAAATAGATAGATATATAAATAATTAGATCAGGTTATTATAAGTTGTCGTTCAAAATAATGGTATAAATTTAATATGTAATTATCAATATGTACCAAAATTGGTCAAAAATATTTCTTACCTTGCACTTTTACTCAAAATAAATGAACAATATATTAAAGGTAGTGATGTAATATGTTTAAAATATTTAAGGAATATTAATGGATATATCTTTGATGATAGAAATTGTGATTAAGTGTATCAATAAATGGAAATAATAAAATAATAGTAACGTAATCCTTACAATATAATTCCTGGCATGGACTGAGCTGTAAGTTGACTGCACTGGTTAGCCGTTGAGTGTTCCTGGTGCTAGCTCGCTTCCAGTTGTGTCTCCAGAAAGAGGTTGATTGTCCCACGGAGGTTTGGAAACCACCACGACTAGTTAGAATTCTCGTGTTCTAGTCGTTTTGGAACAATCCTACTGACTGCGCCAATTTTATATCTTCACAAACACAAATGCTTTTTTAAAAAAAATTATTTTCATTTAAAACACAAATTAAATATTTTACTTCAAAAATTACGTTAAACAATATAAATGAGATAATTGAATGCGATACACTTAATGATGCTAACAGCCATCGCATGTGCATTTATAAGCTATGTGTTGCTTTGTCAGCAGTAAGCAGTTTACACGTGCGATGGGAATTTGCGTATTTCATGGGAATTGCTATATCGTGTAATATGACACCATGTGAACGACTTATTGACCGGTTACACGGTGTTGTCATATTAATATTCAAAGTATTGTTTACGACGTATATAACATATATATATATATATATATATATATAATGTAAGAAAAGTTTCGGGAAGCAGCCTTTTATGAGCGATTTTGTAAGGAAGTAAAATACACTTTTTCTTTGCGGAAGCTTTCGAAATACTTTAATTTCTTCGTCAGTCTTTTGACTACAAACAAAATTTATAATTATAATATGTGAGATAAATCTTTAAATACTTACAGTAAATTGTGATTGTAATTTGAAAAAGAGCACAAACATAACAATTATGAAATTAATAAATTAGATATAACAAAATGTTTTTGAGTTAAATTGATAGCAAAACGGAAAATAAAATTATTATAATCAAAAATAACATTACTATGGTGAGTAGAATAATGTATTGTTACTATGTAACTTAATTGTTGAATACTGAAAATGAATTTTTCTTGTCGATGTCTAAAAGATAAATAAATGTTATTCAAATTTTGGATATCTGTTTTTTTATTAATATTATTCGGATAATAGTTAATAAATACCATCTCCAAAAAATGTCTTTTGTAATAATTGTGTTCACATGCCAGAACCAAAGCGTTGTTAAAATTTACAGTGTGTGAATTTTTAACCAACAATGAGTGGCAATAGGACAACTTTCTTTTCCTATCGCTTTTATGTGAGATCATTCTAATTTTTAGAGTTCTTGAAGTCTGTCTAATATACGTTGCATCACAATTAATACAATCTATTTTATATACAATATTAGATTTCAATTCTTTTGGTATCTTATCTTGTTTTGCTAATAAGATGATGTACTGTTTTGATTGACTTATAAGTTATTAAAATACTAGATTAGTTTTTTAAAATTTTACTGGTTTTAGTTGATAGATCTTTAATATATGGAATTGAAATATGATGAAGATTGACGTTGTTATTAGAATTGTTGCTTAGAATTGAGTTGTCTTTTTCTCCGTAATTAGTATTATTATATAAAATTTTGTTAATAAATTGGGGAGGGTAGGAATTATTTAAAAAGATGTTATATAATAATTTTAAGTTTTTATTAATAAAAGTTGGGTGGGTAACTTTTTTGTCGTCATAAAAGTTCGTGTCATCGAAAATTGCTACAAAGTTTAGAAAAAACGCCCAACATGTAGCTGTTAGCACCCACCATCAGCAACATGTGATGTCACACAACGTAGGACAAAGCACTGGCCTCTATATCACTTCCTCGTTGAGTCGTTTAGTTTCTTCGTAGATATTTCTTCATAAAAATTTGCAATTTTCTGAAAAACTTTTAGTTGTTTTGAAGTTGCCTCGTTCAATCAACATTTAAATAACTGGTGAGTTGATAAAAATCAAGTTTAATTTTCCGAATTTTGTCGTCATCGAAAAGTTTAGAAAAAAGCGCCCAGCAACGCCGTAATCGAAATGAATTCTTTCCACATCTAGCTGTTAACATCCTCCATCAGCAACATGTGCGACTTTAGTAACATGTGAATTTCCTGTTTCCTCGCATTTCCCCAAAGAGTTCACATTCGACAACCAGTTACATTCTATTTCTCAGTCGAAGGCAACTGCGATGCATTGCAACTGATACATATTCCAATCCATCCGTGGCGTAATACGTTTGTGATGCGCGCCGTTGCAATATATAAGTGATATTAAAGTGAACCTTTGAAATATTCATAACTTTCCATCTATATGTACACACATTCGAACGTATGTGTTGTTGCCATTACGGAAGAGCAAAAAGACGGAATTCTGTTGTGGATAATGGGGAACATATGTGGGTTTTCGGAATTCCGATTTAATAACGGTGGATTTCGAAGCTGCAACATTGTAGATATAAAACGTACGATTTTGTGCCAACAGAAAGACCCCTTTAATACCCAGAAAGAACTTGAGGAATACAATGTGATACGCTTTTCGCTAATTGGAACATGAAGCACACAAATGGTTTCCTTAATACACGTATGTTTATATATACTTCTGCTATAAATTAAATGGAACGGTTTTCCGAGCTTTTATGGATTTTGTGTGCTATTTTAACGTACACCCATGCACTGATTAAATACGTTCATGGTAAACAATGGTGTTTTCAAATACGCTCGGAATATCGTATAAATAATGATAGAGATTACTCATTTTATGGCAGGGTTTCCTTCCTTTGTTTCTTTTGTGCAAGAAATATTGCTTACAAAAGTCATCATATGAGGCGTGTATTTTTAAGTAAGTAGCGTTATGCTATATAAAATTTGAAAAAGAACCGACTTCAGCTGACTTAAAATAAAAACCGTTTAGAAACCGTATGCAATCAATCACTATTTTCAGACAGGTACAGTTCAATTGAAAATTTTATCGTATTGTTATATGTCTCTCTTGTTCTCCCTCTCTCTTTCTCCCTCTCTAATTTGTACTCTTTGTCTATATTTTCCAAATATATTTTAACTTTTTCTATGAGTCTAACTCTAATTCACTCTTATGTTCCACAAAGCATAAGAAAAAAATTTCCTGCTGTTTTTCAACAAAGCGGATAATTACACCATGCAGTGGACAAAGAAAAAAACACAGCATAAGACAGTAAATACAAATGAAATAAACGCCAGATGTAATTGGAAAACCTAAGACTTTCCTACCGAATACCAAGGGAACAAAGCATATAAACCACACCAAACCATAAGAATAACATTTAGAAATCTTATACCCAAACTCAAAGAAGATAATCAGGGCATACAACGTATGTCTGTCAAACAAACAGGAGAATTTCTGCTAGATTAGAAGATCATAAAGCAGCTCTTAGAAGCAAAGATTATCTGAGCACTGAATCAGTTTTGACTGCTGTAAACAAATAGCCAACTGAAGAAATTATAATACAAAGATGATACTAGAGGCAATAGAAATAGAAAAATCGGGCAACTAATTCAGAGAGATCACGCCCTGCTTTTCTAACTTGGATATCATTTATCAGTAAATATGAGACGAAACCAGCAATACACATAGCGGACCTGACAACTCGCCTTGTGACCTAAACGATAGCACAGGGAGTGGAGCCAAGACCAACCAATCAGTGGCGCTACAACCTCTAACAAAAGCCTTCAAATACATGGACACAACAGTTATCAGTGTACTACCTGACAACGCATTGATAATGCCAAGTGACAAACATGAATATTTCGTATGTATACTTTCCAGGATTTAATCTAACTTTTTATCTGAATGTGAAGAATGTTGATGTAAGTTCCTTGGCAACATGCCACTGTCGATTTTTTTTCATTGAAACAAATGTGACTGAGTTAGCAAGAATGTTGAAAATATTATTTCATTTCTAATGATTAATTCATGTCGTTCCTAAAACTTTAATTAAATGGACATTGAGATAGGAAGCGCTTAATACTAAAATAACACAATGCATACATAATGTAATGGTTTCTGTTCTGTTGAATGTTTAAAGTTAATTGATATTCCATTTCGTAAATAGTTTGAATTTTAAGGATTAATAATGCTTTATCGACAAACCACTATTAGCTAATCCATCAGATTTCATATGCTTTTAGCTCTCCCATTATCAGTGCTTAGAGTTTTGGTTTTTTATGTAAAATATGGCTAAATCATGCAGCACATCTGCATTGGCTGCGTATGTTTTGGCAATACGTACTGAATTTAGTAATCAATAAATATTTTCATGTTACCCTAACGTAATCTTGCTAGGTATGTTTGCAAATTCTTTTAGGAAAAATTTCAGAGCAACTAATCTCGATGATCAACAACACTCCCTGCACTCTTTCAACTATAAGATCCTGGTAAGTATTCGGTTCTTTCGATCCTGCTATGTTCGAAACGAGCGGCCAGTAACACGCATTGTTTTTTGACATCTACTTCAGAAATATACTAGATTGGTAGGTAATTAATTTGTGCTAGAAAAAAAGCCTGTTCTGAAACAATGGTTGTTTAGATTTTTATACATCGACTTGTTTCACAGCTTACTAAAATACTGCAATGAGAACGAAATCAGGTAAGTGGAATTCGTACTATTAAATAATATTGTGATGAACTCAACGATACCTGGTCATCAAAAAGCAATGTGAGAATTAAAAAAAAACATTTTATTGCTTACACTATTCAAATCACTGTCAAAGAGAGAAAAACACCAAATATAAAAACTGCACTTGCGACGAATGTCTGAGACTTAAAGAGCCTGGCGTTACAACAAATGTTTCAAAATTCAAACGAACAAAATACCCAGAAATGCAGGCAGTCCAGAAAAAAGTTTTCTTACACTAAAGAGAATTTTCTTGAAGATCTAGAGTAAAATAGAATAACTGAAGATGCCTTCATAGAAAAAGAAGAAACAAATAATATAATTAAATGGCTTTAAACCCAAAGTTGTAAGGAATGATGAAAGTAACCTTATTACAAGTGAAATTGAAATTTTGGAGACATATTTTTCTTTTCTATCCTTTGTTGGAATATTTCCGGTCATTTCACTTGAATCTAAACCCCTTAATAGAGCTTTTTCAAAAAGAAACGGACTCAAATGAATCAAAAGTAAACCGTTACAAACACCTTGTAAGATACACTTTTCTGACATAACTTAGATTAAATAAGCTAAATATTCATTAAATTGATTTTTACCTTTTTTTGTACATAAATATACGGAATCTATTTACTGTTTGTCTTCTAAACGTTGTTTGTGGCATATTCTTGATTACTTTTATGTTTTTTTGGGGAATAACACCACAATAGAAACGACAATTTGAAAAATCAAAAATTTGTGAACATGCTTGGGACCTAGGCCATAAAATACAATTTGATAATTCAACTATACTTCACAAAGAACAACATAACACAAAACGAAAAATAAAAGAGTCTGCCTTAATTCTTTTGAATGAAGACGATTGTATCGCTTCTACTTCTGTAGAATTTAATCGTATCTGGTTACCGACAATTAAGGAAGAAATTATTAATGGTAACCTCCATTTGAACAACCCAATATCGGGATAGTTCATAAGGTTTTTCCTAGGTTTTCCCTTATGACGTTAATGGGATCACTGAAACAATAGAATTCTTTGATCGCATTTTTGGCGAATGCGCTATCTTATAATAAAGTCGTACCTAGGAACGCCACTTATAAAATCTAAAGACAACTCTTTCAAATTCTTCTAATTTGAAAGCTGGTTAACTATAATTCATGATCTTTAGAATTTTTTGTGCTACCTGTATATCTAAAAACAACAAATTTTCTAATGTCAATTTTAAATGTCATAAATCAAATTTTCATTTTGCAATCACATCAATAAATATAAAGCCATTGACAATGAAGTCAGAATAGACTTTGAAACGTTTGGTATTCCTGCAATATACGTAGTTTTATTTCTATTGTGGTGTTATTCCCCAAAAAAACATAAAAGTAATCTATTTACTGTTTATTCTGATTTTCTGACAAACCCTAACTTTGACGTTATAGAAAATTATATGATACCTTTCTGTTATATTTCTTAATACAAATCATGAAAATTGCTCAAGCCGTTTTTGAATAATCACTGAAGTCGGTTAACAAGTAGCTAAAAGTTTGAAAATAAAATTATTACAAAGTTACTTTTTAACCGACTTCCAAAAAGGAGGAATTAAGTGAATTTCAATAAATCTTCACTGTTTTTTCTAAAACCACTCAAGAAATTTGAATATAATAAATAGTATTCTACAAAGATATGTTCCAGCTTGAGTTTATATATTTTTCTAAAGCGTAGAACATACCATTTTTCTAAAAATCGGAAAAATATATGCAAAAAACCTGTAAACTCATGGTAAATGTCAATTTTTCATCATAAATATCTAGTTTAAATGTCAACATATGCCATGAAAGTATATCGTAACGGTTTCCATTTTGATTCAGTTGAAGTAAGTTTCTTTTAGAGGCGAAGGTAAGTTAGGGGGCTTATAGTCGCGTGAAATAGCAGAAAATATTCATAAAATAAAATAAAATATAAACGACCAAAATAACAGTGAATGAAAAAGAGCCAAATACTATTGAAAACTTCATGAACAAAAATGAACAAAGTACTGCCATAAACGAAATTTATAAAAAAGTTTTCCCTAAAAGTAAAAATAAAAAACATTTTGGAAATGAAAATGACCAGAACGCATCCATGAACTTCACATATCCTCCAAGATGAATTAAGTGAGAATAACAATTAAGACAAGCCACAAACAAAAAAAGTGTCAGCAATCAGTTTTGGAAAAAAATCAACCAAATAGTAGATTTAAAATTGTCGATACTTAGCTACTTTATTCGAAATATTTTTATTTTTGACTGAGTTTTTAAGGGCAAATAATAAGTTTTCCATTGGAAAAAACGTAGGAGTCATTAATCAATGACTTTGAAACTAACAGACTTGTTAAGACGACAATCAATTGGTCACATTCATATACTCGTATCTGTGACGTTTATCTGAGAGTAAAGCGTAATTAGTGCCAGCTACCAGCATTCGTTTCTTACCTTGTGTGATAATATGCCAGCTTAACAAAGAAAGTTCGTTCACCTTTAATTGTCTTTGCTAACTACTCAAGTTCAACGTTGTAGACTACGAAGACTAATTCCGAAAAATGTCTCAGGATATTTGCATGTTTGTTTTCTAACTTCTATAAAGTGTAATTAAAGCGGCACAATGTGATTGATGATAATAAGTACATCGTTTATTTCCAGACAAACCAAGACATTTATGTTTCGTGTACGTCTTTAAACTTGTGCGACAGATTAATCAAAATGAAGCCATTGACATCGATTAATGAGAAGCTCTATATTAGATCAAACGAATTCCGAAAATATTTTTTCACAATATCTTTAATGCAAAACTTAAAATTGTATATCAACTCTGCCCAGAGTCTTTATGGACTTTCTATACTCCCTATTTTTGCTTGTTTTTTTTTTAAATTATACCCAATTGTGTTGGAGATAAGGGGGAGAAATACTAGATTTTTCGTATACATATCTTGTCTCTGCCTTATCTTAATCTTGTGTATAGCATGTTGCTGTTTCCTCCCGTGTTTCAGTTTTGATCTCTAATGTCTCTGTGTTGCCTACGTCTCATCTACGTCTCGTATTTGTTGGTATCTGTCTTGTTTCTACCCTGTCTCTATTCTGTCTCTATCTTGCTTCTGTCTTGTCTCTGTCTTTTCTCTCCCTTTTCTCTGCCTTGTCCCTGTCTTGTCTCTGTCTTGCCTCTTTCTTGTCTCTGTCTTGTTTCTGTCTTGTCTCTGTTATGTCTGTGTCTTGTTCATCTCTAGTCTCTGTTTCGCCTCCCTCTTGTCCCTGGCATGTTTCTAATCTTGACTTTGTGGGGTCTCTGTCTTGGCTCTGTTTCGTCTTTGTCATGTTATTATTTTGTCTCTGTCTCTTGTCTGTGTCTAGTCTGTGTCTTGTCTGTGTCTTGTCTGTGTCTTGTCTGTGTCTTGTCTGTGTCTTGTCTGTGTCTTGTCTGTGTCTTGTCTGTGTCTTGTCTGTGTCTTGTCTGTGTCTTGTCTGTGTCTTGTCTGTGTCTTGTCTGTGTCTTGTCTGTGTCTCTGTGTCTTGTCTGTGTCTTGTCTCTGTCTTGTCTGTGTCTTGTCTCTGTCTTGTATCTGTCTGTTCTCTCTCTTGTCTCTGTCTTGTCTCTGTCTTGTCTTTGTGTTGTCTCTGTCTTGTCTCTGTCTTATCTCTATCTTGTATCTGTCTTGTGTCTGTGGCGCACGTGGTGGCATATTATGGAAACAGGTCTGGAACTATTTTCTCCGAATTTACTATATACAGGAAGTTGAAATTAGTCAGTTTAGTAAAATTCCAATAAGTAGTCACAAACGCATCTGATAATTGTAAAAAAATTCCTCGTGGAACCTTATCATTGTCAGTGTGCTGTTGGAATATTTCTTAGTTTTCAATATTGATTCTTTGGAATCCCATTTTGCCACTTTCACATTCCATTTTCTTTGCCTAAGCTGTTTATCATCGTTCCTGTTTGTATCTCGAGAATGATTTCTATTTAGACTCTTAGCACATTTGTTATTCTTCAAAAGTAAGAGTAATCCTATGGCATTGGAGCAACTAGCATTTTATTTTTTTCAGGACTGTCTTCTCAAGTATTGGCCTTTCTACCTAAACTTAAGTGGTCAATCATTCCTTTTAAAATTTGGCTTTCATTTCCTGATCTCACAAATTCAAGACTTTTTTCTTCGCCTTTTCTGCTGTTGTAGTCTTCAGCCACAACCCTTACAGTTCATACAGTGTACCCTTACCATCCATTAAAACTCGGTTGCCACTTCTTTTTCTACTTTATAAGTATTGTAGCCTCTGACCGAAAATCTGGCCAGGGCGAAGCATTATAGCCAGCAACATTAGGTCCCCAATAGGGCTTAGCCAGCGATTTAGTAAATCGATCCTATCCAGCCCCTGAATCCCCTTGTCAAGATTGGCCAAAGTAGATTCAGAGAAGAGGTCTCTGTGTTCTTTTTTGACAGGGTTAACAGACAGTATACCCGGCTAGAATAGATTTATAGGAATGAAGAAGTAAAAATATTTTACCTGTTTGAGATTTTTGATGATTGATATTGTGGTTTTCCTGTTTTCCATTTTTGATTTTTTTATATTGCCATTTTTGACATTTTGACGTTCTTGATATTTCTGACATTTTTGGCATTTTTAACAAATTGACCTTTTTGACACTTTTCACATTTTGACGTTTTTGACATTTTTGACAATTTTGACATTTTTGACGTTCTAGATGTTCTTGACATTTATGACATTTTTCATATTTTTTAAATTGTTGACATTTTTGTAATTTTTGACATTTTTGTCATTTTTGATATTTTTGATGTTTTTGACATTTTGACATTTTTGATATTTTTTAAATTATTTGACATTTATGTAATTTTGACACATTTGACATTTTTCACATTTTTTGACATTTTTGACATTTTGGACGTTCTTGACATTTTTGATATTTTTTTAAGTTTTTGACATTTTTGTCATTTTTGCAATTTTTGACGTTTTTGTCATTTTTGATATTTTTGTCATTTTTGATGTTTTCGGCATTTTTTGACGTTCTAGAAGTTCTTGACATTTTTAACATTTTTGTCATTTTTGCTATTTATTAAATTTTTGACACATTTGACATTTTTGACATTTCAAAATTTTTTACGTTTTTAACATTTTTGAGGTTTTAGATGTTCTTGACATTTTTGACATCTATGAAATTTTTAAAATTTTTGAAATTTTTGTAATTTTTTACATTTTTGTCATTTTTTATATTTTTGGCATTTTTGATGTTTTTGACATTTTTTGGCATTTTTGACATTTTGGACATGTTTGACATTATTGACATTTTTACATTTTTGACATTTCTGACATTTTAGACATTTTTTAATTTTGACATTTTTAAAATTTGAAATTTTAAATATTTTTGACGGTTTTCGACATTTTTGACATTTTTTATGTTTTGGATTTGTGAGGTTTTTTAAATTTTTGATATTTTTGGCAGTTTTAACATTTTTGACAATTTTATAACATTTCGACAGTACCTATACCCGGCCAAAATACACTTATACGAATTTCTTATCGTCGAGTTACTCCAATACTCAACCAACGGTAAACAATTGCTCTGAAAGTTACGGACCCAATGTGCTTATAAACATCCCAACCCCTCAGAATACAAATAATTGCAGTGTTATTTCCAGTTCATTTCCCCTTAATAATTATACATAAGATACTCTATCTCAACGGCACTATTTCAGCGATTAGCATAATATTTCATTCAGTATATTGGGTACACCAGCTTCGAGCGATGCGAACAGAAAACGAGATGAACGCCGAATGATGCAAATTTTATTGGCCTTGGGGCAAAAAAGCCAGAACTTTGATAAGATCTCCCCGACTGATAACTCTCAGTCGCTGTCAACCCTCACGCAGAAAGAACTAATTGGAAATTATTGTTATTGGAATGTTTGAGAGGGATGACGAGTATACTCGTCTGGAATGGGGTTTTATGAAAGGGTAATTTGTTCAAATGGCGGGTTCATGAATGGAGATAATTGTTTTATTATGAGTGGAGCTGGAGAATATAATACTTTGTCCTCTCAAACTACAGAAAAGTACTGAATAAAGTGGTAAAAATACTCGAGAAAAGCTTAGAGTCAGCCAAAATATTTGCTGCTGCCATATTTATATATAAATAGGCAAAGACAAAACAGTTCGGTATCTATTTCTCCCATGTCTCTCAACCGTTTTTCTTCATTTTGCTTTGTTTTGTAGCTACTGACGTCCTTCAGTGCAGAATGCTAATATTAATTTATAGTATTGGTTCATTCATTAAATGAAATATAATAAAAATTCATTGTTTGCGTCCATACTGTCAACGTCAACAACTGACAGGGGCCCCTATTTGGTTTATGGTGCCGCCCCCCACAGACGGTCAAAACTCAAAACATTGAGTAATTGTATATGAAAGGAGCGATCGTTAGATATATTCTTAGAGCATGTACTTCTGGAAGTGGCATGAAAGAGTTGTTATTATTTAGTGGTAAAATAGTCAATGTAGTATTGATTTTTCGGACGCGTTGCACTAACTTGCATATTAAATATTCTGTTTTTAATGTGAATTTAATTATTTGATTAATATATTATTATCACAACCTTCCCGAAGGTGTTGAATAAAAAAATGTTAGGCAGCGGACAATAGAGAATGTATTAAATATTTAAGTTCTCCTAAGGTGGTTGGTCCTCTCTTTTCTTTAATATTCCTGAACTTGATTGAAACCGCAAATGACGAAAACTTTTAGGTTGCAAAGAACAATCTTCCAATTATTATATCGAATATTTTGCCAGGAGCCGTTCCAGCCAAAAATTTGAGGGGTCATTCATTTGTCAAAAAAATTTCGAATAACGATACCTATTTGATTACATTTTTATTATTTTCTTTTTATTTCAATAGATTTGTCAATATGAGTGAACAATTTTGGTCATTACATCAACTTCTCCGATTTCTCCGCAACTCTGTTTCTTATAAAAATATGCTTTTTACAATTTCATGAAATAGGGTCAAATTTCGACCACTGGGCGACCACTAGTACATCTAAACAGCCATTAGCTGCCAAAATCTGTCCCTATTAAAATATGTGAAGCACCAACAAGATCAGTTGTAAAGAATATATATATGTATTCGCTTCGAGGTGTCATTCTTTTGTACGAAAGACAATATATATATAATATATATTGTTTCTGGTTAGTGAACATTCATCAGTTGCGCTTCCCACAATTGAATGTCCTCTCGAAAATCCTAGATGTCGGTCTTTACATCTCGCCTCTTCAAATTTAAGGAAATGTATCAAATACATAAAAAAGTTTTCGAGAGGTCACTCAATTGTGGGAAGCGCAACTGATGAAGGTTCCCTAACCAGAAACAATATATATTATATACATATTGTATAGCGTACAAAAGAATGACACCTTGAAGAGAGTATTCAATATCACTGATAGGTGAAGTTAACCTGAAAACTCCATCGTGACATTCCAACCTAGGAATTACGGGTAACAGTAATTACATGGAACCAGATTCTGAACCTCTTTGTGCTAGTTTCCCCAAAAATCCTAGTTGTCGGTCTTTACATCTCGCGTCTTCAAATTTATACATATGTTGAGGATTGATTAATTGAACGCAGCATATGCAATTCTGGTTTATGACATATTCAACACAATTTCCCTTTACTGAATTGAAGGTTTCTTAGCGGATTGCATACTTACATATACAAAAAGAAATGAGGATGGTAGTAAAATGCAAAAATTGATTTTTGTTGCGAACGACACGACGCTTTTCTGTGTAAGAAACCAAGTCATTTTTTATTTGATATTACTCTCTTCTTGCATAATGTACCTTACCCACATTAAGTTTAGGTCTTGCACCACCACTGGTAAGAAACAGAGATCAGCTTATCTATAAAGAGTCTTTTCGGTCATAAGAAATTTATAAATTACTAGCCGTTACCGGCGGTTTCACCCGCCTAGGGAATGTCCACCTAAACTGCAAGTACTTATGGGCTTACCCTATATAACAATTTTATTCGACATATTTTTGAATAACTGTAACACTACTTCACCCTATATTGCAGCCATCCTGTATATGCTGCTGTTTATTTGTCTCTCAGTATAACTTTTTGAACACGTGACTAGAACTCTCTTCTCTACCTTATATTTCAGCTATGCAACTGCTTATGGTCTACGCTGTATAACAATTAATTTTGATATTTTTTGAACCGCCTTTTAAAGAACAGTTTCTCTTTTAATCACCCATCCTTTATAACCATAATTTTATTCTAAAAATCATTTCAACTATGCTATATATGTATCTCCTTAGGAGCCACCAAATATAACATTTTTTAAACACGGAACTAATTGAGTAATTCTTTTACCCAACATGCTAGAAGTTTTTTCGCTATATCTACCGTTTCTGTCAATTTAGGGAGATAAAATGTCTACCAGATTTTAAGTCAAACAAACAAACAAACAGACAAGTTAACAATTTTATAATAGTATTAATAGTAAATAAACAAATATAACAGCCAATTAATATACAATACCAGCACAAAATTAGCTCGTCATCTAATAACCATTCCAGTTATCTATGCTTATGCACTTTTGGGAAATAACACCACAATATTCAATATTGGAAATTAGCGTATATTTCCAAACGTTCCTGGGTCTAATTGAAAAATTTAAAATTAAGATGTTTGTCAAACACTTGATTTGCTTCCAGGATATACTAGATATACAAGATAGGTAGGTAATTAATTTCTGAATGAGAAACTCTGTTACTGTTCATATTTATTACTTTGTAAATACCTTACAATATCGTAAACGAGTAATTATTATATGATGATATGTCTGCATAGGTGCCGACCTATGGGCTAATGTTAAATTTTTCCAATTATTTATAGTTAAATTCTGAAGTCCATGATTTTTTTAGTTTTCAGTTCAGACTCTTAGGTGACCCTAATCTTCAAAGGCGCGAAGAGATCCCAGCATTTTATAAATAACACCAATAATTGTGGTGTTATTCGCAAAAAATCACAAAAGTACAAAACAGAGATGCCACAACTATCTATCAGAAACCATTTTTATTATAATATTGTGTAAATCCGCTTTAACTTCACCACTTATTAGCGAAATTTATATAGCTACAACCGCTTCTAAAAATAAATTATTTTGGGATTTAGTGTGACGAACTAAAAATATTTGACCCGTTTGAGATGTTTGATGATTGAAATTGTAGTTTTCCATTTCCCAGTTTGGATTTTTTACCATTCTCATTTTTGACATTTTGACGTTCTTGGCATTTTTTGACATTTATGTCTTTTTTGATATTTTTTACATATTTCACATTTGAAATTTTAGATATTTTTGACGGTTTTCGACATTTTTATGTTTTTGGCATTTTTGACATTTTTGCAATTTTAAGTATTTTAGACATTTTTTAAATTCTTGAAATTTTGGCATTTTGACAATTTTATGTCATTTTGATATTTTTGACATTTTTGCAATTTTAAATATTTTTAACCTTTTTTAAAATCTTGATTTTGGCATTTTGACAAATTTATACCATTTTGACATTTTTGGCAGTTAACATTGTTGATATTCTTTAGTTTTTCACTTTTTTCACATTTACAGTGACGTTAAGATTTTTAATTTTTGTCTATTTTAATTTTTTGAGATTTTGCTCATTTTGTATTTCCGACAGAATAATTTTGACAATTTTGTCAATCCAGTTTTTTGTGAAGTTTGATGTTAACATTTCGTGGTTTATAATATTAAAAATTATTAAACCCGTCCGACTATTCAATAATAGAATTTTCGCAAAATTTTACATCAAGTCTCAATTAATTTAAAGAATTAATATCAAAATATTCATGTCTGTCTTATTTTCTGGGCTTTATTATTTTAGGTTCTTGGAAAATATTAAATTTATCAAAACATATTTTCCCACTGTCCCCCATGAGATAATTGAATTTTTGCAAAATGATTACACTAGGTTTTATTTATTTGGGAAGAAGAGTATTTACTAGTGATGTGCCGTATCATTAAAATTGTATTTCCGCGGATACGGATTTGAATACGGATATTTGGTCCCAAGATCCGCGGATACAAATACGGATCTAAACTTTTTTAGAGTACGCGGCTGTAAATATTGCACATAAACCTTTGGAAAGAGACAATCTGTTATGGACAAAAGTTATTGACCTCTATAAGAGTTAACTCTCATAACTAAAGACATTAAAGAATGATAGTTATAGACTGAACAAGTAGTCACTTCGAGGACTCAGTCACAACACTTGCACATATTTATAATCACTGGTGATAAGAGTTCCAAGTGAGCAATTTTTTACTGCAGCAGGAATTCTTTATGGGCTACATTTTAACAGCATTTTGGGGGACACAAAACTGCTAAGTTGCTCGTTTTGAAATACAATTTACCATTACTTCATTTTTTTAAAGTTTCTCTAATTGTCACTGTGTTTTAAATCTAATGTAAACACCTTATGTGTCACGAAGTATTAATTTACTTAATTAGAATTTGAAATATTACGAAGATTATTTTCTCATTGTAAAAGTGATCTATAATACCTAAGTATTTCATTATTTTATTAAGCTTAACACGAAGATTTAACCCAATTTATTTCATAAAGATATTTTAAATAATATGACAGCCCAACAAAAAAAATAAAGTCTTGTGCATCGGACCGGATTTATGTAAGCTTATGTTTTTGGGGTCGCTGAATCCGAATCAGGAGTTTGACCTCATATCATCAGGTAGGGTTCAAGGTCATTCCAAGGTCAAATTGCCATAACATAATGAAAAAATCTGAAAAAAAATTATACACATGTTTTTTGGGTCACTAAATCCGAATCTGGAATCAGCTAAAGTGTTACTCCAAAGTCATACTGAGATATTTCTAATGTCAATGACATCTAGTTTTTTTTGTTCTAGTCTCCATAAGATATTAAAATACCCTCACGTTAAGCTCCTGATCCGATCACAGGTGAGTTCACCGTCCTGGGAGTGATAGCTCTCATACCTCCCTAGGTCTAAGTATGACAACTTTCTGACTTTAGCGAGGACAATGTCAACTCGTCGTCAGACATACCACGGCTTCATCCTCACATCTTAACGCCCAGATTCGGATTTAGCGAGCCAAAAAAACATATGTATGATTTTTTTCAGATTTTTTGACTAGATTTTGGACATTTGACCTTGGCTTTACCTTGAATCTGACCTGATAAAGTCAAACCGACCCTGGATTCGAATTCAGTCGAATTCACCGACGCCAAAAACACTTGTGCAGAACACTCTGTCTCGTATAGGACGGATCTCCCTAAAACTTTCAAGGAGAAAACGTTACCCTATGTGGTCGCTAATTCAACCCCAAAGTGCGTGTGCAGCTATTACTCATTTATTGTAAACCCTCTCGTGAGTGCGCATTGCCCAACATTATAAACCCTAGTTGTGCTTAAAAACCCAGGGTTAAGGCCGGCTACCCGCGCGGCATGCAGACAAATACATGGATGGCAGATTTCCCAAGGCTTTTAGTAGATCTAACTCGTAGACAAGGTAAGAGTTTTCTTATGAAGGTCAATGGAGTTTTTTATCAAAATAGAACTTAAATCTACAGTCCACTTAATCCAATTTACTACAACACTTATACGAATTTTTTCAGATTATTTGATTAGATTATGGTAATTTGACCTTGGAATGACCTTGACCTTGACCTGTTGAGGTCAAACTGACTCCGGATTCGGATTCAGCGACCCCAAAAACATAAGCCTACATTGGTCTGGTCCGATGCACAAGACTTAATTTTTTTTTATAGGGCTGTGTAATTTATAAAAACTGCCTATAATAAATGTTTAAATATATCATCATTTTAATGAGCTTATTACCAAGGTGTGTGATAGATCTCGTTATAAAGATAGTTGAATTAGTATCTTTGAGTTGTGTTCTATCAGTATGGTAGTCACTTCACAACGATAAATGTTTGCAATATAAAGGTGCCAAATACGATTTTAAAAAATAAAAAATAACATGAATGGAATTTAACAGTTTTTCATTGTTAACTAATCACCTATATATAAAATTTTATCTATGAATTGAAAATTAATAAGGTAAAAGATCCGTAAAAATCCTCCAAAAACTAACGGATACGGATACGGATTTTTCTTCTCGCTAGGATATTCGGATACGAATATTCGGCACATCACTAGTATTTACACCAATTTTCACGCCTATAGCACGTTTTGTTCCTACGATATTAATTTTAAGTATAACAAAAAAATGTCGGCCTGCCCCCTCCCCATAGCATATTAGTAAAAGAATTCTAAAATTCGGTTCACTACTTCCAGAGATTACCCCTTACAACAGACAAACAAATTTTACCTCTTGCCTGTTTAGAAAATTGGGTAAATTTATTTAGTGATAAAATGTCCTAGTTTCCTTGACATCCCAGTTATTTAAGTGTCACTGTAGTTGGCTAACTATTTTTTTAAATAAATTTGGCGAAGGTGATCCTATTGAAACCAGCTGTAAGTTACCTTTACCCTCTGTGCTACTATTGATACAAAACAAATGTTTTGACGGCTTTTATGCTAGAAGCAAAGCTGCTGAGATCCTTGTCAGCAAACACAGACTCAGATTATCATCAAACTCAGGAATCTCATCAAAATCTCAAACGCCCACATAAGTTACAAAGAGAACTGAAAATCGAGCAATGTTGTCGTCGGATTTTGAACTGAAACGCTCTGCTCCTGTTTCAGCGTGTATGCGTGCTATTAGCTGTGTTTTTTTCCGCGATGATTAGCAGCGCCGTTAGATCCCCTCCGAAGCAGATCTCTGATATGTTATTATATCTCGACATTACTGTTAGTACGCTATAGACTGTCGGTTGCTCTTATCAAATTATGGTGAGATGAACGACGGCTTGTGCCGCTGGGCCCATTTTTCCCAAAGTACGTTGGCCTTGAGGCGTTAGATTTTCGAAGGGTAACTTGATGGGGTGCTGTGATGCTATTGTTACCATCTAATAATGTTTGTTTCTCAAAGAACTATTCAAAACAATTTGAGGACCCTTCAAGTGTTGTTTTATTTGGACCTTCTATTATAGCCTTATCAATGGGGGAATCTCTTAGGGTTGTAATGATGAAATGAAAACAAACCGCTATTGTCATTATTATTATAGAGAAGAATATTGCAGTCGAGTGCTTTCAGGGTTGCACGCGTTGTTAAACAAAAAAACAAAATTTGATTATATAGATGAATGTTCCAGTCAACGGTCGACTATAATTTATCTATTAACTTATATTGTTCTCAGTTATTATGTTTTAATAATTCATGTTACAGACGATGTAACTGAAATTATAATTTAGGATAGATGCTAAGAATCAATCAAATAAACCAGATCCTTTAGTCATTTCATTTAAATTTAAATTCCTTCCGTGTTTCAAATATCCCTTGGAAAACCTTTGACAGTGTTTTTTGGAATGAAATTCTGGCAATCCAGAAGACAACAAAATGTACATTTACAAATGAAATGTGTTTGTTCAACGTTCATAGTAAAGAGTTAATTGACCTTAATTAACATCATATTTAACACCCCTTAATTTTTTTCATAAAGGAGTAATGGCATTGTAAAAACAAACAGAGGTAATTATGTGAAAATTCAGAAATGTTTTATATAAACACCAAGATGTATCGATTAAGGTAATGTTTGTTTTCTACAAATAGATATTCTGAATGTTCACTTAACATTTTATAAAAAACAACTTCAACAAGAACCTGATTTTTATGCATTTGAAATGAAACTAGCGTCGAAGTGGTGAGATTTTGAAAATATTATTAATTAGAATATACATTATAACAATAAAAAAGCAGCACCCTTTGTAAATAAATCTTGCATGTGGATCTGGTGAAACGATTCCTCTGAGCAGTGACAACCCCACGGGTCTGAATTACTTGGCTTCTCAAGGTGACAGTGAGCATGACACCTGAAGACCGCCAAGGCAAGTTTGGAACAACACTGGATATGATATGCAAGATATCGGTGCCAGGTTGCTGAGGAACCTGACCTCTATCACCAAGGGAGCACCACGCCAAGGACTAGAGCAACTATCACAATTACAACAACCGCTACAGCAACAGGATGACCATTACGAACATAATCAAAACAGAGATAGAATTCCGATCGCAATTTTGCACAGGGTCAGCAGCCTAAGGAGAAATAGATTCATTGCCTCTTACTAACCTTTACTAATGCAAAGTAGTAAGGTATGACTCTTAACCACAAACACAACGAATCTCAAAAGGTACCCAAGTGAGTAAACTGCCCCATACCTAGAAACGGAGAGACAAATATTCGACTAAACTACATCTAGCAAAATTTTTATTGCCGAATACATTTAAACCTAAATCATATCTATAATTATAGAATAAAAATTACTCAGACAACATTAACTGGAAGAAGTGTATTAGTGGATTCTACTTCCATAAAAGGTTGTTCAATAAAATATCTGGAATATTCTGTACACCAAACCCATAATTGATCATTCTGACTATTAAAATCTTTCATTTAGTGTTCACTAATGTAGCTGATGAAATAGGAAATCAGCCAAGATCATAACCAGAAGTGACGTCATATTTTCTCAGGTAGACGAAATCTGTCAATTTCGCTTGCGGCTCCTTAAGGTCTCTGGTAGTGCTGGTTATTCACAGAAATTCAACCATTTATCTTATCAATAGTCTATGTATATCCCCAGCTCTCGGGCAAAATAGTTCGATCAAACTTCCATGGATGGTATTTGGATGGAAATCAATAATGTTCAAATCTAAATTGTCAACCCATTCGATGAATGTGTTCGACCTGGATTAAAAAAAAACAAAATTACTCCAAAACATAAAACGGTATATTTCACGGTCTATCGAGAGATGCATAATGGGAATAACAATGAGGGACAGAAAGGAAAAGTGCATGAATAGGATATAAGATCAAAGATATATGTCCAAACAAGACAAGAGAAAAGTAGTACAACAAAAATCACTTAGTGGTATATTAACACAAATAAAAAGTAAAAAAATAACTGGAAAATATAGACAAACATACAAATTGGAGAGAGATGGAGAATGAGAGAGAGATAAGAATATGCTAAAATAATCAATAAAATTGTACCTTAAATCAGATAAAAAACGAATATATGTCAGAAAATAGTTTGCACACGGCTTCTAAACGATTTTTATTCTAAGCCAGTTTGGTGACGTTATGCCCCTGGCCGCCATGTTGAGAGAGAGAAATGTGACTAATCGCGTACTGTAGGTTTTTTATACTCATAATTAAGACGCATATATTTCTGAAATTTGTTGCTATTGATATTTATTTATATTTAGAGTTTATTTTTATTTTATTTTATTCATTCTCTTTACAAACACCAAATAGGTAACTACATGTGAAGGGTTAAACAGCACAAAAGTATTTGACAATGTCACAGATATGCCAGTATCACAACGGGTTGGCATCCTGATGGAGCAAAAATATGCGCCTAAGCTTACCAAATTTGTTGTTAAATAGGTCAGGAACTATGTTATTGGACAGCACATCATTGCAAACATTGAGTATATAAGTGAAGGGCGAAGGGCTTCCGGATTAGATGAGAGAAGTCTTAAGCTAATTTTGGGGACACTAAACTTAAGGCTATTGATAAAGTCACAATCGGAATAATTTCTGTTATTTAGAATGTTATATATAAAGATAAATGCATGGGTCTTCCTTCTAGAAATCAAAGAACACAGACAGAAGGTTGCCAATTGATTTATAAGATACCAACAAGGGATATATGCTATTTCTTTTGATATAGAGGTAGCGCAGAAAACGTTTTTGAACTTTTTCAATTTCGTTACTGTGGGTGTAACAATTTGGTGACCAAATGTTGGAGGCATACTCAAGGTGAGGCCTCACCATAGATGTATTAAATCTTATAGTTGTTTTACACTCACATTTTGGCTATTACGTACGTTTAAAACTCGCTTCTCTCAGTAACTTAGCTGAAAATTGAGATTTATTTAAATTTTTAAAATATTCAAGCACAATGTATTCTCAATATTTTATTTCTTAACTATTCAACATCCTTTAAGATTTATCTAAGAGATTTTGTCACAGTGCGCTTAACAAAGATTCTCTTTTCCTTCTAGAAATTCCAAATTATTTTTCAGTGAAGTTTCCATTTTCATGCTGGTGCAGTAATAAAAGCTCTAAATTTCAATTTCCTCTCATCATCATACGTATACTCGTAGATTATGTACATTTGGCATTCGAGACATGTCTATAAGAGCACCTTTCTGATAATTTCGTTTTATGGAGTGCAGTATTCCATACAAAGTCACTTGCACATTTTCCAGCATGAAGACATCTTGCGAATGAGACGCTAAAGTATGTACATCTAAATCTGTTTGCTTATTTAAAACGTTGTGATTTTAGATGCGAAGCAATCTAATACACCTTAGAAATAGTTACGTTAGGTTTGTTTGAGATTAATTAATTTTATTTTATTTTCTTCTAATTAACATTAGTCGAGTCAGAATGTTGTAATGTCATTAATTTTAATCCCAAGGAAATTGATACCTTTAACATATATGACTACGTTATTTTGAATAAAAAGTGTTCTTAAGTCGTCTGTATACATAATGACATGGCTCGTTTAGATTATGCCGAAGTGAGCAGGGATTTGGGCATGGAAGCCGAGAATGTAAACACTATACTTCTCTTATTCTGCTTTTTCCGGATTTGGACCGCATCATTTTGTCGAATTAATTTATTTATATATATTTATATACCTAAACAGGCATATAATCAACAAAGGTTTCTAACGTTTCGCCCACATTTATGAGGGGCTTTCTCAGGGATGAGAAAAAACAAAACCAATGTTACTTACCTTGCGGC
Organism: Octodonta nipae; assembly: GCA_034190945.1. Taxonomy (NCBI): domain Eukaryota; kingdom Metazoa; phylum Arthropoda; class Insecta; order Coleoptera; family Chrysomelidae; genus Octodonta; species Octodonta nipae. Next base: position 43,828,898 of record CM067216.1, on the reverse strand, counting down.
GACTCCATTCATTTAGTCTTTTTCTCACAAACACACTTTGAAACTTTACTTTTTATACAACTTGTCACACTGACGGACAAATTGTAAATGAATAAATAAATAATATTCATTTACAGATGGGTACTTGACATATTAGCTGCATTCATGTTTTGAACAATTTATTCCTCAATATCCTGATCTATATATTTCTATTGAAACATTTTCACAACATCTATATACAAATAGGCAAAGACAAAACGGTTCAGTACCGTTTTGTTCTCTATCCCTCAACCGATTTTCTTAATTTTGGTTTTCTAACAGAAGGTCACTTTGCATATTCTTGTTTGTTTAATAGAGCCAACTCATGTTTGTTGGTCTTTATTTTCAATACCAACCGTATAGTGTTGCCACCAAAGTTGGGTACATCCAACTCAGTACACTTCAGATTAATCACCCCGTATTGTTCTTCTCCATATGAATCTAGATATCTATCTGTAAGGTCAGAATTAGATGGTTGTTACAATCGAACAGTAGGATAATTCTCCGAAATCAAATCAATGAGATTATAAACTTTAAAACCATTCTAAAGGAATTTTGCAAAATATTTATCTATATATAAATAGGCAAAGACAAAACGATTAGGTACCATTTTCTGCTCTGTCTTTCAACCAATTTATTCATTTTTGTTTTGTTAAGTAGTTACTGACGACCTTCAATGCAGAATGCTAATATAATATTGGTGCATTCATTTAATAAAATATAATAAAAATCATTATTTGCGTCCATACTGTCAACGCCAAAAAACTGACAGTGCCGCCTGCGCCAGACGGTCAAAACTCAAAACATTGAGTAACTATATATGGAGGTAGCGATCGTTAGATCCTGTTATATTCTTAGAGCATTTACTACTGGAAGTGGCATACAATCGTTGTTAGTGTTTAGTGGTAAAAGAGTCAATGTAGTAGATCAGTATTGATTTTTCGGACGCGTTGCAGTAACTTTAATATTAAATATTCTGTTTTTAATGTGAATTTAATTACTTGATTAATATATTATTATCACAATATTCCCGAAGGTGTTGTGTAAAAAACTGTCAGGTAGCGGTCAATAGAGAATGTATTAAATATTTAAGTTCTCCTAGGGTTGTTGGTCCTCTCTTTTCTTTAATATTCCTGAACTTGATTGAAACCGCAAATGACGAAGACTTTTATGTTACAAAGAACAATCTTCCAATTATTATTTTTAATATTTTGCCAGGAGTGTTCCAGCTAAAAATTTGGGGGTCATTCATTTGTCAAAAATAATTCCAATACCGATATTTGATTACATCATTATTTTTTTGTATTGCAATAGATTTGTCAATATGAGTGAACAATTTTGGTCATTACAACTTTCTCCAGAATTCTGTTTCTTATAAAAATATACTTTTTACAATTTGATGAAATAGGGTCGAATTTTGACTACTGGGTGACCACTTGTTATTACATACCCTTCTAGCTGCAAAGGATCTATTAGAAGACTTAAAAAGTAATTTTGAAAAAAAAGTAGAAAATAGGAATATCTAGCCCATAAGATAATACAACGGTTCCACGTTGTAAGAACACACTGTACATTGTAATAATACAATATTTTAATAAAGAAATATTTTACCAAACAAAATTAAAATGCGTTGCTCATATATCTGCAAGCCTTCGGAGAATATTCGCAATTGATTTTTCTAAACCCGGAAGGCTAATAATAACTTTCTTTTGAGCTCAAGCCGTGAAATTACAAAAATATGCTTATTAATATAAGCGAGCAGCGATAAGTGTTGAAAAAACGTTCGTTGATAAGAAATTTGCATATTAATAGAGGGTTTTTCGTCGTATATATTTTATAGTCAACTCAAGGATAAGAGTATGAAAAAAGGCTCGAGGAAAATTGTTAAATACAATCTGAGGATTTTCTTCTTTGAACAGGATATACGACAGTGGAATTTAGACTAGAAGATTGGTTACCGTTTATTAAATGAAATTTCAGCCAGATAGAGCTGATGTTAGAAAATTTTGATAAATCTTAGAGTTCATAAACTTTGATGCAACGGCTTGAATTTTCTTTCATCGTTAATTACTGTTCAGTCATTACTGTATTTTCCAAATTGCATTCCGTTATTTCTTGTGACTTTCATGGTTTTTCCCTCACCTTCGTTTCATCATCCCCATACCTGTATAATTTCTATGCTGAAACACTTGAATGTCGTTTCCTGATGTATAATTCTATTGTCTCTAATTTGCATCTATGTGGCGTTCTAGATGTAAAAATGCACTTAGATTTGTTTTTGATTCTTTTCTTTTATTTGTGCACCCTATTTTTCAGTTCATCCACTTTTATGTAAATACAGTCTCTTATTGAATGCCACTATTTATTCTTACTTTTTCAGTCTTTCTATCGTTTGTCCTAGCTTGAATTGTATATATTTCCAATCATTTTGATGATGTTTTAAGCTCTAAATAGATGAAACAGATGAAACCTGAGCGATGTATCGATATATACATTGATATTCAATTTCGATATTCCATACATGAAAAAAAATTTCCATATTTAAATTTATATTTGAGAGTTGGTGTGTACGTCCCTTCTAAAGATAATTTTCTTTAGCTCTTAACACTGAAACCCAATTTCTAGCTAATTCTTAGCAAAATTGTTATTATTTCAGATGAATTTTTTACTACTTTTTAACCGACTTCCAAAAAGGAGGAGGTTATCAATTCGTCGCTTTTTTTTCCCTTTTTTTTTGTATGTATGTTACCTGATTTCTTCTCCTGTGGTGCACCGTTTTGAATGAATATTGTCTTGTTTAATAGAGTATATATCAGGATTGGTGAAACTTCAAATTTTGGAAAAGAATTCTATTGGTAAAGTGATAAAATTTGTTGATAAACAAATGCGTGCATGGAAATCGACCAATATCACTAATATTTTAGTGGATTTTTCGATAACTCCTTAGGATGTGTATAGTTTTTTAACGTTTAATCTATTAAAGAAGATCCTTAGGTGATCTCATATACTTTTCTACGACGTGCAACTTGCAGTTTTGCAGAAAATCGCCGAAAATTCCAAAATTCTTATCAAAAATTTCATCGAAATGACATAACGCACATTTCCTCATAAATATTTCAATTCCAACGTAATAGTGCGGTAATTTTAGGCACTGGAAGTTTTAATTGCGAATTTGAAAATTTTCTTTGTACATCTCAAGTATATAGGTAGTAAAGCATAGTATTTTCGGCTCCTTAAATCAATGAGTACCAAACTCGTTTTGTTTGTATACCAGGCAAATACCTATTTAAATGCAAATTTTTCCATTTTGCGAAGACGGTGCTTTTGGTTGTCATATTCTCCCGGCCTAATAGAAAATTCAGTGACAACACATGTCAAACGTTAAAGTGCTATTTGGTGTGTTTATAGACAGGGTGTTTACTTATAGTAAACAAAATCACAAAGTAAAGTGATAGAAGGTTTTGCATTTATATGAAGATTGAAATATAGGACGGACTAGAATGATAGTCGTCCGTAGGCAGCCGTATATACAGGATGGTTCGAATATAGGGTGGACTGGACGTTTGGTGATATAAAAATGTTGGAAAAAATGTGAAATTAAAATTATATAGGATGATTAAAAAACTGTTACATGATGTGGACATAAGCAAATCATATACAGTATGGTTGAAATATATGCTGGAGTTGAATTATATTTATAAAGTGTGATTAACAAATTATTTATTTTATAGCCCAGAAGTTGCATAAAGTGTGGAGAGGAATTAATGTTATACAGGGCGATAATATAAAATGTTAAAAATGAACTAATTTATGGGCTAGCCCACAAGGAGTTATATGCTATGGTGGAAATATACGACGGATTTGACTCCGTAAATACGGGATGAATTCTAGTCGGTCCTATAGTTTACAGAAGACAGCTAACAAATTTATGCTTGTCCGTGTGCAGTCGTATGTACAGGATGGTTGGTACATAGGTTGGATTGCAATTATCTATAGTTATACAAGGTTGTCAAAAAAAGTTGAGAAATGGTTACATGGCGTAGTCCATAAGGCATAAATATGTTTTGGGCTTATTAAGTCAACGCGTACTACTACATTTTGTTCGTAAAGATTTACCTGTCAATTTAAATGAGAAAGTATTATTGTGAAATGTTGAGGCTTTCGATGTTACCTGGTTCTGTCTATTAAGGATATAAATACAAAATAAAAAATAAAGAATGAAAACTGCCTGTGTTCAAAAAAACTAAATAGTTGAAAATAAAACATTTTTTTAAAAAATATAACCGATTTCTACCTATAACTAAAAAGTTAAAAATAATTATAACAAAATACAATTCCAGCAAATAAATAACACATTCAATGTTGTTAGCTACCTACCCAGAAAGTAAAAAATGTAAACATTAAAAGGTGCTCATTCTGTACAAATTAATTACCTACCAATCTAGTATATTTTTGAAGTCGGTGCCAAGCAACAATCAAGTTTGATGAATTAGTAGATAAGTACGCAATGAAGGATTTTAGATTTGCTTGGCACAGGCTTCAAAATATACTAGATTGGTAGGTAATTATTTGTATAGAATGAGCACCTTTCAATGTTAACATTTTTTACTTCCTGGGTAGGTACCTAAAAACATTGAATGTGTTATTTATTTGCTGGAGTTGTATTTTGTTATTTTTAACTTTTTAGTTATAGGTAGAAGTCGGTTATATATTTTTTAAAAATGTTTTGTTCAATATTTCACATGTATGGTGATGATTTACAGGTATGATTTACTAATATTTGTCATTAAAGTTTTTATTACTAGATTATCTTGTTTTTTAAATATTAATAATAATCTTTATTGATAGCACTTGTCTGGTATACAGGGCAAAATATCATATTTACCTTTAACATATAGTTCATGATTTCGAAATATCTCCTGAGAAGGTTACTATTTAAAACTGCATCTCATTTACCAAATGAATAATTTAATTTCGATCAATTTATTATTTTAATTATTTTAATAAGTGTAGGTATAAATTCACAAGGTACTCAAACAGGTACTTACAGGTTATTTAAAATAGTCACTTTCAGATTTTTCAAACAATGTTAAATAAATCTTCAAAAATATAAATGTGTAGGTTTGTGTGATAATACCTCACACATGTTAGATATTTTGCTACATGCTTCAAATCCAAGCATTTATCATCATATCTTACTATGATGGTTAAACCTAACAAAAACACTTCATACATTTTTTAAAAATCTGATTACATTCCAATTATAAACAAAAAACGAACTTAGAGTCAAAATATGAAATCTAATTATTGTAACACTTATTTCATAAGGAATGCCTTGTCAGAAATCAGAATTTTGTAAACAAAAATAATATTTCAGTTAAATTATTTTCACATTAATTATTGCACAATACGATGTATTGTACTGTAATTTAAAGTTATCAGGCTTTGAAAACTTCGTTAATTATTCACTTCTATATTAAATGAACCACATCAAACTTTGTAAACTTAAAAAACTATAACTATAGCTGTATGTATGCATAACCTATATTTGAGTACTGACTACTTTTTTAAACTACATGTAAGGATATTAAAAATAGTATGTTTCCAACTGACTAAGGCATCACTGCTTAACAGGGCAAATATGTAATTACTGAAATCTATATATATATATATATATATATATATATATATATATATATATATATATATATATATTTTATATCTTCACAAACACAAATGCTTTTTTAAAAAAAATTATTTTTATTTAAAACACAAATTAAATATTTTACTTCAAAAATTACGTTAAACAATATAAATGAGATAATTGAATGCGATACACTTAATGACGCTCACAGCCATCGCATGTGCATTTATAAGCTACGTCTTGCATTGTCAGCATCAGCAGTTTTACACGTGCGATGGGTATTTGCGTATTTCCTGGGAATTGCTATATCGTGTAATATGACACCATGTGAACGACTCATTTGACCGGTTACACGGTGTTGTCATATTATTATTCTAAGTATTGTTTACGACGTATATAACAACTCCCCTCACAAAGAAAAAGTTGCTGTTTTACAGGAACTTTTCTGAAAATAGAATTTGAAAAATAATAAAATATAAAGGTTGTATACATATGAAATTTGTAGAAGGCAAAAGTGTATAAAACAGCGTAAATTGTATAAATGTATAAAATAAAAATATAATTAGCATTAAGGTCCTTAAAAATAAAACCTAAAACAATACTTTTTAGCAATAAATGGGTTTTACAAAACAATTTTTGAAATTATTTTGGGGTACTTAGCTCGATGTCTTCAGTTTCGTTCTGTCGGAGGTTCGGTCTCAATCTTGGCAACAATTTTGAAATTCTGGTTGTGGGTGATGGACTTTCGCTGGTTGTATTGCGTTTACGCCAAAGCGTTTGGAGGACAAATACAGCGACAATTATTATTATGGAAAATATTGTCACGTAGGTGAACCAAGAAATGTTCTTTTTGACGAATGGCTGATTTATTAATTCGTCTAGGTCCTTTGAATAGTCGTTGAGTTTGTGGTTTGCGACGTTTAACTCCTCGAAATTCAATTCATGGAGTTTCAAAGGTTTAAGTTCGGGAACGACAATTTTTTCTGGTATGGTATCGCAGCAGTTGAAAGGGATAAGAACTGGTTGATAGTTGTCAAGGGTGTTGCTGCTTTTTGTGGCTTCTGCTTCGATTTTGGTTATTCCAATGAAGGCACTGCAATCTTTCTGAAGTTTTAATAAAGAGTTAACATTGAGTGTTAAGGGTTTTGTATTGATGTCGGTACAGGTGATGGTAATGCTAAGAGGCTCGGTAACCATAATTAACCACACGTTGGTTTCGAGTTTTTGAACGTGGTACCCTTGAGCAGAGATCACGGCACTGTGACAATTGTCCGGCACTTTTTTAAAATTTCTTAAAAGTTGGGCCTCGCACAAAGCATTTGAGTCTATCGGATATGCATAGAGTTCGGAACACAATTTATTTTGATTGTTCAACGGTTTGCACGCACTAAGGTCTTTTATCGGAATATACAGTAAGGAATCGTCGTTTTTTGCTATATATTTATGAGTGAATGAGAGTACATGGTATAACCCAGTTCTATCATCATAGATGGGGATTGGGTATAAGCGGAGAGCAGTAAATGATTGCTGTTCAATAAGTGGAATTCTGAGTATAAATACAAGGTCCGAATCTGTTTGAAAAGCTTCTAATTCTGTAATTTCCAAGTATCGTGCAATACTTGAATATTTGACGGGCAAAGGTAAATTATTTTTCACGAGATTCTGTGATATTTCCTGTAAGGCGGCAATGAAATGTTCGGGAGTTAAAATTGAAGTATGGATAATTTTTAGACGGGCAAAAGTTATGGAATTAAGAACATCATTTAAGTTGTCTTTTAGAAAGAGATAATTTTCCATCAGTTTTTCCGTCATTTCTAGAAATGAGAGTTTTGTTTCCACGTACGCCATTTTGTCGTTTACTTTACGAATCATATTTTCCATTTTTCGAATATTTTCGTTAAATATTTTCTCGTCGACCTGAATGCGTTGAATAGTTTCGTTAAAGTTCTTTATAACTGAGGTGGTTACGCTGATTTGATTTTTCAAAAGGTTTTCGATCTGCAGTTGTCCTTTGTTTAAACTATTTATACTGTTGGTGAAGTACTCGCCGTCGGCGGCGTCTAAGTTACCAGTTATGGCTTTGAAAATTGATCCGGCGCCATCGATTAGTCCACGTTTGTACCTTCGAGTGTCCATGTGGATTTCAGTGAATTTGTTTTTGACAGAGTTTGAGATTTGGTTAAGTAAGTTGATATGTGATTGAACGTCAGCACGGAATACGTTGGTTGGGTGGACGTTAGTTTTTAGTGATAGAGTTAGTGCATCGAGAATTCTGTCGTTGGTAGCGAAAGCTTGTTCTAGAGCGGAGAGATTTCTATGAACTAGAAGAGTCCATTTGTGATTTGACACGGCTATACGTGATTCTTCATGATAATAAATCCCTAGGGTGTTATTGATTGGCTTTATTTCAAATTGGGATGCTGCCGATCCGAACAGCAGGATGACCCTGTAAAGAAATCAGTCTTCTGTGAAAGGTTTCATACGGTCAAAGTTTACTTTGGTTTTTTGGTTAGTACGAGAATTAAGTAAAGTAGCTGAGTTTGTATGTAGTTCTACTATTTGAAATGGTCCGTTAAATTTATTTTGTAGTTTATCTTTGAACTGAGATTCGCGTACGTAAACCTTGTCACCTACTTGATAATTTGGGGTTTTGTCCGAAACATGTTTATCGAATCGAATTTTGGCTTTTTGTTTTTGAGTATCGGTTCTTTCGCGTGCTATTTTGTAGTACTGTGAAATGCGGTTATTTAAGTCTCTGATGTATTTAGAAATCAAGTCCTTTTCGTTATAGAGGGTTTCAGGGGGTCGGCTAGATGTGTGCCCGAAAACGAGTTCATAGGGTGTGAACCCATGGGTTTTGTTAGCGGAGTTGTTGTAGGTAATAATTGAGTATGGCAGAATATTGAAGGGGTGTTCGTCAGGGTGCTCGGCCTTATGAATACGGATCATATCTAACAATGTTGAATGAAAACGCTCTAATGAGCCGTTAGATTGGGGGTGTCCTACACTAGAGTAGGAAAGTTTAATATCGAACAATTTGCAAAGGTCTTTGAGGAGTGCATTGTCGAATTCACGACCGTAGTCGCAGTGTATTCTCAGAGGCGTTCCGAAGTGTTGGAAAAACACCAAGAGTGTACTAACGACGGTTTTGGCGGACTTGTCGCTAATCGGGTAGGCCTGGGAATATTTAGTTAATTCGTCTCGGATAGTGAGGGCGTAATTTCTGCTAGGAACTTCGAGAATGTCGATGTTTATTCTTTCGAAAGGGGTTCTTGGAGTTTCTGTTACTACTAATGGGTTGTCAAGGTTTTTACGGAAAGCTTTAGTTGTCTGACAGATTTGACAGTTTCTAATGAAGTTTTCTACGTCTTTAGTAATACCTTGCCAGTTATACTTTTCTTTAATTCGTCTAATAGTTTCGTTGATCCCTCTGTGTATGTTGTTTTTACCGTTATGGAATTGATCTAGTATTATTGGCACTTGATCTCTTCCTACTGTTTTTGTTATGTTCTGACAGACTTTCCACTTTATGTCTGTTTCTGCAAATATAAACGAAAGCATTTCGAGTATAGGTAGGTCTAAGTTATTTTCAACGCAGTATAGTTCAGAGTCAGTTAGAAGGTCTTTGCTCTTGTAAATTGAGGCAAATAATACCTCGTTCACAGTGTCGAAATCAGTTGGTAGGGGAATAATGTAATATCGTCTTTTTCGAACGCTTTTACTATTGAAAATGTTAATTTTGAATTGCTCGAAGTCGGCGTTCTCTTCGAAGATATCCTCAAGAATTTGGTTATGAAAATCTTTTAAATTGCCGGATTGAAAGAAAACTAAGATATTTTTGTTTTCTCTATCAAGGAGTTGACAGTTGGAGTACTGAATTTTACTATAGTCGATAAGTGAGACGGTCTTATACCGTTCTACGAATGTCCGAAATTCTGTAAAAATTGAGTTGTCTTCGTCGTCAGTTTCAAGTTGTTCTGTCTCACTGTTTTCGTTTTCGTTTAAGGGAGTTATCGTGTAGTGTTGGAGTTTGGTGTTCGATTGGAAAGTCATACATTCATCAAAATGGTTGATTCGAATGCGTGAAAGGGCGTCTGCGTTCTTATTTACTTTTCCCGGTTTGTATATAATTTCATAATCGTACTCCTCGAGTTTGAGGCGCCATCTGGCAAGTCGACTACCTGGATCTTTAATAGAAAAGAGCCACGTTAACGGGCGGTGGTCGGTCAGGAGTTTAAACTTTCGTCCAAAAATTATTGGCCTGAAGTGTTTAACGGCCCAAACAATAGCCAGAAGTTCACGCTCTATTGTGGAGTATCGGGTCTCAGCCTTGCAGAGGGTCCTAGATGCGTATCCAATTGGCAGATCTTTGCCTATTGGTCCCTGTGAAAGCACAGCGCCGATTGCAAATGCGCTAGCGTCAGTTGTCAAAATAAAGGGCTCATTGAAGTCGGGATAAATTAAAATTGGGGTCGAAGTGAGGGCTTGCTTTAATTCATTGAAAGAATTAACGCATTCAGAACTGAAATAGAATGAAACATCTTTTTGCAGCAATTTTGTGAGTGGTTTTGAAATTTTAGCAAAATTGGGTATGAATCGACGATAATACCCGGCTAATCCCAGAAAGGATTTGATATCTTTTTGATTTTGGGGCTGAGGAAATTTCAATATACATTCTACCTTTGATGGATTGGGTTTAACTCCATCTTTGGTAATCAGATGTCCGAGATAGGCAACTTCTTTGCGAAGAAATTCGCACTTGTCGGGTTGAATCTTGAGGTTTGCCTTTCGTAGGCGTTTAAAAACATCAGTAAGACGAGACAAATGGTCGTTGATAGTGGGAGAGTATACGATTATGTCGTCCATATAGACGAGACAACGTTCGTTTTGAATACCTAAAAGAATGTTGTCCATAACCCTCTGGAATGTTGAAGGGGCATTCTTTAGACCAAAGGGCATCCTTACGAATTCGTAGTGCCCATTCTCAACGGTAAACGCGGTTTTGGAAATGTCTTTTGGGTCAATCTCAATCTGATGGAATCCTGAGGCGAGGTCAAGTGTTGTGAAATATTGGCATTTGCCAAGTTGATCTAATAAGTCCGAAATGTTAGGGAGAGGATATTTATTTTAAATTTTCTTGGGAATAATACCACATCAGAGTTCAAACTTGTGTATATTTTAAAACCAAACGTTTCAAAATCCTGTCGGATTTCGTTTTCAATGGATATAAATTTATAAAGTAAAATTGAAATATATGACAATTTTACTTTATAAATTTATATCCATTGAAAACGAAATCCGACAGGATTTTGAAACGTTTGGTTTTAAAATATACACAAGTTTGAACTCTGATGTGGTATTATTCCCAAGAAAATTTAAAATAAACTAGAAGATGCCACAAATAACATTCAGAAAACAATTAGAAATCAGCCATGGGACTGTAGTAACTAAAGCATCGAGAGGATATTTGTCATCAACCGTTAGTTCGTTGAGTTTTCGATAATCAACTACAACGCGCCATTTTTGCTTTCCTGAAGCATCCAGTTTTTTCGGTACTACCCATACAGGGGAGGACCAGGGTGAGTTTGAATGGCGTATAATACCTTCGTCTAGCATTTTCGTTACTTGGGATTTAACTTCCTCTTTATGAATCTGAGGGTAGCGATAAGATTTCGTGAAAACTGGTCTAGAGTTGTTAGTCTCGATGGAATGTTTAATTTCGTTGGTAAATGACAGATGGTCTCCTTCGAGATAAAATATGTCAGAGTAGTCAAGACATAGTTGCGATATTAAGTCGGATTCTTCTTCGTTTAAGTGGTCAAGTCGGAGTTGATTGAAAATTTGCTCTTGTCGTTCTAGTATGTTGTTGTCTGTTGGTTGGGTTTGTGAAATAGAATTCACACTGAACTGTTGTAAAGGTTCAAGTTTAATGTCAGTGAAATTTATAGTTTTAGGGATGGCATTTGCATTTAATACGGATGTCAGAAATTGGCCATTACTATCGACTTTTACTAGAGCATTCGGAAGATGGACTTTTTCAATTTCTATGCCTGTTAATAAGGCATCTGTATCTCTAAGGTTGCAAGTAAGTTTACAGATTTGCTCTGTACGTGGTTGAATGGAAATTGAGTTGACGGGGTTACATGAAAAGTTTTTAGGGGTATCTTTACTGATTAAATCGTCTGTTACTTTATACAAGGGAAGTGTTTTGAAATTGGTTACTAGTTGCTTCTTTTCGAAATCAATGATGCAATTATAATGTTCCAGGAAATCGGAACCTAACAATCCATCGAACTCGATATCGATATTGCAAATGTAAACCTTATGGGGATCATTGATATTAAACGGGACGAGAGTCGATTCGTTGATATGAATTTTCTCGTTAGTTATTCCCTGGATGACCACATTTTCTTGGAACCTTTCCCTGAAGCGTTTGCAAGTTTCTGGCTTAAAAATAGAGAGTCCTGCACCGGTATCGACAAGAAGTTTGTAAGTGTTGGATGCATCGGTGATGTAATATAAGTTCTTAGAGTTTACGGACAAGAGGGGTCTTACAGAAATCTCTGTTCGGGGATATTCAGGTTGGGGTCGAAGCTGTCTAAATTCAAGGTTTGAATGTGGGTTGGAAGGTCTGACATATCCGGGGGCTCTGTTTGGGGGGTAGTGTCCTGAAAATTTGTAGGAGAAATTTCTTCGTAGTTTTGAGAGTAATTTTCGCTCTCGAAGTCTGTTTTAAAGTAATCGTTAAAGTCGTTCTGGTAATTGTCGTAGGAACAATAATCGTTATTGTCGAAATCTGTGTATTGGTACTCATTGGGTGTTGGGTTCGAATAAGTCTGTTCACTTCTAGGATTTTCGAACTCATGATTATTTAGGTGATGAGTACGTTGTTGGCGGTAAAAATTAGGGTTCGGTTTAAATTGGTCCGTATTTGGGGGTTGATTGCTTGTAGATGGGCGTTGTTGTTGGAAACTCCTATTGGGAGGAAAGTTTGTTTGGCGGGTTTGTTGATAATTTTGTTGATTAGAATTTTGGGCGAATGGATTAGGGCGAGGTCTTTGAAAGTTTTGCCCAAAACCTTGATTTTGTCCAAAGCTTTGATTCTGTTGGAATTGCCTCGATCTAGTGATGCATTCATTAACTGAATGGCCCATTCTCTTACAGAATGTACAGTGTTTTGGGGGTGGCAATTGATTGGGTCTTCTAAAGGTCGGAGTTGTATTTTTGAAGTTAGAGAATTTTTGAGTTTCGAGATGATTTAATTGAATTTCTCTTTTAATTCTAGAGATCGCGGTTAAGATGTCTTTTGGGTCGCTTGCTCGAAATAATTGTCCCATTTTTGGCTCTAGGCCTGTAAGAAGGCTGTTTAGTGCCATGGGTTCAATGAGATCTATTTGGGCTTGTTTTTCCTTGGAAGTTATATTTTGTTTTGTGACTGCGGCCAACATTTTTGCCTGGTGAGTCTGAATTCTAGTCGAGAAAGTTAAGGGTGACTCGGATGATAATTGTTTCATTCGTTGGAGATCTTGAATGAGTGCCGATAGGTCTCGGGGGTCTCCGAAGTGGTTTTCGAGAAGAGTAATGATTTCAGTTAACAGGCTAGGGTTTCGTGAATTTACTAATTCCGCTGCCCTGCCACGGAGTTTATTTTTTATGTGGAGTATAAGTAAGACCTGTTGGTTATCGGTCGCCATACTGTGGGCGGTGTTACATGATGTGATAAAGGTATTTAGAAAGATAGGGTTACCGTCGTACTCCGGTACTATCGCAAAAATCTCGGAAATTTTATAGGGCTCCACAGTTGGAGTGGCTGCATCTTGCCTTGTAGTGGTCATAGTCAAAGTATTTGCACAATATTAAAAATTTAAATCAGATTATCTTGTCGAATTGACAATGGTAAAACGTATAAATCAATGTTTAAATAAATAAATGTGAAATTAGATAGATATTAAAATAATTAGATCAAGTTATTATAAGTTGTCGTTCAAAATAATGGTATAAATTTAATGTGTAATTATCAATATGTACCAAAATTGGTCAAAAATATTTCTTACCTTGCAATTTTACTCAAAATAAATGAACTGAATATATCAAGGGTAGTGATGTAATATGTTTAAAATATTTAAGGAATATTAAAGGATTTATCTTTGATGATAGAAATGGTGATTAAGTGTATCAATAAATAGAAATAATAAAATAATAATAACGTAATCCTTACAATATAATTCCTGGCATGGACTGTTCTGTAAGTTGACTGCACTGGTTAGCCGTTGCGTGTTCCTGGTGCTAGCTCGCTTCCAGTTGTGTCTCCAGCAAGAGGTTGATTGTCCCACGAAGGTTTGGAAACCACCACGACTAGTTAGAATTCTCGTGTTCTAGTCGTTTTGGAACAATCCTACTGACTGCGCCAATTTTATATCTTCACAAACACAAATGCTTTTTTAAAAAAAATTATTTTTATTTAAAACACAAATTAAATATTTTACTTCAAAAATTACGTTAAACAATATAAATGAGATAATTGAATGCGATACACTTAATGACTTAATGAGTAAAAGTGTATTTCACTTCTTTATAAAATCGCTCATAAAAGGCTGCTTCCCGAAACCTTTTTTACATTATATATATATATATATATATATATATATATATATATATTTATATATATGTTAGGCGTAAATATCATGCACGTGTAAGATACAAAGTATCATATTTCGCTGACCAGTTTCCTGCTTCATTATGTAAACGAGGGAACGCATCGACTTGGCCGTTCTTTTGATTAGTCATCTTTCTTAATGTTATAAATCAGAGCGACGCGATCCCACGGTCGTCATTTATCGTTAGTATACTTGTACCACTTAGTTAGTTCATTTTTAATTTTTCTATTTAATGTTTTATTTAAATTTTTATTTTTTTGTATTTCAATAAATATTTTTTTTAAAAACTCAAAAGTGATTTACAAGATATAAAATTGGCGCAGTCAGTAGGATTGTCCAACACAGCTAGAACACGTGTACACTCACTAGTTGTGTCGATTTCCAAATCCTTGTGGACAAGAACTTCCAGACCGAGACAACAACTGTGGCAGCGAGAACCCGGAACACGCAACCTTACAGCTTACCAGTCCTCAGCTTCTCCAGAACAGTCTCATGCCTAGGGTACTACTAACGTATGTAGAAACATCTTGTTTTTGATTCAATTATTTACCAATTGAAACGATTTTTATATTTATTTTTATATTATTATTATCAGTTTTCTCGTTTAAAATTTCCATATATTTCTCATTCCTTTAAACCACATTTTAAGCTATTGAATAATTTTGAAACGAATTTATTATTATTTTCCATTAATTTACCTCGCTTTATTTTATTTTTGTATTCACAAACTGCTGAATTTATTTACTCAATTTACTCATACATAATTTTGAATTTTGATAAATTTTTGTGTAACTTTACTTACTTCCATTTTTCTTCTTCATTTAATTTTATTTTTTGTAACACTTGAATATTTGAAATGGCAACTACAAGACAGGGTGCTGCAACTCCTACTGTAGAGCCATGCAAAATATCAGAAATTTTCCCAATAATTCCGGAATATGACGGAAACCATATATACTTAAACACTTTCATTTCTTCATGCCAACCCGCATATAGTATGGCAACTGACTACCAACAAGTACTAATATTGCACATCAAAAACAAACTTCGCGGCCCAAAACCCGACCCAATTAACAGAAATTCAGACAGTCTTGGAGAACCACTTTGGAGATCCTAGAGATCTCTGAGCCTTGATTCAAGATCTTCAAAGAATGAGGCAATTAAATACCGAATCCCCCATAACATTTTCAGCCCGACTACAAACCCACCAAGCAAAAATGCTTGCTGCGGTTAACAAACAAAACTTGACTCAAAAAGAAAAACAGGCACAAATCGACTTGATCGACTCCATGGCACTAAATAGTCTACTTACAGGTTTAGAGCCAAAGATAGGGCAACTAGTTCGTGCTACCGATCCTAAAGACATTCTGACCGCCGTTTCAAGCATTAAACGTGAACTCCAACTCCATCATTTAGAAACTCAAAAATTTTCAAATTTTAGAAACCAAGGTCCAATTCCTCGAAAGCCCAACCAGTTTCCAGTACAAAAACAATGTTCATTCTGTAAAAGAATGGGGCATACTGTTAATGAATGTCTCACCAAATCGAGACAAATGCAACAAAACCAAAATTACGGACAAAACTTTTTGAACATCCGTCCTAAACCTTTTTCTCAACAACCGGGCCAATTCCAGAATAGGCCACAATTCCAACCCAATACTCAAAATTTCCAACAGTACAGAAACTTTCAACAACCTCGTCCTTCGAACAGTGCACAACCCCAAAGTTCAAGTCAATATAAACCTAATCAAAACTTCTTCCGGCAACAACGAACACATCACTTAAACAATTCGTATAATTATGAGTACGATCAACCCAATAATAACGTATATGAAACTCACTACCAAAATACCGATTTTGAAAGTTATGACTAAGATTACTGCGATTCAACACAAACTGATTACGACTACTACTCAAAAACAGGTAACGCAGAATGTGACAACTACGTTGAAAACGAACACGAATTTTCCCCCGTAAATTTTCAGAACCTCCCTTTCAAAACGGAACCCCCGGAAATCACAGAACTTCAGACCCAAATTCAAACGCTAAATCTAGACAGTTTCGACCCGAATTTGAACTTCCCCGAACAGAGCTTTCTATAAGACCGCTTCTGACCGTAAATTCTAAAAATTTATACTAAATCACAGATTCTTCTAACACATATAAACTCTTAATAGACACCGGTGCTGGTCTTTCTATTTTCAAACCAGACACTTGCACACGTTTCAGAGAAAGATTTCAGGGAAACGAAGTAATTCAGGGAATTCCAAGCAGAAAATCCTTATAAATGAATCGACCCTCGTCCCTTTTAATATAAAGACCCACACAAGGTTTATATCTGCAACCTTGACATAGAATATGACGGTTTGTTAGGCTCTGACTTTCTAGAGCACTACAACTGCATTATTGACTTCGACAAAAAACAATTAATAACCAACTTCCGCTGTATAAAGTGACAGACGATACAATCAATGCCACTGAATCTATACAATGTCCCTCTTCCTATACTTCCATTAATACAATTTCGATCAAACCCCGTACCGAACAAATTTTCAAATTTAGCTGCGAGCTTAGGAACACCGAAGCCCTTCTAACGGGTATGTAAATTGAAAAAGTTCACCTCCCTAATACTATTGTTACAGTAGACAGCAAAGGTCAATTTCTCACATCCATTCTAAATGCGAAAGCCATCCCTAAAATAGTAAATTTTTCAAATCTAAAACTCGAACCATTACAAAACTTTTCTGTGAATTCTCTCTCACAAACTAATTCTTTGAACTATAACGAACCCGACAGACAAGAAGAAATTGTTAAACAACTCCGTTTAGAACACTTAAACGACGAAGAGTCAGAGTTAATCTTACAATTATGCCTTGACTTTTCAGACATTTTCTACCTCGAAGGCGATCATTTATCATTCACAAACGAAATCAAACATACTATTGATACCAATAACGCGAAACCCGTTTATACAAAATCATACGTTATCCCCAAGTACACAAACAAGAAGTTAAGTCCCAGGTAGCAAAAATGCTCGATGAAGGTATTATACGACCCTCTAATTCGCTTTGGTCCTCTCCCGTTTGGGTGGTGCCAAAGAAATTAGACGCCTCTGGAAAATAGAAGTGGCGTGTTGTGGTAGACTACCGCAAACTTAACGAACTTACAGTTAATGACAAGTACTCTCTACCTAACATCTCAGATTTACTAGACCAACTAGGCAAATGCCAGTACTTCACGACTCTTGACCTCGCCTCTGGCTTCCACTAGATAGAAATAGACCCAAAAGACAACGCGAAAACTGCATTCACTGTCGAGAACGGACATTTTGAGTTCGTCAGGATGCCCTTCGGATTGAAGAATGCTCCGTCTACCTTTCAAAGGGTGATGGATAACATTCTTATGGGAATCCAGAATGAAAGATATCTGTTTTACATGGATGACATAATCATTTACTCGCCTACAATACATGACCATCTATCACGACTGACAGACGTATTTAAAATAAAGGCTAACTTTAAAATACAGCCTGACAAATGCGAATTTCTCCGCAAGAAGGTCGCTTATTTAGGACATCTTATAACTAAAGACGGTGTGAAACCCGATCCATCAAAGGTAGACTGTATTTTAAACTTTCCACAACCGAAGAACCCTAAAGACATAAAATCGTTCTTAGGGCTTGCTGGTTACTACCGTAGGTTCACTTCTAACATTGCAAAGATCCCCAAACCACTAACAAAACTATTACAAAAAGACCAACCATTCAATTTTAACGAAGAGTGTGTAAAATGCTTCAATGAATTAAAACGAACATTGACTTCCAGCCCTATACTCATTTACCCAAATTTTGACGAACCGTTTGTACTGACTACAGACGCCAGCGCTTTTGCTATCGGCGCAGTATTATCTCAAGGGCCAATAGGTAAGGATTTACCGATTGGATATGCTTCTAGGACCCTTTGTAAAGCCGAAACCCGGTACTTCACCATTGAGCGAGAGCTCTTAGCCATTGTCTGGGCGGTTAAGCATTTTCGTCCGATAATCTATGGCCGTAAGTTCCTACTACTAACCAATCATCGCCCGTTAACCTGACTATTTTCTATAAAAGATCCCGGTAGTAGACTTGCCCGATGGAGACTCAAACTAGAAGAATACGACTATGAAATTATTTACAAGCCTGGTGAAATTAATAAGAACGCTGATGCTTTATCACGGATTAAAATCAACCATCTTGACGAATGTTCATCATTTCAGTCAAAATCGAAACTAACACCCTTCAAATTCCTACCCCTAAACGACGAATTCGAAGACGACAGTCCTGAACCCGAACAAAATGAAATATCTCTTGAAACTATGTCCGAAGAATTTAAAACCTTTATAGAACGGTATAAAACCACTTCTTTAATTGACTATAGCAAAATTGAATTCTCCAACTGCCAACTACTAGACAAAACAAATAAAAACATTTTAATTTTCCCCAAATCATCCAATCTTCAGGAATTTTATCATGACATCTTCGAAGATATTTTCGAAGAAGTCGCTGACTTCGAAACCTTTAAAATTAATATATTCGCCAGCAAAACCGTAAGCAGAAAGCAATATTTCATAATCCCACTTCTAAATGATCCTGACATTATAAACGAAGTTCTTTTTGCATCAATATACAAACATCAGGATACTTTATCTCCATCTAAAACATACTGTGTCGAAAACAATCTCGATCTTCCAATTTTAGAGATGCTCTTTTTCATTTTCGCTGAAAAGGAAATCAAATCGAAAATCTGCCAAAACGTTACAAAAACACCCGAACAAGACGAAATACCGCTGATCCTTGAACGATATCATAACGTGAAAAATAACTTGCACCGCGGCATTAATGAAACCGTCCGCCGTATTACGGAAATGTACACCTGACCAAGATTCACAAAAGAGATTGAAAATTTCGTTAAGAACTGCAAAATTTGTCAAAAAACTAAAGCGTGTCGCAAAAACCTAGACAATCCCCTCGTCATTACGGAAAAACACCATTTGAGCGAATTAATATTGACATACTAGAAATACAGGAATAATATCTTATAATATTAACAGGAACTATATCTTATCTGTAAGAGACAAACTGAAAAATACTCGCAAGCTTATGCTTTGGCAAACAAATCAGCCAAATCAGTTGTCAGTACTATGATGTTATACTTCCAACATTTTGGTACGCCATTGCGTATCCATTGTAACTATGGTAGGGAATTTGACAACACCATATTCAAAGACTTGTGTAAATTGTACGACATCAAACTAATTTATTCGAGTGTAGGACATCCGCAAACAAATGGCTCTGTAGAACGATTTCAGTCTATTTTGTTGGAAATGATTCGAATCCATAAAGCAGAAAATCCAGATGAACATCCCCTAAATGTACTCCCGTATGCGGTTATTGCTTACAATAACTCGACAAACAAAACCCATGGCTTTTCGCGTTACGAACTAGTGTTTGGACATACGTCCAGCAGACCACCTGAAACCACTTACAACCATAAGGAACTGATTAGTAAATATATACGAGACTTAAACAATCGGATTTCCTATTACTACAAAGTAGCCCGCGAAAAAACTGACTTACAAAAGCAAAAGGCTAAAGAACGTTTTGATAAACACGTTTCGGATAAACTTCCCGAATTAAAACATTGGTGACAAAGGTTACGTCAAGGACTCCCAAATTAAAGACAACCTTCATAATAAATTCAACGGTCCATTCCAAATTTTAGACATTCACAATAATTCAGCCACACTCTTAAATCTCGAAACAAACCAACGAACGAAAGTAAACTTCGACAGAATGAAACTCTATTCTGAAAACTAACTTTCTTTTCAGGTTACTACTGCTGCTCGGATCAGCAGTCTTACAGTTCAAATCAAACCAATAAACAACAGTCTTGGTATTTACTATCACGACGAAACTAGAATAGTCATCTCCAACTATAAATGGACATTACTAGTTCATCGTAACTTGACGATACTTAAAGAAATCTTTGAAAACAACAACAGAATCCTCAAAACATTAGAAAACACTGTCGATCCCATCCCAGGTTTCAAATTTCATGACACAAGTGCATTGCGAATTGATGTACAAACTCACATCCCAAATTTCAGATTCAATTAAAATTAAATTTTCGGAAATATTCATGGACACTAAAAGATCCAAACGAGGACTAATTAACGGTGTAGGAACTATCTTTAAAACCATCACTGGAAACCTTGACGCAACCGATGGCGCATTCTTCACAGATAGTATCAATAAACTTAACCAGGGACAATTACAAGTAGAGAATCTTCTAAAAAATCAAATAAGCGTAACTACTTCTATTATCAAAACTTTCAATGAAACCATTCAGAAACTCCAAATTGACGAAGCAAACTTTAACGAACACATCGACGCAATCAATTTGGCAATACACACTCTAAACGACAAAATAGCCCTTATCCAAGCAAAACAGTCATTTTTGGGAATATGCGAAAAATTAATGGCAAGTTATTTATTTCTTGAGGATAACCTCAATAATATTTGAAATTCCCTAACATTTGCTCGCTTAAAAATAATTCATTCCTCAATAATTACACCTGATCATTTGATAAAGTCACTACAGGAAATTTCGCAAAATCTTGTCAAAAACAATCTACCATTACCTGTCAGATATTCAAGTGTGGCCCAATATTTGGAAGTAATCGAATAAGAAGCGTTTCAAACTAATTCAGATTTAGTCTTTATTTTGAAAATTCTTCTTGTAGAGCAACAACTCTACTCCGCCTACCACTTATATCCTATCCCAATTTTAGATGATAGAATTGCTTTTCATCATATTCTTTCATTCACACAAAAATATATTGCGCGAAATGATTATTCTCGTATGTACATACCGATCAAGGACTTGAGTGCGTGCAAACAGCTGACTCCACTCCGAAAACTATGCTCCGATTTACAATGTTCAAAAACTTGAAACAAATGCTTGGATTGTAATCATATCGGAACCCTTACATGTGACGGTTAATTGTCCAGGAATTGAGGCCAAAACTTTAATGTTAAAGAACAATTCTATCATTCGGTTACAAACGGAATGTAGTGCTTTTGTTGGGATTACAAAAATCCAATCCGAACCGAAAAAATTCATGAACATTTCAGACAATTCTCATCCAGTTTTAATTCCATTCAATTGCTGCAATTCTCATCCTGAGAAACTTACAATCCCGAATCTTAAACCGCTTAAACTGGACGATTTAAACATGGAAGAACTATCCATAGCCAACCACAAGCTGGACCAGTATTCAAGGGATCTTGACGATCTCGTCAATCAACCCTTTGTTAATAAAAACATTTCCTGGTTCACGTATGCTACAATAATTATCATTGTAACAATTGTTATTGTATACAGCTCATTGAAAATCATAATGCACGTTAAGAGACCTCCGAAAAACGACAACTCTAATCCAGAGAGTCTGAGAACCTTGGCAAAACCGTTCTCCAGGCTGATACCAAAACTGAGGCCCCACATCGGAGAGGACCTAATTTCACTTTCTGTCTTTAATATATTTTTTTTGTATTTTTATGTAACCTATTTAATCTTAATCATTATATTCATTTTACTTTTATTTTATTTCCATAATTGTATTTTTTTGCTTATCTAGCTAGCGTCCAGTAAATTCCAAAAGTTGATGTTACAGCATCAACTTTTCTTGGTAAAGGGGAGCTGTTAGGCGTAAATATCATGCACGAGTAAGATACAAAGTATCATATTTAGCTGACTAGTTTCTTGCTTCATTATGTAAACGTGGGAACGCATCGACTTGACCGTTCTTTTGATTAGTCAGCTTTCTTAATGTTATAAATCAGAGCGACGCGGTCCCATGGTCGTCATTTATCGTTAGTTTACTTATACCACTTAGTTAGTTTTTTAAAACTCAAAAGTGATTTACAAGATATAGAATATATATTATTTAGGACTCATTTCTTATATTCATACCGTAATTGAAATCTTAGTAACGAACTTGCTTCACTATCACATTTGACATTAGAAATCAGATCAACATCTTAACTTAAGCTACATGCTAACTGTTAAACAAATAGTAAACAACCTACGCAAGTGTGATATGCATTTCATTTATATTAACAATTTTTGTATCACACTTCATTATCACATTACTCGACCAACTGATTTCCTTATTAAAAGACATATTTCATTATGGTTAAGTTAGACAGGTACCATTGAAAAATGTTTGACATTTTTCATCTGAGTTGAATACATATTCTACAAAAGTTATATGAACAAAATTGTCAATATATATTACCGTTGAATTTTCTTTCCTGTATAGATTTGACTATTTAAAAAAGTGCTTTCCGTAGGTGCAAGCTTCTCGCTATTTTTTTTATTACTTGCATATGTATGACCTAAAACCATTTATGCAGATAAGATGACTTTTTATTCTGTATATTTACTTCGGAATTACTCCATTAAATTATTTTGTACTGTCCAAACTAACCATTTTTCTGTGTTATTGTGTTGATTTTCAGACAATACTTCTCTTTTCTAAAAAATGTTTCATACTTGAGAGTTTATGTTTGGATATGTTCAGGTTATTTATTTATTTGAAACTCTAACTTATCACTATCATTTCTTAAAACTAATACATCTAAAAATGGTAGAGTACCCTTTTGTTCCTGTTCATATGTAAATTTAATAGAAGCAAACCTATTGTTAAAATTGTTGAACTCATTAGCATTAAATATAGGAAATATGTCATCCACGTACCGTGTCCATACCCTAGGAAAATACTGGGAGTCATTTTTTGCTTCAACTTCGAACCTGCCCATGAACAAGTTAGCAAGAATCGGCGACAAGAGGTTTCCCATTGTTTCGCCAAACTGAAAAGAATTTTGGCTCATACATAATTAGGTGAGGGAAATTAATTCATTAATTTATGCCTCACAAAAAGAGTTTTCACGCAGTAAGTCCTCCAGGTACTTCAGTGTTTGTGGAATGGGTACACTAGGAAATAAAGAACTAACATCAAACGATACCAAAATTTCTCCAGGTTGCAGCGAAACGTTTTGTATAGATTGAATAAACTTTAAAGAATTCTTTACTCTAAAGTTTTGCTGTGGACAAGGTAAATTTTCGAATCGTTTTTTTAACCACTTCGCTAACTTATTAGATGGGGCGTCAATCGCTGAAACAATCGGACGTACTGTTTTTCCCGGTTCCATTAAATTATGTTACGTGATTACACATTTTAAGAGAATATGGCAGTTCATTGTGTTGTTCTAAACCATTGTAAATCAAAGTATTTTGACTAAAGTGTTTACTCTTATAAAAGTTATTTCTTAACCTTGTAAATTTGCAATTATTAAGGTGTTTTGATAACAGATTGTTGCACATTTTATATATAAATAACATTGTGTTGCAGGTTATTGTTTATCTTACACATTATAATTTTTTATTATTTACGCAAAATGCATATCAAAATCAAGACATTTCGAAACAGGATAGCTCAAAGGGGTTCAAATCGCTAGCTGTAGAGTGTGTAACGCGGTTTCACTGTGATTCCTAAGATAGAAATCTACAACCTATCCAAGCTTGTATGACACTATCACTTCGAGACTAACAATCCATTGCACGCAAGACAAAATATTGTTTCTAGTCGACAATCTTCATCTTCCCTTAACTGACTGAAATCTGGAATAATTATCTATGTATTTAGTACATACATGGTAATCTAAGTTCGTTAACGGCAAAATTATTTTGGTTTTTTTTGTTCTTTGCACTAATGAGTATTTAATATCCCGAAACAGCAACAGCGTCAATTTGACTCATGTAACTTTTGTAGTTGAGGGTACGATAATCGTTGTTCCAAATTGTTACCTAAGTACCTATATGCAGTTACATGGAATTCGGAGGTTAGAACAAATTTTCAGCTTGACTGACTGGACTATAGGGAACCTGTTCATTAGATTTCAGAGTTGTTACAGGGTTCGCGGTTCGTATAGAAACGCGTTTTGAATGACAATTTCAGCATTTTTCAACTATAATGAACAAGAGGGTCAATTTCGGGCCACGCTTTAAACAATCGCGAAACGACAACCACCGACATTTCCAGTGGCATTACCGAAATGTGTTTTTAATTTTTTTCATCTGGTTTTACTGTCACATTTTTTGTCCAATTTTCACCGACGAAATATCCAGCCGAGAGTCGTGCCCATTTTTGATCCATTTGTCAATGTCACATTTTGGTTACGATTTTGATGTCGATGTGTCCTTTCGAAGACGCTCTATCTCTCTCTGTTGTCCGGTCTCACTCTTTCACTCTTTTAAAATGTTAAACGTTAAATGCTCGTAATAAAAAAATGATTGATGTGTATGTGCCGAAATAAAATGGATTAAAAATTTATGGAACGGCAAATTTCATTACATTGTGACATGGCGTGCAAAAATATTTTATGTCCCGTTCAGTTAAAATATGAAGTAGTTCGTTAAATATATTTTAGTTGTCGGGATATTCACGAATCGTGATTCGTATCAGCAGAATTACTTTTTAGCGAACTGCTGAAAATTATGCAATTCATGCTCATTTTCAGTTAACGTTGCCAATCACGACTTAAATATTTATTATATAAAATAGCATTTTTTTTCGGAGAAGCATTGACCCTATAAAACTCGTCTACAAGTGGAGAATAGGGGGTGCTAACATGATGCCTCAGTAGATATTAAGGGGCTGGAGAGAACGTAAATACTACTCGTTGGTCACAAAGGAAACTCTGCTAAAATTTAATTGGAGTAGGGGATGGAAAAAACTGTGTGTTCTAATTATGTTTTGGACAATATGGATACAAGAAGTTAGCAGAGGAGAAAGAATCATTCGTGGCTAACAGCGACACTCAGCCATGGAGAGGATTAGATCAATTGAAGTTTTTCAAAATGTAGGCTTGACCTGTTTTTTCTTATAGCCCTGCGCATTTACGTTACAAAATAAAACACGTTTTTGTTAATCCACCTACGGAACCGTGTTTGCTACTAATTATGAGTAAACCACTGACGGAAAGTAGAAGATCAACTCTTCTACTAGAGACCCCTCATCTCACTTTTCCAAAATTTAATTTAGCAATACATATAAGTACTCTCTTCGAGGTGTCATTCTTTTGTACGCACAACAATATATATTATATATATTGTTTCTGTTCGAGAACCTTCATCAGTTGCGCTACAATACATCGTCCTCTCGAACACTTATTTATGTATTTGATACATAGCGGTAAGTTTGTGGACGCGAGATGTAAGACCGACATCTAGAATTTTCTGGGACACTAGCACACAGAGGTTCCGAATCTGGAGCCATTCCGTGTAATTGCTATTCTCCCGTAACTCCTATGACAGAATGTCAGGATGCAATTTTCAGGTTACTTCACCTGTCAGAGAATTTTATTGGTCTTGTTAGGTCATCTAAGTTGAGGGGTTTAGTTTTGAAAACAGTACTTTTGACATATCCCCACAAAAAGTAGTCCAATGGCGTCAAATCAGGAGATCGTGCTGGTCTTTCTGTACATTGATTCCGTAATGAGGCGGGGCTGCATCTTGCTGAAACCATATTGTATTGGCAAGAACTTGTGGGTTTACTGGATGAGAATATAAATTTGTCAAAGTTGGCAAGACATTATTTTGAAGCAGCTCTGCCCAAACATGAACTTTTTCAGGATATTGCGTATGTTTCTTCTCTGTTATCTAGTGAGGATTCTTATTAGACCAATTTTGATGATTAACATGACAGTGAAGTGTAAATGTGCTCTCATCAGAAAACAAAACATCTTCTGATTGGATCACATTGTTATCTAACCTTACCATCATTTGCTCACAGAAATACGTTCTCCTATCAAATCGTCTTCCATGAACTCCTGAATCGGCATCATTTTACAGGGATGCATTTTACTTTCCTCTAATACTCGAAAAATTGATGTGTGGCTAACGTTGAATAGTGGGGCTGCTTTTCGACTAGAAATGTGTGGGTTTTC
Source organism: Octodonta nipae (assembly GCA_034190945.1). Classification (NCBI taxonomy): domain Eukaryota; kingdom Metazoa; phylum Arthropoda; class Insecta; order Coleoptera; family Chrysomelidae; genus Octodonta; species Octodonta nipae. Next base: position 43,802,533 of record CM067216.1, on the reverse strand, counting down.
TTGAAACTCAAGCATAATATCGACTTTTGTATTTTGTCCACTTAGAGCTTTGGTAGCTACTTTTTTATTTGTCTTACATGTTAATTTTTGAAATAAATCTGAAAACACTTTATTTTCGAAACAGTTGAAGACAGGTGTAGGACATTGTACATGAATTGTGTGTAGAATTATCTGGGGAATCCAAAAAATAAATAATATACAGGGGCTTGCATTTAAAATAAGAAAGTTGGTATTGACCACTTTCACATGACACACCGTATATATTTTTTTTATTGAAAAAATGCTCATTTAAAAATACAAATCGACTAGTCCAAGCATTTTTTCTCACAAGCCCTGGTTTATTCGTTATCAAATTTATTCCATTTGGCCGTTCCACAATGTATAAACAAATATAATACGCAATTAATATACAATCTCAGTACAAAATCTGCTTTAAGGCAAGGATGACAATCTAGTACTCTAAAAAATCGATGTTGCCTAGTTGATGGATGGTAGAGATAAATATATTAGATATTTTACATATGCTCGGTTACAAACAGACAAAACCTGTGACTTAATATTAATATTATTTTATATTTAACATTGCACATCACACCCTCTTTCTACACCAGCGCCATTCTGATCACTTCTTGAACTGGTTACTTAACTTTTTCGGTTTAATCCCCATATAAGTGTTCATTTTTGTCCCTACCATATTTAAACTTGGTGATATTGACCTTTTTGTGGAGTTATTGTTTGTCATCCTAGTCTCTACCATCGATATACTAGGCAACGCTGTACTTTTTTGTGGTGTTCTTACTTCTTACGTATGTCAAGTATCTTATTTAAAATATTGCAACCTAGCTCAGGTCTTTAACGACATTACGTGACAAACTTAATAGTGGAACAAAACCGACATCAACGGGTTCTGATGATAAAACTTGACTAATTGACATAAAATTCAACATTTTTTGTCAATGCTTTTTTGTTTTTTAACAAAAAAAAACAACGAAAAATCTGAAACAATTTAGTTTTTTACCTTTTACACAAAATCCACCGATAAAACCGTGTTTGCTACTATGGGCAATGTTGAAGAGAAATGAAAAACCTACAAAATGAGCTACTATACGCTCAACTTCGTTAATCGGTTTCTTGGATAATGGAACGTTTATCCGAAATTCCAAAAAAAATAAATAATCGCTTACATGTTTTTTTTTATTTTATAGCTGAAACAGTCTTATTAACTGAAGTGATAGATCTTCTCAAACCCAATTCATGTTCTAAAAATAAATACTGTAGCCCCAGTAGTTTTTGCGAAATTTCAGTCAATCCTATGGAAGACATATTTTTTTGAACGGCCATATTACTTCACCGGATGACCCTATCATTATAAATAAGCCACCGTTGGAAAGTAGAAGAGTTGGTCTAGAGACCACTTGTCTCAGCTTTTTAAAATTTAAAGTCTAAATACATATAAGTTTTAAAAATATTTGGCCATTCCGTAGAAAAATATTTGGACAAGTCCATTTGAAAAATTGCTAAGGGCTGGTACTATATTCTTATAATAAACTAGCGGACCCGACAGAAGATGTCCTGTCTCACGTCTCAAATGTAAACTTTTAAAAATTAGCTGTAACAGTATAATCTGGACGCCATCTATCAGACGTAACTGAAACTAAAGCACCCTTTTGAATATTTGACACAGCGACTACAGCGCAGTCTGCCGGATCCTATGTAGGTTGTGCTAACATCAACAACAATTTTTAAATAAATAATTTAACTAAAAAAATAATATCTAGTTGATCGTATTGTGAATCTAAACCATCCTCAAACTCCCTGAAATACACACAAAAAATTTCATCAAAATCGGTCCAGCCGTTTAGGATGAGTTCAATGACTAACAACGTACAGAAGATTTATATATATAAAGATAATCTTAAAGCAAGTTTTAATTTTAAACAGATAGATATTTATATTTCTTGCATAATATGGATTTATGTAATGAATTTAACAAAATGGGATACCTACACTCCATTTAGCCACAGATGATAATGACAGAGCAATCATAATATTACGCTAAATGCGAAGGCTATTGCAAGCGATTTTTCCATTTGTTAATGTTTCAATAAAAGATCAACACATGCCTACCTATATATCTAAAGAAATTTAACTTGTCATCAATTAGTATTTATTAAAAAATTAACAGGAATCTGAATTTAACAACATAAAAATTGTATTGTTATCTAATTGAAGAGTAACACCTTATGTCTTGTTAACTATTATCAATTTGTATCAGCTTTTCATTTTTATGTAATAATAAAATATGAAATGTACTGAAAGTGTAAACAAAGGAACCTACTATTATTTACTTATGTTTTAAAAAATCAGTGAATAAAGAAGGAAAATTTTCGTTTTTTATTTAAATTTAAAATAAGCATATAAAAATGATTGCTTCATCATTAACATCAGTGTCTGTCTAAATAGAGTAGATTATTAGTAATAAGGATTTTTCGAATGGACTCGTCCAAGTAATTTTTCAAGGAATGGCCAAATATTTTCAAAACCTATATGTATTTATACTTTAAATTTTGGAAAAGTGATATATGGGTTCTCTAGATCAACTCTTCTACTTTCCAACGGTGGTTTATTCATAATAATAGGGTCATCCGGTGAGGTAATAAGGCCGTTCAAAAAAATATGTCTTCCATAGGATTGACTGAAATTTTGCAAAAACTACTGGGGCCATAGTATTTATTTTTTGAACATGAATTGGGTATGAGAAGATATATCGCTTCAGTTAATAAGAATGTTTCAGCTATAAAATAAAAAATATGTAAGCGATTATTTATTATTTTGGAATTTCGGCTAAAGGTTCCATTATCTAAGAAACCATTTAACGAAATGGAGCGTATAGTAGCGCATTTTGTAGGTTTTTCATTTCCCTTCAACATTGCCCATAGTAGCAAACACGGTTTTATTGGTGGATTTTGTGTAAACTATAAAAAATAAATAGTTACCGATTTTTCGCTGTTATTTTTTTGTTAAGAAACAAAATCGCATCGATAAAAAATGTTTAATTTTATGTCAATTGGTCAAGTTTTATTATTAGAACAAATTGATGTCAGTTTTGTTCTACTATTAATTTAGTCACAAAAACGTCATTTTCTCTGTAAATTTTGAACTGGATATTGTTTTTATATTTACTATAAATTATTGATTTTCAATAAACGAAGAAACTCTAAATATATCTCCACTCTTCGTATATGTGAGGGCCTCCATTACGAAGCTTTCTCTTCAAAAAGTACAGTATAACTTCAAATTCTCATTTTACTTCCTATTTGAATAATTACTAAAGATCCCAAGAATGAGAAAACTCTCTTATTGTATGGTCCTCTGTTTAACCAAGAGTTATTTTTGTCACAATTAACAGTAATATATTAAATTCACCAAATCGATATTTGTGTAAATGTAATATATCGCAATGACACCGGATTTATTTAAACTGCAGCTTTCAGCACATCCTACTCCTATCTGCGACAACACATTGGGACAATTTAGTAGTCCACACGCCCACCATAATTTACAATATTCCAACGCCCGACACAACATATATATTGTATTAACACGTATATTTTATTAACAGTTGAATTTCATTTAAATAACTCACTGCCAGCTCAAAGCTGCTCTATTGATTATTGAGTATGAGGCTGCGAACAATTCACTTCGATATTATCGCGAAGTAAAATGCCATTAGAGCCTTTGCCGTCGCGACAGACGAACAGTCGCGAATTCAAAGTTTATAGTTCAGGAATGTAATTGGGAAGCTGGGAGACACAAAGACTAATAGAAGTTTAAGTAGAAGGGTGTGTGTGTGTGCTCGCTTGGAGGACCACGTAGAATTAGGTCGGAAACATTGATAGAATGAGGTCGCTACCCATCCGAATAATGAGGTCAAAATTTCGACATTAAATTATGTCTTTGCGGAAATAACTTTAGGGTGTCGTGAATGTGAAAGTAAACTTTCAAGATTCTTTGATTGCAGGACATATTTTTGGGTCAGTTAACTTAAATTCTATATTCAGCAATTGGGTAGAAAAGTTGTAATTTTACCAGCACTTCCAATTATTGCCACTGCGGATTGCAGATAAGCATAAGGCACGAACTCATCAAAATAGCCAACTATATTCTTTATTTACTTCATGGTTTATCTACCTTTACATTTTCTTCTGTCATTTTATCCCCTGAGCTTCTGTTGTTAGCTTTTTAGGCCTAGATTATGTCTGTGGTTTTCGCCATTTTAAGGTAAAAAACGGTTTAATTGGATTTCCGGCAAAACTACAATTCCTATGGAAAAAAATTAAATAAATAAGTTGTTGGTCATGTAAATTATACATTTATGAAAGATTTTTATTAATTAGAAATTGATGTTGAGATAAAGTAAGGGATTCTCAAAAATTTAAAAAATTCCAAAAATGTAAAAATTCATAATGGAAATGGGAACAACAACTAAGCAAAAAATAACAAAAATATTAGCGATTTCAAAATAATAAATCACAAATAATCTAATTTGACTATACCGTGCGAAGCGGATCGGGTTAGCTAGTTAACAACATTTTTCATGGATCACTTCGATAAATACATTTGTGCAATTTAAATTTTATTTTCACAAATATCAAAATTGTCAAAAATGTCTAAAATATCAAAAATGTCAAATGGTCAAAAACGTCAAAAATGCAAAAAATGCTACAAAGGCCAAAAATGACGAAAATTTAAAAATCCAAAAAATTTCAAGAAGCTTCAAAAATGTCGAATATTTAAAATGTCAAAAATGACAAAATGTCGAAATTGTCAAAAACGATAAACATGTCAATAAATATGAAAAATATCAAAAACGACAGATACGTTGAAAATGTTTGAAATATCAGTTATGTTAAGAAAGAGAAAAACATCAAAATTCTCAAAAATGTGAAAAATTCCAAAAATGTAAAAACTCATAATGGAAATGTGTAAAACATGTAAGCAAAAAATGACAAAAATATCAGCTGTTTCAAAATATTAAATCACAAATATTCTAATTTGGTTACACCGACAAAAATGTCTAAAATGTAAAAAATTTCAGAAATGTCGAAATTGTCTAAAATGTCAAAAATGTAAAAAATTTCTAATATGTCAAAAATGTAAAAATTTTCAAAAATGTCAAAAATATCAAAAATATTCAAAATTTAAAAAATTCAAAGAATGGCAAAAATGGCAAAATTTCCAAAAATGTCAAAAATGGAGAAGATGGGATAAATGCCAAAAACAGAAAAAATGTAAGAAATGTCTAAACTGTCTAAAACGTCAAAAATTCAAAAATGCTAAAAATGCCAAAAATATCAAAAAGTTCAGAAATGCCAAAATGTAAAAAATGTCAAAATTGTAAAAAATGCCGAAAAAGTCAAAAATGTCAAAAATGTAAAAAAATTCAAAAATGTCAAAAATGACTAAAATGTCAAAAATATTCAAAATTTCAAAGTATGGCAAAAATGTCAAAATTTCCAAAAATGTCAAAAATGGAGAAAATGGGATAAATGCCAAAAACAACAAAAATGCAAGAAATGTCAAAAATGTCTAAAACGTAAAAAATTCTAAAAATGACAAAAATGTCAAAAATTTCAGAAATGTCAAAAATGTCTATAATGTCAAAAATGTAAAAAATGTCGAAAATGTCAAAAATATTCAAAATTTTAAAGTATGGCAAAAATGGCAAAATTAACAAAAATGTCAAAAATAGGGAAAATGGGATAAATGCGCCAAAAATAGCAAAAATGCAAGAAATGTCTAAAATGTCAAAAATGTCTAAAACGTCAAAAATGCACAAGTGCTAAAAATCCCAAAATGACAAAAATTTCAGAAATGTCAAAAAGTTCTAAAATGTCAAAAATGTAAAAAATTTCGAAAATTTCAAAAATGCCAAAAATGTCAAAAATGCAAAAAATGTCAAAAATGTGAAAAAATTCAAAAATGTCTAAAATGTCAAAAATATTAAAAATTTCAAAGTATGGCAAAAATGGCAAAATTTCCAAAAATGGGGTAATGCTAAAAATAGCAAAAATTTAAGAAATGTCTAAAATGTCAAAAATGTCTAAAACGTCAAGAATGAAAAAAAGTCTGAATTTTAAAAATGCTAAAAATGTCAAGAAACCGTAAAAAATGTCGAATATCTGGAAAATATACAATGTCATAAATGACGAAAATGTCAAAAAAGTCACAAACGATAAACATGCCAATTTCAAAAATATCAAAAACGTCAAAAAAGTTTAAAATGTCTGATATTTAAAAAAAGAGATAAAAACTCATAATGAAAACTTGTAAAATATCTAAGCAAAAATGACAAAAATTTCAGCCAGCGTGCGGAGCGAATCGGTTCAGCTAGTTAACAAAATGTTTCATGGTTCATTTCAATAAATACATTTGTACAAGTTAAATTTCATTTTCCATCATTATCGTGGATTTCCCTTGATTACCAGCCACACCATTTCAGTATCACAAGTTAAACAAAATGTTCTGCAGTGTTTTCTGCCGACAAGAAACAGTAGATAACATTAACAGCAATAATAATTCTGTGAACTCCATTGACGATGTTTGCAGTCGCAAACCATTGTCCCGGCAGCTACCAGCACAGCCTGCGACTTCGATCATTCCCCATTTCCGAAACGGTTCACAGACCCCGTTCACAACACTAATCAGCACTAAATTAGCAAATACACCAATGGCAACCGAGCTACATCGTGAATTGCAACCCCAATTTGTTGTTCGACGGTCCGACGATCCGATCAGCACGAATCGAACTATTCGTTATCCGACAAATTGTCATTCTGTTGTCGCAAATCACACACAATAGACAGATAATCATATTACGATGGGCTGCGATATTAACTCGAACGTGTGTTTCTTAACGTCGGAGATCGTAATTAGTCGTAATTCCCTTTCGGCAAATGTGAGCCAGTCCTTATTTAATGGCAGTAATAATGGCATTTCGTACTGGCATTCCAGATATTGTTTGAATAGTTTATGTAGTATAATTAAATCTGTGTTTAATCCGTCGTAATGGGATTCCAGTTGAAGATTACTACCCATATTCTGAGTGAAACTCATTACTTGTTATTTAGTTAACAAACAAAAAGAAAGAAAGTACTGAACTAAGCCAACTTGATATAAAATCACAATTCATTTTTCTTCTAATACTCATAGCTCAGGTCATTTACGGAGAAAAAGACCTTATGGTGAAAAAATTAATAGTAAAACAAAACCGACATCAACGTGTTCTAATGATAAAACAAACTAACTGACATAAAATTCAACATTTTTTATTTCGTATCAAAAAAAAACAGCGAAAAATCGGTAACAATTTAATTTTTTATCGTTTACACAGCATTTCCAGATTAAACCGTGTTTGCTACAATGGGCAATGTTGAAGAGAAATGAAAAACCTACCAAATGAGCTACAATACGCTCAATTTCGTTAAATGTTTTCTTAGATAATGGAACCTTTACCCGGAATTCAAAAAAAAAACGCTTACATATTTTTTTAATTTATAGCTGAAATATTCTTATTAACTGAAGCGATAGATCTTCTCATACCCAATTCATCTTCTAAAAATAAATACTCTAGCCCCGGTAGTTTTTGCAAAATTTCAGTCAATCCTATGGAAGACATATTTTTTTGAACGGCCATATTACCTCACCGGATGACCCTATCATGATGAATAAACCACCGTTAAAGTATAAATACATATAAGTATAGAAAATATTTAAATTTTATAGAGACACATATTTGTATTTCTTGCATAATATGGATTTATGTAATAAATTTAGCAAAATGGAACATAAGTAAATCATAGTAGGTTCCTTTCTTTATACTTTCAGTAAATTTCATATTTTATTATTATATAAAAATGAAAAGCTGATACAAATTGATAATAGTTAATAATAGAAGACATAAGATGTTATTCTTCAATTAGTTAACAATGCAATTTTTATGTTGTTCAATTCAGATTCCTGTTAAATTTTTGTTAATTAATACTAATTAGTGGCAAGCCAAAGTTCTTTAGATGTATAGGTAGGTATAGATCGCTTGCAATAGCCTTCGCATTTAGCGTAATATTATTGCTTCGTCATTATCGTCTGTGGCTAAATGGGGTGTAGGTATTCCATTTTGCTAAATGTATTACATAAATCGATATTATGCAAGAAATATAAATATGTGTCTGCTTAAAATAATTTGCTTTAAGATTATTTATTATAAAAATATAGTACCACCCCTTAGCAAATTTTCGAATGGACTCGTCCAAATATATTTTTTTACGGAATGGCCAAATATTTTCAATACTTATACGTTTTTATACTTTAAGTTTTGAAAAAGTGAGATGAGGGGTCTCTAGACCAACTCTTCTACTTTCCAACGGTGCTTTATTCATAATGATAGGGTCATCCGGTGAGGTAATATGGCCGTTCAAGAAATATGTCTTCCATAGGATTGACTGAAATTTTGCAAAAACTACTGGGGCTACTGTATTTATTTTTAGAACATGAATTGTGTATGAGAAGGTCTATCGCTTCACTTAATAAGAATGTTTCAGCTATAAAATAAAAAAATATGTAACCGATAATTTTTTTCTGGAATTTCGGATAAACGTTCCCTTATCTAAGAAACCAGTTAACGAAGTTGAGCGTATGGATGCTCATTTTGTAGGTTATTCATTTCTCTTCAACATTGCCCATAGTAGCAAACACGGTTTTATCGGTGGATTTTGTGTAAAATGCAAAAAACTAAATTATTACCGATTTGTCCCTGTTTTTTTGTTAAAAAACAAAAACACATCTATAAAAATGTTGAATTTTATGTCAATTAATAAAGTTTTATCATTAGAACCCGTTGATGTCGGTTTTCTTCTACTATTAATTTTGTCATGTAATTTCGTAAATGACCTGAGCTACCAGTCAATAGAGATTTTTAAGTTACATAAATTTCTTCAACAAACCGCTTATGCCATCACATTAGTAATAGTTAAAAGACGAAAACTGACCTGATTTTAATACCAAATTCGAAGACGTAAATTATTTAAACAATAATAATTTTATTTTGTTTTTTTTTTGCTTGTGTTAAGCAAACGTATGGAGAAAAATTGTAAGGAATCGGAAACACCTTTAAAATGAACGTTTACAAGTCCCGATTTTTTATATTTATGTTATTATCTATTAAATAGTTAATTTTAAAAATATAAAAAGATATGTTTGTATTCGTCATAACGAGCTCTTTAATTTGACATCTACACGATGAGTTAGAAGGAACGGTCGATTTTTTTTAGTGTGAAAGAGTTGGAAATCCGGAGTGATATTATGTGGGTATCCGTATAGAGTATATAAGGAACCCTAAAAAGATTTCCATTTGCAGATAACTTAAGCGAACGCACTGTATACATGGGAACTCAATTTCATTGTCTCCAATTTCATTAAAAATATTTGATATAAAAATACAAGTTGGAAAATTATTCTGAGCAGTATGGACCATTGTAACCCAATAACTCAAGATGGCTTGCTGTCAGACCATCCGCTTTTAAATTTTCCAACAGTGTGTTCCAAGTGTCACAGCTGTTTACGGATTACATGAAAATAATATTTTTCGTAAGCTACCGAAACGGCGTTTTCCTGTTTTTGTTTCGCGATCCGTTTTCCAAGCTCAGCACTCGGGGTCACCCTCTTTTTCAGGTGAAGAATATTTACGCCACGATATGCTACGCTTTTAATTTTGAATGTTTAAAGGACGTTTTATTTTAAGGAGAAGTGTAGGGATTTTTGTTGGTTGAAATGAGATCTGTCGTGCTGAATGGGGAGTTTAAATGAGCCAGGAGATGTTTCAATTCGGATAAATTAAAATTCACGATATTACCGAAAGGTGTACTTTCTATACACTACACACCAGATTTTCCCCTGGATGTTTAAAAATAACGCAAAGTTCTTGCTTTGAAATTCTTCATTTTTGCCAATAGTATGACAAATAATATTACATATTCTTTTTTTAATCTCATTTATCAGGTTAATCATCGTTTCTTTGCAAAGAAAAAAATGTACGATTTTTATATCAATTGTAAAAACAAAATTTTGTAGCCTAACACAATTTTCTACCCTAACACCAAACCTTTATTTAAAACTCAACGCCGTTTTAACAATTTTAAGTTGTCAACATTGAGAAGTTTTTTATATTATAAAAAAATCTATTAAAAAATCATACCGTACATATATATTTATATGAATATACCAGGCTTTCATTTCAAAACTAATCTCCCAAAACAATTGTTAAAATAAATAAAACACGTTAATTTATACTTATGGGGAGACATATTTTATACGTATCGGTCACGCTGCAGTTCAACCCCTAAGGGGTGATTATCACTTCTAAAAGATTAAAAAGAGTATCATGTACATTTCATTCACCTCTAGGAGGAGAATTTCTTCCAACTCACTAAAACATCCAGCAAACTTTTAATTCTAAAATCTCTGCTTCTTTGTGATCTTGCTTTGTTAAAATCTTGCAGAGCCCATAACATCATTCCGAACACCTTCATACTAAAACATCATACCTCTTCACGTTCAGATTCCAGATTCTTATCAAATGAAGTTTCGCCTTGTTACGAAATTCCATCCATCCAAACAGGACACTCTATCAACTTCGAGGACAATAGTACTATCATATCTCTCAATTCCCTTAGGGCATCCACTATTCGCGAAGCTACAGAAATAGAGAAATGACCCCTCTGTCTAAACCGACGCGATGACAGCTCCGGCCTTCCTACATCATGAACCTCTGTAATTGCCAGATTAAACAAAGCAGACACGCCCACCAACACCCTACCAATCACAACACAGTCCCCCCCTTCTAACCGACCAGTAACTATAAATAATAATTTGGTCAAGTGCGAGTTGGACTCGCATACTAAGTGTTCCGTACCACATTCAAGATGCTAATATTCCAGTTTCAGACAAGTAGGGAATGAGTGCATTTTCTTATATTTGCCCTAATATCTTTTAAAGGAAGCGCTTTGAATTTATAAAAAATATACACTTTCATTTTCCACACATAGACCTTTTTTTATCTGCTTCAGGATTCGCTTGATTTTTATAAGAATACATATGTATTTAATTTTCTAATTTGGCCCCCAAAAATTAACATTATAGACCAATCAATAGAGATTTTTTCGTGCAAAAAATACTATCAGGATACTACCCGTGCCATCACATTAAGAATGATTTATAGTGATATTTTGCTACCTTTTCCAGTCGCAACTTTGGTTTTTTACTTTATTATAAACAATTGAAACAAGAAAATTGCGTTTTTTTCGTTGCATGTTTATAAAATGAAAAATAATAAACTAATCTGAATGGTGTCAACAGGTGAATTGTAAAGCACGGAAATAACAATGAAATGAGCCCAGGATCGATCCCATAAGATCTTTAATAACAGGAAAAAACAAAAAATACCGGAAAATTTAGCGTTTTTTTTCTATATTATCATAACTCCGTACCTATCGAAGTTGTAGAACTGGGCTTGTGGGAACTGATAGTAATTGATATCTACCTTATGCGTCACTAAACCAGGCGCTATCCGTTTAATAGTTTTTGAATAATTGCGATCTGAAGTTTTTAGTCCACTATTCCTGCAGTGTTTCTCCATGCGACATAGATCGTCAAATATGAATTCAGAATAGAGTTATTGGAAGTAGAGGTATCATTCTACAACGCCTCTTTTTTCATTTTTCGTTAAATATCTGTGAAATATACGAAAAATTTTAGCAAACATCACCAAAATTTGGTGAGCGTATGAATGTGTTCGCGTAGTGGCGGGAACACGGTTGTTGAGGGGAACTGCTGACAATAATTATTATCGATAGTAACTGTCACTCTGACAGATAATGAACGAATTTAATCGTTAAAAGAACTTCTATACAGAGGGATCTGTTCGATTTTATTATATCAAATGAGAACTGCTTGTTTATTAATACATTTATATGTAAATGGTTTCTCGGAAACGTTTTTGCTTTAATTTGTGGATTTTGGGTTTACGGAACATCGAAAGAGAGCGGCCATTAAAAAAACTTACTTGTGAGGATTTTAAATATTAAAACGATGTATGTATGTGCCTCTAATATACATACGCTTCCCCTCAACAACCGTGTTTCCCCCACTCCTTGGATACATTCATACGCTCGCCCATTTTTTGTCATGTTCTACAGCTTCCAAAGTGACGAAGATACGACTTAAAAAAAAGTGCTACAATTTTCAGTATTTTTTGTTTTTCCCTGTTACTAATGATCCAATCGGATCGAGCCTGGGCTCATTTCATTGGTATTTTTATGCTTTACAATTGACCTGTTGACACCATTGAGATTAGTTTATTATTTTTGATTTTATAAACATGCTAAAAAAACGTAATTTTCTTGCTTCAATTGTTTATAACAAAGTAAAAAACCATAGTTGCGAGTGGAAAACATAGCAAAATATCGCTAGGAATCTTTGTTAATGCGACGGCACAGTCGGTATCCTGATAGTATTTTTTACACATTATCAGTAAATTTTTGCTCTATTGATTGGTCTATTAGAGTTTTATTTCACTAATAAACTTTCAGGGAAGCCTTTTATAATCTACTGTCTCAATTTTGAGGCTCTGTAGATTGGAAGATATAGGGCAAAATAGGTCAAGTTTTAAATTATAAATTATTAAATATATTATTCAAATTATTTAAAAATACAAATCAAATATATATTTCAAAATTTAAATAGTGTAGTTTCTAAAGTGGGAAGTAAGTCGATGTTTAATATATTTGTTAATATCTTCTAAACAAATGATTTAAAAATATGATATATTTGTAATTCACATGATGAACCTTTTGAAAATTGAAATTTTATTTTCCACTTAATTGTATAATTTGTCTCTAAAATTACTATGGGGGTTTTCTAATATTTTTTCGTATAAATTTCAAGTCAGCACCAGTACCCCTAATTATTTTCAAATTTGGTTTCGGAAATAAAGCGAGAAATGAGAATTTTTTATATCTCTATGTTAATATCTTGTAAACAATTAATTTTAAAAATATGAAAAATATATATTTGTATTCCTTATAATAAACCCTTTCATTTGATGTATTTCATGATGCGTTAGAAAATTTTGTTTTCCGTTTAATTCTATAACTAGGCCCCCAATATTAAGATTAGGTACTTCTTCGTATTTTTCCTGTAAACAAAAAACTTTAGGTCTAATAGTTTGGGAAATAAAGGCGGGAATGGGTCATTTTTTAAATATATTTTTTTAAATATATTTTAAAATATTTATTAAAAAAAATAAAAAAACATATTAGTAGTTGTCTTGATCCGTTAGAAACAATTATATTTTTTTATTTTCCATTTAATTCTATAATTTGCCCCCCAAAATGAGTATTAGGGGTTTCGTCTTATTTTTCCAGTAAAGTTCTGGTGAGGCGCTTTACCTGTATTGTTTTCAAAATTTTACAGCTTATGGTTTCGGTGATAAGGGAGGGGGGATGCGTAATTTTTTTAAATATTTTTGTTAATATCTTTTAATTAATTTATTTTAAAAACATGGAAAAATATATTTGTTTTCGTCATAATGAGCCCTTTTAATTGATATATAACATGATGGGTTAGAAACAATTTTAATTTTATATTTTCTATTTAATTCTGTAATTTGCCCCCCCCCCAAATTGAAAGTAGACGTTTCTCCTTATTTTTTCAGTAAACTTCAGATCAAACCCTATACCTGTATTTTTTTTTCAAAACTTTACGTTTTATAGTTTCGGAGATAAGGGGGGGGGGGAATGGGTAAATTTTAGTATATTTCCGTTAATATCATTTTAATTATTGTTTGTTTAAATATGGAAAAAATATATTTGTATTTCTCAGAATGGGACCTGTCATTTGATATATTACATGATGCTTTTGAAAAAAAAATTATTTTTAAATTTTCATTTAATTCTATAATTTGCCCCCCAAAATTAATATTAATGCTTTTTCCTAAGGGGGGAACGGTCGATTTTTTTAGTTTTTCCCCCCAGAAGTACCCCATAAATCAAAACTTCTTTATTTACGATATGTACTCCTGATCGGGTCACCAAACTATACATTGGCACCAAATTTTAACCTCTTCCGTCCAGTAGTAGTAGTAGTAGGAGAAAATTGCTGTGATGTGACAGAGGCAGAAATCCTCAGTGATATTATACGGGTATCCGTATATTGTATATAGGGAACCCTAAAAGAAGCAGAGCAGATTCAAATTCAGTTCAGTTACCTAGTGACTCTTGGGGAGTAGGCAGATTGAGGCCCCGAGTTCGATCTAGACTCCGAAACTCTTTTTCACTTTCGTCTGTTGAGAATGACTCCAAAGCAGGAGTCGAAAATTCTCCATCATTCCTGGAATGGACATTTACGACAAAATTTATTAATAATTTTGAACAGAGTTTGTGAATCAGCAAACATAATAACATTAGTAAAACTCGCTATTGTGTGACAACCGTAGTTAAAGCAGATATTGAGGTAGTTCGGTATTGCAAAAAACTAATAAATCATAACTTTATTTCTTTGGAACGTATGATTTCAATGTGATTTGGCTTAGCGAACAACGTTAATTTTATTTTAATATTAAATTGAACAATTCTCAATTATTCACAAATCAGGATACATTTTTGATGCTTCTAGATCGACTAACAACGAAGTCAGATTCGTTCCTTGTAACTTTTGAATTTTTAAATGTACAGTTCATTCGCTTTGCTGAATATGAGAAGTCCGAATGCTTCTAAGAGATTAAAAACATCTGAAACATGGTGATAACGACGAATGCTGCATGTATCATATGTACACCACATTAATAATGACGCTATTCAAGAGTACAGAGAAATCCTCAATGTGATTAAATGCGGGAAAGGGGCCTAGTTTGGATATATCAAGCGCAATACCAAGAACCTATTGCTGCAGCTGATCTTACAAAGCAACTTTAATAGCAATATAGGACTAGGGCGCAGACGTATTTCCTGACCGGACATCAACACAACTGGTTAGAACGACAGTGAACAGTGCATGTTGGGCTGATGTGTCCGCCAAAATCAATAGACGCTAAGCACTAGAAGAACAACAACAGTGTTCCAGTAAAGATTGAATGTCCTCTCGAACACTTCTTTATGCATTTGATGCATTTCGTTAAATTTATGGGAAGCGCAACTGATGAAGGTTCCCGACCAGAAACAATATATATTATATTTATATATAATATATATTGTCTTGCGTACAAAGGAATGACACCTCGAAGAGAGTATTCAATATCTCTGACAGGTGAAGTAACTTGAAAATTTTATCGTGACATTCTGTCCTAGGAGTTAAGGGAGAACAGCAATTACACGGAACGGCTCCAGATTCGGAACCTCTGTGTACTGATTCTCTTGAAAATCGTAGATGTCGGTCTTACATCTCGCGTCTTCAAATTTAACGAAATGCATCAAATGCATAAAGAAGTGTTCGAGAGGACATTCAATTGTGGGAAGCGCAACTGATGAAGGTTCCCGACCAGAAAAAATATATATTATATTTATATATAATATATATTTTCTTGCGTACAAAGGAATGACACCTCGAAGAGAGTATAAATAAATATGTACTATTTTTTTCTTAAATTTCCCAAAAGTACCATATTTTTGTAACTTAAAAATGTATATTCTATATTTTCTTCAGAAAAAAGTGGCAACCCTAATAACAGAGTAGTTCCTCTCTTATTTAATACACATACAAAAATTGTAGGATAATCGAAGCATCTACCTCATTTTCAGAGTCGTATTTACGTAAAATAAAATAAAAACTATTTGTGAGACTCAATGTGCATAATTATGAACATTAACGAAAAAACGGTCATCCGCCATTGATCAAAATTTTTTGCAAAAATACTAATTTAAATCATTGTTTGGATCTTTCACCTAAATTATAATCAAAAAAATATATTTATATTTCAAAGTAACTAAGTGATTATTATAGATTTGTATTGACTTACGTCTCATGTGTGTCATCGCTATAGCAGGTAACCATTGATAGGGCTGTATTTACCCCATTTCCGCTAGGATGGCAGCACTTGTATCATTAACTGATGTAAAATATATTCATTATTATGCCCATTCAGCCCGAACGTTGTCAGGTTAAACTTCTTTACAAAAATTGAGTTTGATGAAACTTCTTTACAAAAATTGAGTTTGATGAAACTGTGCATAATTATGCACCAAGGGTCTTAAGGGGTTAAAACAAAACCTTTTTTCTATATATTTGCCCTGGAATTTTAATGGGCTTTATTTAAATTATTTGCGGCAATAATTCCACCTGAGGCTCACTTTAAATTAAATATTTGGTCAGCTATGAACAACCAAAGTCCGTGTCTTCCGATTAACAATTAATTCTGAACACCATTCAAGAGTGCCGTCGGTTTAAAATATATATTTCTGCGTCCCTGTAGCAATTGTCGGTGATTCTTGGTTCCCCAAAGATTCATCTTTCATTTTCCATTTTGTCACGTAAACTAGTTTCAAATCTCTAAAGAAATCAACGCCCGATACGCCACGTTGATTTTGGTTTGGACGGAGTTGATTAATTTACAATGAAATGCATTCGTTAAAAATTGAATTCCGTTAAATGTCAGGATAACTCAAATTATGGAATTGACAATACATATTGATTGGATCTAAAATTTATATGATATTTCGCTATTTTGCCAAGCAAGGATGCAACAATATCGGTTAATTCTAAAATTATCCGAAACAGTGTCATGTCCAGAATAAAAAAGTGTTCCTAAGTTTTAACAAATGTTTATAAAAAAGAAATTGTATACTTTTAAAACGAAGGTTATAACAACTATATTAAAAATAGTCAACCATATTAAAAAGAATTCTTAAAACCAATAATCTGGTGGAAATCCCAAATCCACAAAAAGCTGCTTTGTCACCAGCAAAAATAGGGTATATAGACGCATAAGACCTAGAATCAGCATGTTCATGTTCTTATATCAATCAAAAGATTTTCGCGAAATTTTCGTAAATATTGTTCCTCTTAAAATAAACAAAATCTATTAGAAATAAACATAAATGTAGAAAAACTCTTATAATGCGTAAAAACAAAAAATCTGTTGTATATTGTATTTGTCTTTGTATCGTACTTTTACTGTTGACACTTCTACAGTTCAACCATATAAAATTCTTTTTAATTGACTTTACAAACGTAGGATTTTGTTAATTCGATTTTTTTGTTTTTTTAAACCGAATTCCATAAAGGAGGAGGTTATCAAGTCGTCGGTATGTTTTTAGGGTTCCGTATATACAATATACGGATACCCTTATAATATCACTCAGGATTTCTGCCTCTGTCACATCACAGCAATTTTCTCCTAAACTACTGGACGGAAGAGGTTGAAATTTGGTATCAATGTATAGTTTGGTGACCTGATCAGGAGTATATATCGTATAAGAAAAAAAAATTGATTTTAGGGGTACTTCTGGGGGGAAAATCTAAAAAAATTGACCGTTCCCCCCCTGATCTCCGAAACTACTGAGCCTAAAATTTTGAAAAAAATAGGAAATGTAGAACGTTGCCCGAATTTTACAGAAAAAATAAAGAGAAACCATTAATATTAATTTTGGGGGGCAAATTATAGAATTAAATAAAAATTTAAAAATAAAAAAAAATTCAAACGCATCATGTAATATATCAAATAAAAGGTCTCATTCTGAGGAACATAAATATATTTTTTTCATATTTAAAAAAAAATTATTTAAAAAGATATTAACGAAAATATACCAAAATTTACCCATTCACCCCCCTCCCTATCTCAGAAACTATAAAACGTAAAGTTTAAAAAAAAATAGATTTATAGGTTCTGACCTGAACTTTACTGGAAAAATAAGGAGAAACCTCTACTTTTAATTTTGGGGGGCAAATTACAGAATTAAATGGCAAATATCAAATTAAAATTGTTTCTAACCAATCATGTTATCTATCAAATGAAAGGGCTCATTACGACGAAAACAAGTATATTTTTTTCATATTTTTAAAATAAATTAATTAAAAGATATTAACAAAAATATAAAAAAAATTACCCATTCCCCCCCCTTATCTCCGAAACCATAATTAAAATTTTTTCTAACCCATCATGTTATATATTAAATGAAAGGGCTCATTATGACGAAAACAAATATATTTTTTTCATATTTTTCAAATAAATTAATTAAAAGATATTTACAAAAATTTAAAAAAATTACCCATCCCCCCCTATCTCCGAAACCTTAAGCTGGAAAATTTTGAAAAAACAATGGAGGTATAGCCTCTCCCCTGAACTTTACTGAAAAAATAAGGAAATACCCCTAATATTTGTTTGGGGGGGGGGGCAAATTATAGAATTAAATAGAAAATATAAAATTAAAATTGTTTCTAACACAGCATGTTATATATCAAATAAAACGGCTCATGATGAAGAAAACAAATATATTTTTTTCATATTTATAAAATAAATTTATTAAAAGATATTTAAAAAAATATAAAAAATTTTACCCATTCCCCCCTTATCTCCGAAACCATAAGCTGAAAAATTTTGAAAAACTGGAAGTATAGCCCCTCACCTGAACTTAACTGTAAAAATAAGGAGAAACCCCTAATATTCACTTTGGGAGCAAATTAAAGAATTAAATGGAAAATAAAAAATTATAATTGTTTCTAACGGGTCATGTAATATATCAAATCACAGGGCTCAATTATGACGAATACAAATATATTTTTTTAATTTTTTTAAAATGAATATTTTAAAATATATTAAAAAAAAATTACCCATTTTCCCCGTTATTCCCCAAACTCTAAGACCTCAATTTTTTTGTTTATAGGAAAAATATGAAAAAAATCCCTAATTCTATTATTTGACCCCCAAATAATAGAATTAAACGGAAAATAAATTGTTAGAAAACCCCCATAGTAATTTTAGGGACAAATTAAACAATTAAATGGAAAATAAAGATACAATTTTCAAACGCATCATGTAATATATCAGATAAAAGGCTCATTATTTGAATTACATCATATTTTTAAATCATTTGTATAAAAGATATTAACAAAAATATTAAACATCGAGTTAATTCCCACTTCAGAAACTACACTATTTAAATTTTGAAAAATATATTTTATTTATATTTTTAAATAATTTGAATAACAGATTTAATAATTTATAATTTAAACTTTGACCTATTTTGCCCTTTTTCTTCCAATCTACAGACCCTCAAAACTTAGACAGTAGACAATAAAAGGCCTCTCTGAAAGTTTAATAGTAAAATAAAACTCTAATGTTAATTTTTGGGGCCCAAATTAGAAAATTAAATACATATGTATTCTGATAAAAATCAAGCGAATCCTAAAGCAGATAAAATAAAAAGTCTATGTGGGGAAAATCAAAGTGTATATTTTTTACAAATTTAAAACGCTTCCTTTAAAAGATATAAGGGTAAATATAAGAAAATGCACTCATTCCCTGCTTGTCTGATACTGGAATATTCGAATCTTGAAGGTGGTACGGAATCCTAAGTATTCGAGTCCAACTCGCACTTGACCAAATTATTTTATTTATGCTTAGTGATTATTAAGAAACTGCTTGGGGAATATTGATGATTTAAACGGCATTGTGTTAAGAATTATTACAGAAAGGTACCATTTAATTTTCTATTACGCTAGATTTATGTTTTTCCAGACCACACTTCAGTGAATTTCTATGAATCTACATTGTTTTCTCTAAAAGGGCTCAACCAATTTGAATACTTTAAATTGTATTCTACAAAGAGATGTTCCAGTTTATTTTCGTATAATTTTCTATAACGTAAACCATACCGTTTTTCTGAAAATCGTAAAAATATGGGCAAAAAATCGTAATCATCAATGTAAATTTCAAATTTTCATCATAAAAATATAGCTTAAATATCCAAATATGCCATGGAAATATATCGTACAGGGTGTTTGCAACGGTTTTCATTTTATAGGGGCTTGCAGTCGAATGAAATGGATAAAATATTCCATTAGTGTATCGAAAAGAAAAATTGTAAGGTGAGCAACCTTTTTTTGCACGGTAGTAGGTGTGTTTGTGTGCGCGTGCATCGAAATTCAAGCAGCAAGCAATGTGCTCAGTTGAAATATGGGGCGAAGTAAAATTACAGTAAGGCATGTGGGTTGAAAAAATCTTACAAATAAGTTCCATATATAGGATGGTATATGAAAAATAAGGTGAAATAGCATTAAAGTTATACAGGGTAGTTCAAAAAATGTTGTATTGGGTGGCATATAAGTAGTTGCGTATACAAGATGGTTGAAATAAGAGTTAAGTAAAGTTATAGTTATACACAGTGGATCAAAAATTTTTAAAAATGGTTAAATAAGCATATGCAGTAAGGATACTCTTGTTATAGGGCTCAAAAATGTTAGAAGTCGTTGTATATACAGGATGAATGAAATATAAGCTGGAGTGGAATTATAGTTATACAGGGTGGTTAAAAAAATATTATAAGTAGTTGCTTGTACTTGACATATGAAGTGAAGTACACTTATAGGTATAGAGGGTGATTTAAATAATAGAAAAATAGAAGGAAAAATAGAATTGTGTTTTAAATTAGATAAAAAAATAATGTATGTGAGAAAATAGTTATTGATTGCAAACGGTCTCTAAACGGTTTTAATTTAAGCCAGTTAAAGTCGTTTTTTTTTAATATAAACTATTAATGTTTCTTCCCTGAGAACTTACTCAGCTATGAACCGATGGGGAAATGCTTGTCATTTGGGTGAACATACTTGTAAATTGGTTACAATTTTTTTTCTACAACTTAAATGCCAAAGCATGTTCAATTTTATCAGAAAATCTAACAAACATTTTTTATTTCATATCACCCCCCCCCCCCCCCACCGCCGCAACTAACTTTGACAATAAACGAAATTTGAACCCCTACATATAATGTTATTTTTCTCTCCCCTCCTTCAATCAAAATGCTTAATATACTTAAAAAATACATGATAATTATTGATAAAGAATGTTATTTGCTATAAAAATGTCTGAAACCTAAAATCAAATTATCGTACGTTCCTTCTTTCCATTGTACAGGGGTATTGTTAAAAAATATGAATTTTGCTTAAAATTAAAATGTTTATTTTACTCCTTACTAAAGTTCTTCTATCTGACATATTTTTGAAGACTTTATATCCAATTGCTGCAGTTACTCGAACGGCTTTCTTACCTCCGTTGATTTGTTCGAATAGGTCATAGCCTTGGTATTCTGTGCCAACACCAACCACAGCAATCATTACGAATTCATCACCTATCTTGTAAAAAATTCTGAAATCTCTTAATTTTGGCTTCTAAAAAAAAGGACTTAACTTTGCAGTTACTCCAAAAATAATTGCTAAATTTGATATAATAAGTGCTATAGGACAAACCGCAAATAAACTAAATTCTAGTGATGCTCAAGAATATAGAAGAAGAGCAAAAATTGAACTCGAAAAACCTGTACATATTAAAAATAACCTTACTAATAATGTGCAATTGCAAATTTAAAAAATGACAATTATATAAAAATTTCATCTGCTGACAAAGGCAATGCAACAGTAATTTTATATAAAACTGATTACGAATAATAAACCAAGGACAATACACTAAACTAACAAAAGATCCAACAAGCTCAATAAAAATCAAAATATACCGTATACGGTACAACCCAAACATGAATTCACAGAACAAGAACGTAAAGGACTCACTCCACACTATACTAAACCACCACATTTCTATGGGTTACCAAAAATTCATAAACCTAATATTCCTTTAAGACCAATTGTCAGTTCTATAAATTTTCCGTGTAGTGAACTTTCAAAATTTCTTTTAAACATTATTCGTCCTCTTACAGGAAGTTCTGTTTATCATCTAAAAACAGTGCACATTTCTTGGAAAAACTGTCTCATATAGAATACAAAAATACCTTTACAATAGCAAATTTTTGATATAGTAAATCTTTATAACGATATTCCTGTTTCCAAAACACTTCCAATAGTAAAACAACTACTAGAACGGGACTCTTCATTAAATCATCGAACTCAGTTATCAATTGAAACAATAATGGAACTACTAACATATTGTACCAAAAATACATACATTCAATTAAACGACTTTTATCAACAGGATTTTGGAATGGCCATGGGTTCTTGTCTCTCACCAGCATAAGTAATATATTTATGGAAAGCTTTGAACAACAAGTAATTTTATGAAAAGAAAATAAACCTTTAGTTTGGTGGCGTTACGTTGACGACATTTTCGTAATTTGGGAACACAATCTTGAACAACTAGATAAATTATTAAATGACATAAATAACAAAGAGCTAACTATCAAATTTACCCTAGAAATTAAAGAAAATAACAAACTATCTTATTAATAACAAAAACAGAATCTTCATTCCAAACAGAAGTTTATGGAAAACAAACTCATAACAACAGATACCTAAATTTCAAATCAATTCAAATCATCTGAACACAGTAAAGAAAGGTGTTATTAAGTCATTATATGATAGAGCAAAGTCCAACTGTTCTGATGATAATAACAACAAAGAAAATATAATTATAAAAATGTTCTTACTGGAAACAATTACCCCACAAAATTTGTCAACAAAGAGTTAAACAGACTTGAACAGAAAACAAACCTTCCGAATCAACCCAAAACTTCTCTTATTAACACTACTACTACTCAGGACAACTACATTACAGTTACAACTATACCATATATACAGGGTCTGTCAGAAAGATTGAAAAAAGGGGGCAACAGATTTAATGTTAAAACAACATTCCAAACAAGAAATACACTGAAATCTCTAATAACGAAAACAAAATCAACTAAATAAACCCAGAATTCAAAAAACGACATTTATAAGATTCCTTGCGAATGTAATAAATTTTATATTAGAGAAACATGGAGACCATTAAACGTACGAATAAATGAACACAAGAATTACATAAAGAAATCGAAAATTTGTTAACATGCTTGGGAACTAGGCCATAAAATACAATTCAACTATACTTCACAAAAATTCTTTTCAATGAAGACGATTGTATCGCTTTTACTTCTGTAGAATTAATCGTATCTGGTTACCGACAATTAAGGAAGAAATTATTAATAGTAACATCCTTTTGAACAACCCAATATCGGGATAGTTCATAAGGTTTTTCCTAGGTTTCCCCTTATGACGTTAATGGGATCACTGAAACAATAGAATTCTTTGATCGCATTTTTAGCGAATGCGCTATCTTAGAACAAAGTCGTACCTAGGAATGCCACTTATAAATTCTAAAGACAACTCTTTCTTCTAATTTGAAAGCTGTTTAACTATAATACATGATCTTTAGAATTTTTTGTGCTACCTGTATATCAAAAAACAACAAATTTTCTAATGTCAATTTAAATGTCATAAATCAAATTTTCATTTTGCAATTTACATCAATAAATATAAAGCCATTGACAAGAAGTCATAATAGACTTTGAAACGTTTAGTTTTCCTTCAATATACGTCGTTTTATTTCGATTGTGGTGTTATTGCCCCAAAAAAAAACATAAGAGTAATCTCCTAATTTTGATATTGATTCGGTGAATTTGAGCAATTAGTCATATTTTTCACCAATAGGTGTTAGTTTACCTGTATCGAATGGAATTTGAGGGTAGTCCATAAATAGAGAACTAGGCCTTTATTGACACAGTCTGATACTGAAACCTCCTCTCTAGCGAACTTTCGAAAAATGGTGGCGAATTTTGTTAGTATTAAATTCCTGATAAGGCGTGAAGTAAAAGCCATTTTAATACGTTTTTATTACTACTCACATTTTACAGATTTCTGTATACACAAAAATAATGTTTTGAAAAATCTGTAAATTGTGAAAAGTTTTCAAAACATGTACAAATGTACTTCACGACTTCTCGGGCAGAAAATGCGCTGAAAGGGAGGCTTTCGTATCAGACTGTGTCAAATAACCGCCAAAAAATTCTGCAAAGGCCGAGTTCTTGGTCTTTACACTAACCCCGAAGATCAATCAGATTTAGCAACTGGAGAAAAAGTGACGTGATGGTGTGCCACAGGTTATACGAACTGATCAAATTCACCGGCCCACCAGCTAAACTGAGAAAAGACAGGAATTTTTTACAACATAGATGATGAACTGGCAATGGTTGCTATGGTTAGTGTTGGTCTAGAATCACAAAGGTATGACGTGTTGGAGCAAGGTTAGGAAGCCATAAATCGTATTCTAAAAATCTGGAGGTTTCCAAGTCGTCTGTATATACAGTGTGTCCAAGTAAGATCATACGGAAACATTAAGAAAAACTATTATTTGGTATAAATATAGGAAAGGATATTTAGGCAAAATATAATGCTGTTTAATTAACAAATATGCAGGCTGCTCCATCTTAGAAAATTGAGTTTTACCATTTTAAACTGTTAAATTTTGAAGGAAATTTTAGAACGAACAGACACAAATATTATCTACGTTTGCCGTAAAAACAGTTTACTCAAAAACAGACTATTTTTAAGAAAAACGTGAAATATCTCAAGAATCATTAACTTCCACGTTTCACTTTAAAATAAGAAAGTTGCTTCAGTTCAGCACAGCAAACGAATGAATACAATAACTGTAAGTACATAAAGTTCGACTATGACACTTCTGTCAACAACCCTGTATATTCTCTAAGAAAGTATCAAATCTCAGCTATAAATCACTCACCCGTTATTTGACTTTTTGTGAGAATTAATGAAAAACTACTTGCGATGCTTTTTAAAACGAATTTTTCTTTTTCATTTAGCTCATAATAAAATTATGCAGCTCTGCCCACTGGTAAATATTTTCCCTCAGCTTTGATTTGCACTGTGACGCCACACCTGCTCTCAACAAAACATTTAATATTCAAAACCGTTCAAAATCCATTCATAGAGAGACTAACATATCACCTAGTTTTCAAGATGGAATCTGTTTATTCGTAACATTTTCAAAGCGTATTTTTTGTTAAATGCAGTGGTTGTATTTGCATGGGCAATTGTGAATTTTAGTAAAAAAATCTAACTCATTACCACTGACAGCAATATAGAAATTATTAATTTGTTTTAACCTAACCTATCTACATTATGTGACATAAGACAAGAATTCAAAAATATTGTACAATTTTCAACAGAAAACTGACTGCCTTAAGCAGGCAAATTTAATTATTTGGTCAAAATACTTAAAAAAAACAAATTCCTCAGAAAAAGCACCATATTATATGTTAGTTGCAGTTCTTGAAGGTAATGCTTTTTAGAGCAGAAATGTAGAAGATGGTTGAGAAATAAAAAAACATAAATATAGCAGCTCTAGAGGCCTAGTGGCTCTTGGCTACGATAACTTTCACTCCTCTTTTAAGTTTTTTTTTCGGTACAGTACCAGCTTCTTCCAGTGCTTAGTTCCCACTTCCTGTAGATTTTTCACAACTTTCTTTGGTCAATTTTTCCTAGGTATGCCCTCTTCTTTTGTAATGTCAAAACGTCGGTAACACCAATTGTAATGGCAAACCTACTACCACCTTATTACGGCCCACGTGGTAAACGTTGACACCAGGGTGCACGGCAGCTTCAATGGAGACGGGAGTGGGTTAACAAACAAAGGCCAAGCCAACTGTAAGTTAACTTTCCAATATAAAGATGTTCTGAGCGCCAGTTAGATTCTCTGCCTATTTACCCCAGCAGACCGCCTAAGATAACCTACCAATCCTCCGCGGCTACAATAAATCTATAGATAAGGGCACCATGCCTAATAAAACCTCAGTATATTGTCAGTTACGTCACAACAAACCTACTTCAATAAAACTCTTAATAAAACAGTAAATAATTTAATGAACTTCTCTCAATACAATCCTGCAAAAATATCAAACACAAGTCGACCTGTAGCCAACTTCATATACCGACAAACACATATCTATAGTTCAACCAAGAATCAACATTACATACCTGTTCAAATTATTACCAAAATCAACAAATGTAATAATCAATTAATGATCAAATGAACCTAGATAGAATAAACAAGTGTTATCAAAAGCATTAATCAAAATATTCAAATGTTGTTGTGATCCGTAAACAGGCACAATATATCTAAAATCAGAAATAAGATACTTAAATGAGCAATATTCAAAATAATCTCTAACTCAATAATGACATCTAAACAATGAATAATTCAAAATTATATCAAATTCAATCACCGTACTGTTATTCTGAAATCTGAAGCCAAAAATTTAGTAACTGACAAAAGTGTTTAATTACCTTTAAACTTCAAGAAAAATCAATAATGGTTTCATAAATCTAGAAACAAATATTATCTTTAAAACATCCAAAATGATTCAATTAATAAGTCGACGTTTAGAGCTCTCACGACGCTTTCACATAATACCAAATATTATCAATATCTAATAAATCAGTACTCATTAAATAATGTTCAAAATGTAGCACTACAAGAAATGTATAAATATCAAATTTATATGAGCAAATTAACAGTCAAAAGTTTGACTAAATAATCAGGTTCTTTATTAAATTTAATATGTTCAAAATGTTATTCGGATAAATCAATTCTCTTTAATGTGAAAAGCAAATCATGAGCAAAACATAGATAAACTAAATCATATTACAAAGGTTACCTTGTTACACATGCGATGACACAACACTCAGCTATCAGCTATCCTCTGTAGAACACACGCCGTCGTTGCTACGGCAACCAGCGAAGATTTCCGGTTCCCAATAAACCAAAATGGAACTTGTTCGAATGATTACAAGATTTGCCAAAACTTCGGCAAACTAAGTGAAGTTGACAGCCCCATACACTGAAGATAAACAAGGTCTTGGGTGGGCTAAAAGTCTTACATACGATGTCCATTTGGTGGTTAACCAGTTAGTCGTCCAGGAAGGTCAACGAGAGTACATGCAAATATTCAGCAATAAAATCCTCACAAATGAGAAAGGGTTTCCACTAATTTCCAAAAATATCATCAAACTGCCAATGGAAACATCAATTAATAGTTGCTGAAACCGGTGATCATCGAGAGAATGAGTGATGAGCTTGTTTCAAATCCTCAAACGAGTGTGGTTTCCGTTAAAATCCAAAAATATCACAAATCCAATAACGGAACCAACGACTAAAGTGTATCCAACTAAATCCCAATCAATGGATGGCACAAAATTGCCAGTATAAAGTCAGATTACACTTGTAGACATCTATCACAACACTGCACCATAACCTCTCTCTCCAAGTATTACTCAACATGCATCCTTTCACTAGGGCGGTCAACGAGCAACAATCGTTCACCAGGACGGCCAACGAGAAACTCCTTTTCCGACAACTGACGTCTAAAAATCCTACCAACCTATCCAAATTCTAATACCAACATCGTCTAATTCCCTACTTACAACCTTCTTCTTCCTCGACAATCCACAAGATCAATGCTCGAAATGTACCGTGCTCGAATCTACTTTTCTACATCTTCTTCCCGTAAATGTCATTAACCCATTTAGAACGTGTGATTCCGCCCTTAGCGACTCGCCTCGAACGTCAAAAGAAATCTAACCAACAATCTTAACCCAAAATAAATTTATATCAAAACAAATCAATACCAAATACAAAACGAGAATCTTTCCAATGCGAAAAACCCAATAAGCCTATCGGAATAACAAACATGCTACAGAATAAAAGAAAGGTACGTGTTTACGTTTGAATATAATTTTATCCTATCCGTTGCTGTTAATATTCGAAATCAATACTCGTGTTTTAGTCACAAGAAAACAATTGTTATAGATAAATGACACAACTAACCTCCAGTTTAGGCTATTTAAAATACGTTTTGCATAATTCAAACCTCAGATATTCCTTCGTTTACTTGTTCTTTTACGGGTTTATGGAATACACTGCTAGTTATACTCTGCGACAAAAATGTTACCTTTTCCTTCACCTCAGTCTTTTCTTGCTATGTGTGCTAACAATGTAGCACATTGTATTCTCACATCCTGAACAATACTTGGACCTCTATATAGCTCCCCAATTTCCTTATTAGTTCTTCTCTGATACTCGTTCTAGCACTTAATTCTTTAATTAAAAACTGTGCAAATGAGCTTATTGAGCCTTTGTGGATTATCTTTAACAACTCACTGGCAAGCGACTGTTTTCCAGATATTTGAAAATAGCCCAGGTTGTCCCCATATTTAAGTCTATTATTGAGAATATTGTTAATAACTATAGGCCAGTATCTCTATTAAAGCAGCTGTTCTTTCTTAGGAGCTGTTCTTTCTGGTTAAAGATCGTCTTATCATATTTCGGCACGGATTTCTTAAGAAAAAATCAGTTGCTACTAACCTAGTACCTTTCATTTATTATATTTATAATTGTATGGATAACGGTCAGTCAGTATATGCTGTGTACACCGATTTTTCCATCCGACGCTGATCACCAAACTTGTAAATTTTATTTGTTCATATATATGTCCAA
This sequence comes from Octodonta nipae, assembly GCA_034190945.1. Classification (NCBI taxonomy): domain Eukaryota; kingdom Metazoa; phylum Arthropoda; class Insecta; order Coleoptera; family Chrysomelidae; genus Octodonta; species Octodonta nipae. The sequence continues at coordinate 43,773,936 of CM067216.1, read as the reverse complement.
CAGAATCCAGCATGTTGCTCTAAACAATGTAAAGTCTAGAGTCACTCCTATTAATTCGGACGTTCCACAAGGGTCCCTTTAGTATTTTCATTTCAGACAGCTGAATGTTTTTCTTTTTGTATTGTAATCTTATATGCTGATGACATGAAAATCTATCGAAAATCTCAAAAATTAGTGATTACCAATTTTATTTGTACCTTTTTAGTTTCTTTCAAGTCAACAGCTAAATATTGAATGTAACCAAGTGCAATTGTATACTATTTTCAAGATTAGATAATCCACCACTAATTGATTTGACCATCTATAATGACATTATTCCCCAAGTCTCCCAAATTAAAAATTAAGCTTTGATAACAACATTTCCTTTATGGTACAAAAATCCTTAATCTTCCTGGGCTATATACTAAGAAATACAAAAGATTTTAAAGACCATAGGACAGTAATACGGTTGTATATTTCTTACGTAAGGTGTTCTTTAGAATATTGCAGTATGGCGTGGAATCCTATGCATGATAATTATATAAGATCCCTAGAACATGTACAACAAAAAATGTTAATGCACTTAATTATAGATATTGTAGGTTTCGGCATAACCAAGAATATAATGACAACTTGAAATTCTACAATCTTCAGAGACTGTTTGTCAGAGGAGAATTTGCCGATATTTGTTTCATTTATAATATAAAATATGTTGTGTTCTGATTGGTGTCTCAAGAATTTACCATTTAATTGCTGTTTTCCTAGAACAAGACACCAAGAACTACGGTAACTCCCGACAATAAGAAGTATGAATGCTTATAATATAATTTGTCATTTAAACGTAGATATCTATTGCTCCAATTTAAAAAAAAACTTATATAGATCCTTACAAGAGTTTTATAATATTGGCGTAAACAGTGAAACATAAACATGATCCACAATAAAATTTAACATCTGGTTAGATATTGGTAAGATTGGGACTTATGTTGTTAAGTAATTAATTCGTGTTCACCTATTTGTAATTTTCTATTTGTCACTGTGTGTCATCTTTATTAAGGGTTTGCCTTAGTGACAACCTGTAAGATGACCTCTTGTATATAAATAAATAAATAAATATTTTGCACTTCCAAATCTCTAGTTTACTTCCCGTTTTCTTCATCATTGTTCATTTCTCCCAAGCATAGGTAACTGTGAGTTTTATTACAGTTGGACACACTGTTGGTTCTGTTTCTCGACTTTCAAAACGTTTAAAAAGTTTTCTGGAAACTTGCTTCCTTGTTTCGGTTATATTTCTATTTCTTTGCTTTCATTTCCATTACATGTTATTGTTACACTAGGTATCCAAAGTAATCTACTTTGCCTAACATAAATTTTCTTTTGCCATCAGTGTTAATTAGATTACCTGTGAAGAAGTCTTTCATGATCAGACATTTAGATTTCTTTTCATTTGCTTAAGAGTGTATTCTCTGACTTTCACTTCCAACAGTTTATTCATTTTGATTGTGTAATATGTTTGTTTGTAATGTATAAACAAGACGCAAGCTTCAATTTTAGTGAATCTGTTTCATAATAAGTTTCTGGTATATGGTGGCCTGCCTTGAACCTCTTTTCATATTCTCCTACTTGACCATCTTGGTAATTTTCTAACCAATTTTTTATTACCTTTGCTAAGATCTTGTACGTCACATCCTGGAACGCAATTCGGGGATACTTACTAGTTCTTCTTTATTTCATTTTTTATGAAGGGGTATTGTCGGCACATCATTCTATTTATCTGACATTCTTTCATCTCACAAGATTGAGGCTGTTAAGTATCTTCCCAGGCACTTTTCTCCACCTCTTTCTTAGTGGGTTCCTTCATTAAGACATTTTCATCTACACTTTCCACTCCTGCAAAAAATTTGCAATGAAATAACCTGTATAGTATTTTAGTTTCTGATGATACATTTTATCGTGAATACAAAAATATTGGGTTTGATATGTTTACTTCAATACCTACCGAGATATTAACAGAAAAGTAATTAAGGAAAGGAAAAATCTAATATCCATTAAAGAAATACATAATCATAATTATTAACTGAATCAAAGTGATTTTCAAAACATTGAAACTTAACTAAACTTAATGTATTAGATGTTCAAACTGAGCACAGTTTACTTCTTGACAATAAGCAAGTCGGTTTTTAAATTCTCTAGTAACATTAGCTATTACTTCTAGTGTAATTCTCTGGATGTCTTGAGTTGTTATTGGAGATAATTCTTGCGAATTATTTGGTCTGTCAAAATAAACCTTAGACTTTAAGTAACCCTACAGAAAATAGTCTACTGGATTAAGGTCGGGACTTCGTGCAGGCCATTCATAAGTACCCCTTCTTCCAATCCATCTGTGATGAAATGTCCTATCTAAATGATCTCGAACAATGCGAGCGTAAAGGGGTGGTGCTCCATCCTGCTGAAACCAGATATTATTTGCTAATTGTCCATTTACCTCCAATGCCGTAATAACTTGTGTCTCCAAGAGCTGTAAATACCTATCTCCGTTTAAAGTTTCTTGTAGGAAGAAGGGTCCCACGAATCTGTGGTTATAAATGCCGGCCTAAACGTTTAATTTTTGGAAATGTTGTGTATGAGCCTTTTGTACCCAATTAGGATTACTTTGCGACCAGTAGCGGCAGTTATGTCGATTAACCGTACCATTTAAATAAAATGTAGCCTCGTCTGAAAACACCACATTGCTTATAAAATCATTATCACGGTTACAAATATCCATCACCGTTTCACAAAATTGCAAACGTCTGTCGAAATTGTCTTCGGAGAGTTCTTGAACGAGGCGAATTTTGTATGGATGATATTTTTCTCGCCTTAATATCCTTCCTACTGAACGACGGCTAATTCCATGCATATTGGCGAGGTCGGTAGTGGATAAGTGAGGATTTTCTTCCAAAGATATAGAAAAATTTTGAGCTACACCTTCATTACTTGCACTTTTTAACCGTCACTTTTTGGTAAATTGCTAACTGTTCCACTTGTGCCGTACCTTCGCAATGTTTTCGTCACTACTGAACGGGATATTTGTGTATTCGGATGAACAATGTTAAAAAGGTCACAAACTTCTTGATGCGTCCTTTTCCTCTCCCCATACCCAATGATCATTAATATTTCAATTCTTTCTCTTTCACTTAATTCGGCCATCAAATTAAAACAACACAATCTTTTTACGTTCAAATAAAAAAAAACTAATAACTTATTTTAACAACTACTGTCACTTCTGCAATGAATTTCATGGACTACTAAACTTGATTCAGATTTAATTTGCGCCTGATTTAAACAAACGCAAGTGTATTCGACTATGGAACAAGCAGTGCTGTTGGCTGTGACGGTATAATGCCACCGATTGGCCAATGGAAATACAAATCCTTACCGAGCGGTTTGTTTATATCGGGCGTAAATGAAATCTGAACCGAGTTTAGCTACCATCGAATTTTTCCTTTCCTTAGTTAATTTTCAGTTAATATCTCGGTAGGTATTGAAGTAAACAATATCAAACCCGATATTTTTGTATTCGCAATAAAATGTTTCGTAAGAAACTAAAATACCATACAGGGTGTTTCATTGCAAATTTTAAAATCGACATTACTTCCAGTAAAATAGGAAGTTTAAAATTGTAAAAAATATGGAAACAAATAGGCAATCTACTGCAGTATCCACCTTCCAAATTTCATTTTGATATCTCTAATAATTCCAGAGATATTTACTTGGTTCTACACATTTGCCCAACCCTGAATATTATATTTATATTGTCTTGCGTAGAAAAGAATGACACCTCGAAGAGAGTACGTTTATATTGAGATTAAAAATTTCTAAGTGAACCCACAGTGTTCCCAAAAATATTTTGATTTAATTAATGTAACCTGTTGGAAAAAACTTATTTCACCTCTGTATTTAGAACGCTAAAAATTAGCTATATCCCCTATAAACAAACCAGACTCACAAAAAAGTTTAAATTTGTTGACTAGTATTTTAAATGAACTCCAAAACCGAAGGAAGGAGTTGAATCAATATTTTTGTTACCTCTACTTCACTAAAACCTTAATTACCTTATCAACACAGAACTAATAGCAATTAGTTTCAAACGAATTGAAACGCCCAGTTAACGTCAAGTTGTTATGTTACAGGAAATAAAATAATAATTGAGCTTAGATCCAAGCCGTTCCCATTGAAACCATAAATACGCGTCTATGGCAACAAAACTACACTTTCCAAACAAATTCCATCTTAATCGACGTCGTCTCGACGTGGAAAGCGAGTTCCTTAATTCCGTTGTCAGGAAAATCCACAGACCTAATCAAACACTTCATATAGTGCACAATACTCTTTCAGAAAACGTAATTCTATTACAGCAATTTTCATCGAAATTCCTGACAACTTCCTCAATACTTTGTTTAATCTAATTATCTAAGAGACAGAGGGAGACAGATAGAGAAAGAGAGAGCTGGGAAGAAGTCATCGCCAAGCGATGCTTTAATTTTGCTGCAGGTATTTCGTCGTTGTCGTTTTGTCTTCCATTAACGACTGTATCAACAATAACTGTGAGAGATCGAGTTAATGAAGAGTCGAATTTAGGGTTTGCACAGAGGTATTGCAAAATCGATAAGTTGGCTCTTGAAAGCGGAAATGTAGTTAAAGTTGTTGGTGTGTGCAGAAAGGACTTAATAAGAGCTTAATAGCTCAATTGTGTGAGGTTAAGTTTTTTTACATTAAATATAGTTTGCATACTGTGCAAATGAAAAAGGTTAGTTCTGAGCATTAAATACAAGTACATAGCGTATAGATAAGAATAATTTAGTCAAATGCGAGTTGGACTCGCATACTAAGGGTTCCGTACCACTTTCAAGATTCTAATATTCCAGTTTCAGACAAGCAGGGAATGAGTGCATTTTCTTATATTTACCCTAGTATCTTTTAAAGGCAGCGTTTTAAATTTATAAAGAATATACACATTGATTTTTCACACATAGACTTTTTATTTTATCTGCTTCAGGATTCGCTTGATTTTTATAAGAATACATATGTATTTAATTTTCTAATTTGGCCCCCAAAAATTAACATTAGAGTTTTATTTTACTAATAAACTTTCAGTGAAGCCTTTTATAATCTCTAGCTGTAATTTGAGGCTCTGTAGATTGGAAGATAAGATATTTTTGAAAATTTAAATAGTGTAGTTTCTAAAGTGGGAATAAGGCGATGTTTAATATTTCTGTTAATATCTTTTAAACAAATGATTTAAAAATATGATATATTTGTAATTCACATAAGTCTTTTATCTGATATATTACATGATAATTGAAAATTGAATTTTTATTTTTCATTCAATTTTATATATTGTGCCTAAAATTACTATGGGGGTTTCTAATAATTTTTCTTATAAACTTCAAGTGAGCCCCAGTACCCTAACAATTTTCAAAATTTTCAGTAGTATGGTTTCGGAAATAAAGCGAGAAATGAGAATTTTTTATATCTTTATGTTATGTTTTTATGTGTGTTATACAATTAAATGGAAATTAAATAAATATTTTTTAACGCATCACGCAATACATCAAATGAAAGGGCTCATCATATTGAATACAAATATATATTTTTCATATTTTTAAAATTAGTTGTTTACAAGATATTTTGTAAACAATTAATTTTTTATTTTCCATTTAATTCTGTAATTTTCCCCCAAAAATTAAAAGTAGGGGTTTCTCCTTATTTTTCCAGTAAACTTCAGGTCGTACCCTATACCTCTAATTTTTTGCAAAATTTTACGATTTACAGTTTCAGAAATAAGAGAGGGGGGGTAGGTAAATTTTGGTCTGTTTTTGTTAATATCTTTTTACCTATTTTTTTTTAATTTGAAAAAAAATTGTGATCCTCAGAATGGGACCTTTCATTTAATGTATTACATGATGCGTTTGTAAATTTTTTTATTTTTAATTTTCATTTAATTCTATAATTTGTCCCCCAAAATTAACATTAATGGTTCATCCTTATTTTTCCAGGCAACGTTCTATATTTCCTATTTTTTTCAAAAGTTTAGGCTCAGTAGTTTCGGAGATCAAAGGGGGAACTGTCGATTTTTTTTAGTTTTTCCCCCCAAAAGAAGTTTGATTGGGTCAACAAACTATACATTGATGCCAAATTTCAACCTCTTTCGTCCAGTAGTCCAGAGGCAGAAATCCGGAGTGTATCCATATATTGTATATACGGAACCCTAAAAACACAGTCGTTAATAATATCTTGTTAATATTTGGAGTTTTAAATTACTATCCACAGGTCTAAAGCTACAAAATAATATAAATATAACATACATTCTAGAAATTTATGAAGTATAAACCTAAACTTACAAAAGTCTAGGTACAGGGTGCAGCAAAACAAACAGTGCAGTTTTGCACAACTTACGAGAAATTGGTTTATTCTGCTAGAGACAGGACTACACCCCATGTTTTCACTTAACGTTTAAAGATCATATCAGCAAGATGATTCCCTCCAGAAGCGATGCACTGATGTAACCGATTTCTAAACTATTCATTTGCGTTCTGGCACATATCGATCGGAATGGTGGCGATTTCCTCTGTAATACGGATCTTCAGTTCTTCCAAATACTGAGACATTTTCCAAATCGGAAAAAATCGCAAATGCTCTAATCCGGTGATCTCGCCAGCCATCCTAGGTTTCCCATCAGAGAGAGGAGGCGCCCAGAGAACATATGTCGCAGTTTTGTCATTGAAATCAGCGCTGTAGCCCCTTCTTGTTGGAACCAAATACACACAAGATCTTGTTGTGCAGCCAACTGGATGTTCTGGGCGGACTTAAAGAATTGTATAAAATTCAAACCAATATTTGTATATTGGGCAGGTCCCAACGATGTAATGATTCACTGTTGTTTGTTGCCAATTTTCTCCTCAAATACTATGTATTGTATTCGGCATGATTCCTGAGAGTGCTGTTTATACTTTGATAGTTCGATCCGTCGGAAACAGCTGAAAGTTTTCTATGGACATGACATTGTCGAGTTTCTTTTCGCAATTATGTATATTTGTTCTTGAGAAATCTGATTTTATTCTGGTCGGCTGATAGTAAGATGATTTTCGATACTGACTATCTTATTTCAGTTTTTTAGATTGTAGTTCAGGTGAAAATCTTTCCACCTACGCCGTTTCCTAGATTTATATTGCCATTCCGACTGAATTAATGATGTCTAGTACTGACAACTAATTCGAAGCAACAGCATAGGTAAAGATCTTGGTAAGTAGTACCTCTGCAGCTTTAGCTGTAAGTGTTCTTGATGACAGGTTCACTACGGTGTTTTTTTTCTACTGGTGAGCATCAATAAAGGCTTCTAGGTAAGTTTCTAACCTCGATATTGACTTTTAGACTGGTTTGTCTGAGGGTCTTATGGAAGTAACAAATTTTAATTACTAATAATAACATTACAGTCAAAGCTTCTTCCACAATATATCTCTGAAAGAGAGTATTTTAAGAGTTACTTCACATAATCTAATTAGCATTATTTGCAAGTTGTTTAAAAATGCATATAAATGTATAACATTTTCTTTTGTTTACCTAAATTGTACAAATATGTACCTTCTTTGTATACCGTATTCATATTATCTTTCTGATATTCAAACGCAATCAATCAGATAATGTATTTATCCAAAAAGCAACATTCGAATTGATATTATCGTTTTCTCTAGCGCTCACAATCTGAATTAACTTGTTGACAGATGGATATTTCTTGAATCCTCCCATCCATTCTGCTCTGACAAGTACATTACAATGACGATTAAATAAACAAATGAATAAATAAACATTTATTGAGCTATTATTGCTCATCAATAACAAATTGGAAGCAAATATAATATTTGAATTAACTGTTGTTCAGTTTGATGGATTCTGACAACTTGCCAATAGTTTTATTTACACAGATTACCAATCTACTAGATGATGATAATGTCAACAAAAGATACAGAATTTTAGATGTACATTTTTTTATATGTATCTTTGCATATTTGTGCATCTTTTTGCTATTATTTGGTTAGATGTCAGTGTGTGTTTTTAAGAAATCTTGTTGGAATCTCAATATTTATTTTTAACTGTTTTTTCGGTTAGTAATGCGAAGCACTTCTCACAAGTTCCGACTTTCCAACTTTCTTTTCTCTTATTGTGTAACCGTTGTAGATAATTTAATTTTCTTTTAACAGATCCCCAACTGTCTCCTAATGTATTATTAAGATGTGACATCAACAACGCTAGTTAACCAACCATTTTCGCTAAAAATTGTTTATAATTATTGCTAAACTAATTCCACATTTCTAAGTTTAATGCTTGAATAACTGCCACATACGCAACTATACAGGGTGAGTTTTTTTTTGATGATCAGTATGGGGATCTCGAAAACTAGCGGAGATAGAGCAATGGTTAAATTGGGAAAGATTTGCAGTTTTACTGGCCCAATTTAATGACACTTTCGGAGTTTTGTGAAAAATCATGGCTTACTAGATATTTTGAAAAAACGAAATTCTGTCGATTTAGTCAAATCCCTCTAGTTCCTTAGTTTTTGATTTTATAAAAAAAGTGTAAATATCAAAATTGAAGGGAACTGTATCCCGAATATGATTGTCATGTCCTCGTCAGCGTGACAGCTCTTGTTTTCGAGATATGACACAAACTTATCTTTTTTTTGAATGGAAACCATAGTTGACTATGACCTCAAAAAATCGGACACTTTTAGAGCTTTTCAACGATATAAACTCGATAAACTTATTCATAAAAATAACGGAGTTATGGATGCTTTTCTCTCTTATTTTCACTTTTAACGTAGTTAGCCATGAAATGGATTGATTTATTACTAACTATTCTAAAAAACATTGAACGATTTTATTAGGTATATCAGATATAAAGAAAAAACTAAATAAGTAGGTACTTACTAAAAACTTAAAGTACATAATAATTGTTACAATTTATGTTCGAAAAGTCCACCATTGTTATTTAGACAAAAATCTTTTTAAGATTGACATTACCGCTTTCCTCACAGACCGCCTATCAATTTCTTCAATTGCTTGTAATACCGCCTTCCTTAGGTCACCAACTGTCTCATACTTTCTTTGGAAACTTTGTTTTTTAACACAGCCCATAAATAGAAGTCTATAACTGCCAAATCGGGAGACCGGGGTGGCCATTCACGTGGGCCATTTCTTCCTATCCAAGAGCTTGGATAGATATTATCTAAGTGTTGTCTTACTAATAACTACGGGCGCCACAAATAAATTCTAACGACAACTCTTTCAAGTAAAAAATGTCAAAACAGTATCTTTCAATTCAGAAATTCAGAATAAGACGTACAAAATCATTAAAAGAAACCAGAAGGTAGCACAAATGAGTTTCAGACAACAAATATGATAAAGTCACAGCTTCTTCAAATCATTTTTGAATAAATTTCCAATTCATTATCTTACGGTTTTTACTTAAACCCTGGGCTGTTTTCCTCAGTTCACATCAACCCTCTTGCGATTCTGCTGATGACGTTTTATTGGATACAACGAACTCCAAGTACCGCACCAACCAAATATTGTAATAATCTATTAAATAATTAATCTAGTCAGAATAGAGTTGACTTTTTGGTAATTGAAACCGAGATCGTTTATCGTAGAACTCCAATAATGATTCAAGTGTGTTTTTGTTATCGACTATAACAATTGAGCTGCGAGTTCATTATACATATTGTACGGAAAATTTGACATTGATCCGAAACTGCTTTTAAATTATTTAGCATTTAAGAACAATGAGTTTATTATATAGTTGTTTTCTATTAGTAGCCGAACAAAAGCGCATTCAAGTATTATTTTCGTAAGTTTTTGTTTAATTATGCTTCACTGTAGTGTTTTAAAACAAAAGGTATGTAACCCTACATGTAATAGCAAGTTTAAAATATATTTGGATCACTAATTTGCAACGCAAATCCTTTACATTTTCAACCATGTACAATATTTAGCTTTCACATTGAGCGCTCTATAGGCACAGCTCAAAGCAAACTTTCTTGCAGAGCTTAATTAAATAGTTGTTGAGTTACAGTTAGAAATTTTACGATATCCTGAAAACCTTATACACTATCCACGTTTTGTTTCCATCATAGCTCAGCTCATTTACAGAGAAAGAGACCTTTTGGTGGCAAAAAATAATAGTGGAAGAAGACCAACATCAAGGTGTTCTAATGATAAAACATGACTAATTGACATAAAATTCAACATTTGTTATCGATGCATTTTTATTTTCAACAAAAACAAAACACGAAAAATCGGTAACAATTTAGTTGTTTAAAGTATGCTTTCACGGCCGGTGTCAATAGATGCACTATATGTTTCCGGGCTATTTTGCCGTGGTCTATTGAAATGTCTTCCGAACGTTTCTTCTGCAACTGCGGCAGACATCTAAAGCGGCGCGGGCGTAGTTGATACCTCGTTGGGTGCTCGAAGCGAATAGAACTGTCTACTGGCGTGACTCTGGAATTTATGCTAAGCGGTCGAAGCATAGTCTCCCTGATTGGACAGGGGGAATTGGGTGGAGGGAGACTAAGAGCTTAGAAGGTTTCGGTGTAGCACATCGAAGTGCGGGATACCAAATTTTGTTGAGTTTTAGACCTTCTTCTTGTGTATTGAAATTTTCGAGTTTCGATGTTTGTATATTTCGATGGCTTCCCGCTGGAGGCAGGAATGATAATGAGATGTATTTGACAGAATTTCTGTGTTTTGGTATTGTATATGTGTTCCTCTGGTAGCAAAGCATACATTCAAATGTCGTGTAAACTGAAATAGCATATCTTAACCGTGACTCCAAACTACAAAGGTATCATCTACATACCGGAACCAATACGAAGCACTTTTAAAGCTTTCTCTTCGAAGTTCTTCATCTAAAAGTTGGCGATCGCCGGACTAAGAGGACTTCCCAAGGCGACGCCATCAATCTACTCGTAAAATTCTTGGTTCTACTTGAAATAGGTTGTGGTTAGGACATGTCTAAATATATCGGAAATGTCTCTAGGGAAAATGTTTTGCAGCTGTTGAATTGTTTTCTTCACCGGGACCATTGGGTACAGAGATGCTACGTAAAAACTGATAAATATGTCTCCTGGATTGACCTTGAGTGTTTTTTCCCACCGAATCTACAACAAAACTGAGAGAGCACTCCTGCGTGAGTGTATACACCAACCACGACGAGAGATAGCATTTAATAACCCAATTCTACTTTCTTGGCACCTACTCGTCAGCAGACAATTACAACCTGAGCATTGGAACAGAATCACCTACGACTCGATGATTACTGATATGAAACAATCGACAGAACGTCAAAAGAAGAAATTTGAACGTTTAAATATACCAACAAGACACACCCTGTTCTCGATCTCCAACGCACAGTAGTTAATCTGTCACAACACCAATTAACATCTGAAGAAACTTCTGTGTTAGCCAAGGGCACAAACTTTGCAGTCACGCCAAAAGTTGTTCCAGTAGAGGATGTTATCGCCAACATTGAGTCAGGCATTCGCAACCTTCCGTCGGATGCTGCAGAAGAAATTCGTAGAGAGTCATCGAGAATTTGGCAAAAAGTCAAAACACCTCAGAGCAACATCACGAACAGGGCACGTTTGGCATTAAAAAATCTCCGGGCAAACAAAAAGATCATCATCCTGTCAGCCGGCAAAGGAAATGCTACCACAGTAATGAACACTGAGGATTAAACAAGAAAATTCGTGATCTACTTGACCCAGTCACATACCGGAAATTACCGAAGGATCCAACATCAAAAGTTTTTAGGAAAACAAACGAATTAATTAATGTGTCGACAATATCCGATGAAGATAAGAGAACTATCAAAAGATCAGAGGCCGTACCACCAAGACTATATAGTTTTCTAAAAATACAGAAGCCCAATCTCCCCCTCCGACCTATCGTGAATGCTATGAACCATCCAACGTACCACATTGACCGATATCTGACAGGGCTCTTAAAACCTCACGTTGGAATGACAAATTCACATATTAGAGACACCAGTGTAACAACTGGGGCCCTAGTCGTTGTGTAATGGGAAAAACATATTATAAATATGCCCTGAGAGAAAAGGGGAATGCTGCCGCCACCCGAAGAAAATTTGTGTTGGACAGAAAGACTCCGGGAACCCTTCTCTGTAAATGTTGGCTAAAAATAAATAATATAAAAGGAAATTTATTGCCCTTATTTGCCTTGACTCTCAGTCCTTGGTAACGTCGGGTTTTCGTCATCTAGCCTCCTCTAAGAGGGTAAGTCCCCAGGCTTCGCAAATGCTGGTGGTTATATGGGAAGAAGGAAGGAGTTAAAAGTAAACAACCAAAAAAATGACACATACATTGAAAATAACATTAAAAGAAACATAATTAGAAACAATAAAACCAACCCACAATGTAACTAAAATGTAAAGGACAAAAAACGTTGGTATCCAACGAATATATGAGTATATCCCCCGGAATATGTGTATATATGAAAAACAAGCTAAAACAAAACCAAATTTAGACAATATATCACGAGAAGAAAACAAAATTTTTGCTGTCGACTCAGGGAGTCAGATAAAATTTTTACAAATTTACGATCTAGATTTGCGTACTCCGACGCTACTTCGTCCCTATCACGAGGTCTCTTACCGGCCGTTTGCTGGTCTAAGAAACCTCTACCCTGGGTTCAGAATCTGAACCTACAACTCTACGGACAAACTCACGGGTTTTTGGCACCAACACTCCTCGGTTAGGAAAGTGTAAAGTTACTCACCGGATGCGAATTATCCTTTAATCCCAAAAAGTTTACCTGTGAATCAAAAGAAAATATACCTCACTAACTTTCTAGCTAACTAAACACTAATCAAAACACACTCGCGACTCTCGGGTTTCCCGTCCCTCGACGATAAATTTTATAATAACTCTTTAATTTACTTCCTAGCTCCCTATTTGGACAGGTGAAAGACTCCTCTCTTAAGAGTCTGGTTTCCACCCTTTTTACATCCTCTAAATCCCTCGCGCCACGTACGACTCCTTTTCTTGAGTTCCGGCCCCGAACTTCTGGAAATGCTCTGGACCTTTTCCTCGTGAACTTTGGCCCCTCCCATATGGGTACCATCTTCGCGAATAAGTTAACAACAAAACCCCCTACCTCGTGAGTTTTTCATTGTTCGATTGGCTGAATCTTCCGCTATTAACCGACGTGTCCTACGCACGTGTCTTTCTTTAGAATCTAAAATTCTAGAACAAACTTTGAATTAGGACAACAACATCAACGATTTTTCTCTAACAGCGTATAATCGGTCATCTTTGGTTTTTATTTGAAATGTTGCAACACAGTTTGTGCCGATCTGGCTTTTAGCACGTACAGGATTTCAACTTTCTACTAACCCTGAATCGACAAAAACACAAAACGGAACTATATGTATAAACTTTTCATTGTTTAAATAAAATTATTATAACATGGAAAATGGGTTAAGTTTCGCAATATATGCAAGTAGTATACATTGTGTGAAATTTCACAATTTTAGCGACATGTTTCATATTCTGCAATAAGAGCGGAATTTTTCTATACGACGCCAATGCCAGTCGGTTTTTAGTTTACTTACGTAATGAAATATTAACTAACATATATCCGATAAAAGAATAAAGAAAAAAAGGCACTATGAATTCTGGTAAACATCCTCGGGATGTTACACCAGTCATTTCAGTTAGAAACTAAAGACACTCAAGGTCAAACCAGGGTACATGTTAATCAGATTTCTGTACACAATGGTCCCGGTGAAGGAAACAATTCAACAGCTGCAAAACATCTTCCCTACAGACAGTTCCGATCTGTTTAGACATGTCCTGACCACAACCTATTTCAAGTAGAACCAAGAATTTTACGAGCAGATTGATGGCGTCCTCCTCTTAGTCAGTGATCCAATTAGAAAATGTTAATCGTCAAAATTTCCTCTATTGGTCTAATGAGAATCCTCACTGGATGACAGAGAAACATAAGCAATATCCTGAAAAAGTTAATGTTTGGGCAGGAATTATTGGAAATCATATCGTAGGCACCTTTTTCATTGATGGCAACTTGAATGGAGATACATATTTAGAACAGCTCCAAAATAATGTCGTGCCAACTTTGACAAACTTATATCCTGATTTAGTAAACCCACAAGTTCCTGCCAATAATGTATGGTTTCAGCAAGATGGAGCACAGCGACATGACGAAATCAATGTCTGGCAGTACCTGAACCAAGTTTTTCCAAATAGGTGGATTGGGAGGCGCGGATCGATAGAATGGCCAGCACGATCTGTTAATTTGACGCCATTGGACTACTTTTTGTGGGGAAATGTCGAAAGTACTGTATACAAAATTAAACTCCTCAACTTATATGACCTAAAAAGGTGAATCACGCTTGCGATTAGACCAGTAACGCCTGAGATGTTGAGTTACGTTAGAAGACATTTCTATATCAGATTAGCATGTTGAAAAGACGTTCGCGGCGAGCATTTTAAACATTTCCTTCTTTGACATTAATGGTTTTTGTTTTTTTTTAATACGCTTTTATTAGGTTTATGTGTACGTATGTATGTATCTATGTAACGGACGCTTTCAATGTAATTTTCACCAACTTAAAGAAATCCAATAAAGTTGAAAATTGGCACACGTGTCAAGGGCCGATGACAATACAATTCTTGAAGTTAAATTTTCCCGTTTGTTGTGTTTTTGTCACTGTTCTTGCCTAAATACAAATTCGTCTAGTAACTACTGCCATCTAGTTGGCAGTAGTAGAACTTGCTGTAATGAAATGGAAAGATTACGCAAACATGAAGTAAACTTTTTAATTATAAACACTATAGTCATCGTTATGAGCCTGAAAACTCAGAAAATAATTATAGTTAATAAAACATTTTTTTAAAAAATATAACCGACTTCTACCTATAACTAAAAAGTTAAAAATAATTATAACAAAATACAACTCTAGCTAATAAATAACACATTGCATGTTGTAAGGTACCTACCCAGGAAGTAAAAAATGTAAACATTAAAAGGTGCTCATTCTGTACAAATTAATTACCTACCAATCTAGTATATTTTGAAGCCAGTGCCAAGCAATTCTAAAATCCTTCATTGCATACTTATCTACTAATTCATCAAACTTGATTGTTGCTTGGCACCGACTTCAAAAATATACTAGATTGGAAGGTAATAAATTTGTACAGAATGAGCACCTTTTAATGTTTACATTTTTTACTTCCTGGGTAGGTACCTAACAACATTGAATGTGTTATTTATTTGCTAGAGTTGTATTTTGTTATAATTATTTTTAGCTTTTTAGTTATAGGTTTTTATTTTGTATGTATAACCTTAATAGACAGAACCAGGTAACATCGAAAGCCTCAACATTACACAATGATACTTTATCATTTAAATTGACAGGTAAATCTTTACGAACAGAATGTACTAGTACGCGTTGACTTAGTAAGCCCAAAATATATTTATGCCTTATGGACTCCGCCATGTAACCTTTTTTCAACTTTTTTTGACAACCCTGTATAACTAGATAATTCCACTCCAACCTATGTACCAACCAGCCTGTACATACGGCTGCCCACGGACAAGCATAAATTTGTTAGCTGCCTTCTGTAAACTATAGGACGGAGTAGAATCCATCCTATATTTACGGAGTCAAATCCGTCCTATATTTCAACCATAGTATATAACTCCTTGTGGGCTACCCCATAAATTATTTCCTTTTTAACATTTTATGTTATCGCCCTGTGTAACTTTAATTCTTCTCCACACTTTATGCAACTTCTTATGGGCTATAAAAGAAATAATTTTTTAATCACACTGTATAAATATAATTCAACTCCAGCATATATTTCAACCATCCTGTATATGATTTGCTTATGTCCACATCATATAACAGTTTTTAAATCACCCTATATAATTTTAATTTCACAATTTTTTCAACATTTTTATACCACCAAACGTCCAGTCCACCCTATATTCCAACGGACCACTATCATTCTAGTCCGTCCTATATTTCAATCTTCATATAAATGCAACTCCTTCTACCACTTTACTTTGTGATTTTGTTTGCTGTAACTAAACACCCTGTCTATAAGCCACCAAGTACCAGTTTAAAGTTTGACATGTGTTGTCACTGAATTTTCTATTAGGCCGGGAGAATGTGACAACCAAAAGTACCGTCTTCGCAAAATGGAAAAATTTGCATTTAAACAGGTATTGACCTGGTATACAAACAAAACGAGCTTGGTACTCATTGATTTAAGGAGCCGAAAATACTATGCTTTACTACCTATATGCTTGAGATGTACATAGAAAATTTTCAAATTCGCAATTAAAACTTCCAGTGCCTAAAATTACCGCACTATTACGTTGGAATTAAAATATTTATGAGGAAATGTCCGTTATGTCATTTCGATGAAATTTTTGATAAGAATTTTGGAATTTTCGGCGATTTTCTGCAAAACTGCAAGTTGCACGTCGCAGAAAAGTATATGAGATCACCTAAGGATCTTCCTTAATAGATTAAACGTTAGAAAACTATAGACATCCATAAGGAGTTATCGAAAAATCGACTAAAATATTAGGGATATCGGTCGATTTCCATGCACGCATGTATTCATTCACAAATTTTATCACTTTACCAATAGAATTCTTTTCCAAAATTTGAAGTTTCACCAATCCGGATATATACTCTATTAAACAAGACCATATTCTTTCAAAACAGTGCACCACAGGAGAAGAAATCAGGTAACATACATACAAAAAAAAAGCGAAAAAATACACGACGAATTGATAACCTCCTCCTTTTTGGAAGTCGGTTAAAAAAATAAAAAATACGCTTTAATGGCAAACCGAACTAAAAAGCAGAAAATAATTTTTAATTATGAACAGTTTATATTACAGCAGTAGAAGGTCGAATAATCAATCATGATTAATTACCGAAAAATAAAAATATAATAAAATTTTAGTTATTAACAGAATAATTCGATTCAGATTAAAAAGCGTGGGGTGCTTGAAATATTAAATTTTACGATTATTCTATTGGCCACTATTTATAAGAGGAGAGTTCTACAAATACAGTGAAATGCACTCCACGCTTTTTACTCTGAATCGAATTCTTCTGTAAATAACTTAAATTTTATTATACTTTTATTTTGAGGTAATTAATCATGATTAATTTTTCGACTTTCTACTGCTGCAATATAAAATGTTCATAATTAAAAATTATTTTCTGCTTTTTGGTTCGGTTTGCCATTAAAGCGTATTTTTTATTTTTTCAAAAGTATAATTACCTATATATATTATTAAGATAAAATTAGTATTATTTATTAGGTTTTTAGTATAATGTAGCGAATTTGTGAAATAAAATAATTTTCTTTTTTGATACTCTCTTCGAAGAGAGTATTCAATATCTCTGACTGGTGAAGTAACCTGAAAAATTTTATCGTGAAATTCTGTCCTAGGAGTTAAGGGAGAACAGCAATTACACGGAACGGCTCCAGATTCGGAACCTATGTGTACTGATGCTCTTGAAAATCCTAGATGTCGGTCTTACATCTCGCGTCTTCTTTTTTGATGTTAATTTTTGTAATAAATCTGAATACACTTAATATTTCTAAAAGAGTTGAAGATAGGTGCAGAACATTGTATATGAATTATGTTTAGAATTTTCTGTAGAATCCAAAAAATAAATAATATACAAAGGCTTGCATTTAAAATAAGAAACTTGGTATTGGCCACTGTCACACATGTTGTTTGGATTCTGTTTGGAATCTGAATTGTTTTTAAGAGCAACACCACCTAAAAGAGCATGATTACAAAAACAAAGCTAGATACAACGGCATTACCAAATAACTGTATATAAAGCTGGACATTATGGTTAAGGAGCTTCTCACAGCTACTCAAAAGGCAAAGTTAACGAAGTTTGGATTAGTTTATTACGCATGGACCGATGACTACAACATCAACTGCAGGCAAGCCAGGGTAATTCACAAGGAAGAGCACTGGTATAAAAAGAAAATTTAGAATACATAATCTCGAATGAGAACTAGGGAGCACAACGTCCAAACTAAAAACCATAGAAGATCCCTTCTGCAGACACTGCCCCTACGCATCACCGACAATCAACCGCCAGATACGGTGGCGCTGATTGGAGCAGACAAGGGATTAAGGAACACAGTGAGCATAGACGGATAGAAACTTTATGAGATCAACCACTTCAAGGCGATGGACGAAGTTAAAGTGTCCACCAGATTTAGACTAACAGTGCTTTATAGATATTATAATTTTGTACCCGTCATTAATATTTTTTTGTTTAAAATATCCAATTAAATTATTTTTTACTCTTTTGGTTCCTTGATTATTATTATCACTTGACGTCTGTTATTTTTTTTTAATATTTATTGCTTACATTTTAGATACGTTACTTTTGTGTCTTTTTGAAGACAGTTTTTATTTTACAATTTTTAGTGACATAATAGCATAACACATAACAATTTTAGATATTGACAGACATAATTGTAAGTATTTTACATAAGGACAAAATTTACATTTTTCGACCTCATATAGAATCTAAAATTTTCGAGGCCATGTAGATCTTTTACGAAGACCTGAAAACAAGTTTTCCATCTACATCCAATTTAAATACATAATTTGCACACGAAATAAATCGCTCTACTTTTTTGAAGTCGGTTCACTACCATTGATTTTGATTTGCTTCCTACATATTTGCAATTATTTTCATAATAGATTTCGAATAACGATTCTTTCTTTCATTTAATACTCTCTCCTCCGGCAAATTTATCGTATCTACGATTTTTAAAATTTATTAATTTTACCATTTTTGTAATAAAAGGGAACAATTTGATGTAGTATTCAATTCTATTTAACTTTGGCCACATGTTCTCACAAACGTCGTATGCATCTGCTGACTTAGACCAGGCAGATTTTTTTATGAACAATAACAAATTTGTGGATATTATTGATAATATCTACATGATTCCAACTAAGTGGGCACACTATATATGTCGATTTTATATAATTATTTAATTCAATTCCAATCTATTTTTAATTAATGTTATCCTAGTTTTCGAATAATAACACTTACTTTCGTTTAATACTTTCGCATTCATCTTTTTTTGGATTTTCTCAAAAATCACTGTATAACAAAAATATGGTACGGATTTGGAAGTATGCTCTCTCAAATAAATATAGAATTATCCACATTGGTTCATAATAATTGACGATGTTCTGAAATAACAAACAATAAAGAAATATAACCGGTTAAAATAAAATTAGAATTGTAGTAGTAAATAATTTCTTGTTGAAGTGTCTATCCTCTGTAGGTGTTGGCGCTTATCTCTATCAACATGTTTCACTTAACATATCGAACATTTGAGTAAAACTGGTACCAAAATTTCTCATTTTAGAGCAAAAGTAATCTAAAACGCTCATTGATGTAGAAATTAAAAGGTCTCGTTAATAAATAGGAGTCTCCACTTCATCACAACATAAAGGCTAAAAAATGTAAGGCCATGAAGGTTTACTGGATCGCCAAACTTCGGAGGGTTAATTAATCAATGATCTGGCAGCTTTCAAACAGAATTCATTCAAAGGAATAAATGGAATGTTATAAATACAATGGCCAGGTTATTTAATTCTAACACCTCGTATATTTCATGTCCAAAATTTTAATTCTACATGTCAATATAACACAAATTCAAAAAGCGTAACTTATATAATTGCATACTAACAACATATCCACCGATGATAAGAGTCCAGTATAACGCAAACATCGAAAACCATACCCGTAGTGATATTTACGTAAATTTAATTCGTTTGTGTTCAATTGGAGTTTAATGTAACACCCTGTCGCACAATTATATCGCCGTACATTATTAATAGCCACATTAATCTGAAATCACCCACAAACACGTATATCAGCGCCATCATGACCATTCATTGTTGGTTGTAACTCAATTTATTTCCATAAAAGGTTGGAGGGTATTAACAAACATCCGTAATTATTTGGGTTGAGCTCACGCTATATAACAGGTGACCACGAGATTGTGATAGAAATACAATTTGTTATAATTGCAAAAGATGTACTATACATATTATAAGCATGTTCAATTAAATTTTTGTTTATTCTAGGTAAGTGCCAAATTCGTAGTGCCAAAAATTTGAATTTGAATAGTGAAAGACCAGTGCAGTGATTGTTCTATATACATAGTGAATTTACCTAAATGACTCAACGACATGATGCTTCCTACACCTCCAATCTAATAGAAATTACGTGAACCACCAAAGGAAATTTTCTCTGTCAAGCATATCTAATACTTCAACTGGAATTGTTAAAATTGAAGAAGTATTGACCTCATCTTTCATTAATCAGCTTTGTTCTATCCTCTGCTGAACTTATGACTCCAGTTATATCCTTCTAGTAGTTATTGATTATTTTTTCTGATTTACTATGCTTATGACCCTGTCTCAGCCGAGTTAATTTGACCAGTTTTTTATATTTTCATTTGCTTCCCTATGTCAGAGAAAAATTTCCAACATTCTGATATATAGCTGAAAGTACAAAAATACAAAATATCAGTTACCAATTTTATAGCAAATGTATCTGCTCATTGTAATTATGACCACAAACAAACATAAAGCAATAACGGTACAATTCAAAACTCCGAAGAAGAAGATGATTCTTGAAATAACTGCAGTACAGAGGCAACTGATTGCACCTAGTTATCAATAACAAATACTCAAAACACCTGGAAAACAACAAAAGATTTGATCAAAAATACTATTAACTAATAATATTAGTAATCCTAGGCACTGAATGACAGACTACACCAGCCAACTCAAACAATAAAGAAGAAAATTAGAAGAAAGCTCCTTATATGTAGATATAAACAACAACAGCAGCTAAATAAATGATACCCTGGATGAAATAAAACAATATGCTAACAAACATGGCTCCAGAGAATTATTCAACAAAGGACCCCACAGAATCCTTATGGGAAATAGCTTTCAGCCCAATTTTTTCAAATTAAAGTATGTGATAGCTCTTGAAGAGTAGATCAAACGTGCTCAGAGCCAATAGTTTACGGATCTACAACCCTCTAAAATGGACATGGTCCAGAATCCTTATGGGAATTACTTTCTGCCAATTTTTTTCAAATTCAAGTATGTAATAGCTATTGAACAGTATATTAAAAGTGTTCCTAGGCACAAAGCTCCACAGGCAATAGTTTAGGATCTACAGCCCTCTAAAGTTGACTTGGTCCAGAATCCTTATGGGAAATGGCTTCAACTTTAGAGGGCTGTAGATCCTAAAGTATTGGCTCTGGAGCTTTGTGTCCATGAGCACTTTTAATTGACCCTTCAAGAGCTGTCACATACTTGAATTTGAAATAAATTAGCCAAAAGTTATTTCCCATAAGGATTCTGGACCACGTCAACTTTAGAGGGCTCTAGATCCTAAAATATTGGCTCTGGAGCTTTGTGCTTATAAACACTTTTGATCTACTCTTCAAGAGCTATCACATACTTTAATTTGAAAAAAAATGGCCTAAAGCCATTTCCCATAAGGATTCTGCGGGTTCCTTTAAATATTGAACAAGTGAGCTCAAGCCGTGGTCCAAAATATTACAAATTTATCTTGTCCAAAGTATAACAGACCTAATAACCATTCCGTAAATTTGGAAGAAATGTAGCTCCATGACAATCAATAATGACTCTAAGATTATTAAAAATAGAATAATTTTCGAAAATATCACACTGAGGGAACCAAAAATTTAATAAAAACTAATTAGTACCCGAAACAAAAAGGCATTATTATTGTTATGGCTAAAGCAAAGCGAAAACTTGGTATTGAATTATTTATGCATTATCTGTCGAAAATATGAAATATGCAAATGATTAGATAATTTATGGAATAGCCGGTCTTGCCAAAATATAAATAGCAATCACCGCTAAGGAGTAAAGCAATGTTCCAAAGTCCTTCTGTTAAGTAAGTGATCCCCATATTTCGCCAATTAGCGCTCTCTAAAGTTTTAATTACCAGAGTTATCAAAACAGATCGGTTTAAATCCTCGATAAGCACTAGGGAACAAATTCCAAACCTATTCCAGATGTCAGAAAATTTGCAAAATTATATTATAGAAATATACCTTCACCGTTAGAGTCATCCAAAGCTTTTGATGAAGTGCAGATATACAAAATCCCTTAAGTTATTTGATTTGCTGACGAAAACAAAATATATATGTGTGCAATATGGAAGGAACTCCTATAAAAATATTCAAAGTTTCATGAAATTCAGAAAGAAAAGGATTGTTCCAACCATGTACAAAAAGTTGTAAAACCAAACTACGATTTATCTTGTCAATTCCATTTAATATTTCAAAAGTATTTGAAGATGCGAGATGTGCGACCGACATCTAGAATTTTCGAGAGAATCAGCACACAGAGGTTCCGAATCTGGAGCCGTTCCGTGTAATTGCTGTTCTCCCTTAACTCCTAGGACAGAATGTCACGATAAAATTTTTCAGGTTACTTCACCTGTCAGAGATATTGAATACTTACATCTCGCTTCTTCAAATTTAACGAAATGTTTCAAATACATAAAGAAGTGTTCGAGAGGACATTCAATTCTGGGAAGCGCTAGTGAGGAAGGTTCCCTGACCAGAAACAATGTATATTATATGTAATATATAACATATTTTGTCTGCGTACAAAGGAATGACACCTGGAAGAGAGAATTTCAAAAGTAGCCACCCAAAATAACTTTCAAAACATCTTTAAAAGAAAAAAACAAAAATACACCTTAATTTATATTTACAGAGAGTCAGTCCATTTTATACGTATCGGTCACGCTGCAGTTCCAACCCCTAAGCGGGAGTGAATTTCGCTTATACAATTTAAATACAAAGGGGTATCATGTTTAACCTCTTTTTAAAGGTCTCTTTTTGCCAATGTTTTGACACATCATTTTTTATATAAAATTATGTTTTACAGCGCATTGACCTAGAAACCGTAAAAAATCCAACATTTTGAATTGTAATTGAAAAAAAAGCAGAGATAACAAATGAGAAATAACAAGGCGAGATAAACAAGTGAGAAAAACATTCTTAAATGTTTTGCGAAATTGTAAACAATTTATTATTAGTAGTTCTTTCGTTGTAACAGACCAACAAATTTCGACAATGGTTTATTCTTTACAAGGAAGAATTGAAATAATATTTATTTATGGGGAAAAACAACGCTGTTCACGCAGAACTGCTCATATTGTTCATCAGAGAAGAGAAGCTCCGCAAGTTGGATTTTAGGTCATTTTGCCATGGACCATCAAACATCAATATCAAAAGTCTCCAGGTTAACAAATATTTCCGTCGGCTTTTGCCTGAAACGTTACCCTAAATTAATTATTTCCTTATACAATATAGCTTTTACAACAGATTTCTGAGAATGATTATAACAGTAGCTTAGAATTCTGCGAATTAATGCTTATTTTTATTAAAAATATTGTTACTCTAACGAAGTAGGACTTTGTTAAATGTATTTGCCAATAAATATAACTGTAGATACAGGGACAATACCAATCCGCAAGTTTTTCGGAAAGACCACAACCAACATCCTCAGAAAATCAAGGTAAGAGCCGAAATTCTCGGAAATAAAATTATTGATCCTTTATTCAGGAAGAAAATTTAGCTGGGGAATTGTATTTCGACTTATTAGCAAATTTGATCAATCCATTTATAACTGAATCTTTAGAAAACCAAATAGATCAAGATGGGACTTTGTTGCCAGACGAAGAAAACCTATTTTATCAAGAAGACGGTGCACTTCCACATTATGCCTTACCTGTACTAAATTGGCTTCCAGATAAATGGATTGGAAGAAGGGGCGCTATAATATGACCAGAAAGATCACCCGACCTAATGCCCCTTCACTTTTTTTTTATTCGGAATCTAAAAATTGTGGTGCATAAAACCCAACCTCGCGATTTTCCTGAATTAAGACGTACAATAGTGGAGGCGTGTGAGCGGATTACATCAGAGACGCCTTAAAAAGTGAGCGAGGAGTTCGTGCTGTGACTTTACCAACCATGGCAGACATTTTGAACACCTACTTTAAGATCAAGGTATTTGCAACACATTATTAATTATGTAAATACAATGTAAATAATAATTATTCTATTTTGAAAGTTTAAAAGGTAAAAAATAATCTGATTTTAAAAAATGTGTCAAAAGATTGGCACAAAGAGACCATTTAAATTTTAGAAGTGATATTCACCCCCGCTTAGGGGTTGGAAATTCAGGGTGATAGATATGTGTAAAATGTGTGCCCCGTTAATATACAAATTAACGTTTTTTTTGTCTTTTTCTTTTTAAGATTTTTTAAAAGTTATTTTGGGTCGCTAATTTTGAAATGAAAGCCCTGTACTATATGTTGAATATATAATGCAAGCAATTACCGACTCAGTACACCTTCGAAATTGTATCGTAGGACATAAAGCCGGGGAATCACAGGGTAACAAATAGAACACCAAAAAATATTAAATCTTATCAATTGTAGGTCCTGAAATATAGGCAATCTGTATGGCTTTATTGTTAAAATAAAAAGGAGATGCTCCCGATTGCATTACATTGTTGTGAGATAATGTAGCAGACGATCTTAACTGCTTCAACTGGTGAGAGGGTGGCCATGAATGATACTCGCTGCAGAAGAAGTTTAGGGACAACTGGGCAATGGGCATGGATCTCGGCTTAGTTTGTTTCTTGATTTTAAGTTTCATCAGTTTGCATCTGTTGTTAAGTTAATAAATCACAAAGCAACGACGTTTTTTGATTTGTTAACTTAGTTTTTTTATTTAACGCTTGTTAGTGAGGTTTAAACATTTAAGGGTGGATAGTTGATAACAACTTTAAACCGTTGTAGGTTCTAAACGATTATTCCAAATGAAAATGATAAAAGAAATATAAAGGTGATTTTCAAAAACCTATTCAATGATACCCCACTTAACAGAGATAGCTGACTTTCTTTTTCGCAATATGCTGTTAATGGACGCAATATTGGATTTTGATGACTGTGTAGTAACACTCCTAAGATTAAGACAAATCCGTATTTTGGTTTTTCAACAGATACACAATCATACTATTACTAATATTCTTCTAAATACAATAACAAAATTTTAAATTTAATTAAGTTCTTTCATATGCCAGTCAATAAATTTCTTGCAATTGCGATTCCAATTATATTATTATTACCATTCTCACACTAAGAACAATTAATATAATTGCTATAAAAGTTAATTTTCAAACAATAATTGACAATTGTGTGAGGATGGAACATGTAATTCTATATCTATATATGCTTAATAGCCTTTCGTGTTCAATATCTCCCAGATCTGTCTGATGTTAACATTTATACGGAAATTGTTATTTTATGTATGTTTACTTTAAATATTACATTGTGTAACTCAAATTAAAAATGGTGTTTAGAAAACTGACATCTCTATAGTTCTTCATTATATTCACTTCAATAGTTTTTTTATTATCCTAGTTAAAACAGACATTTAAGTCAACAACTTTAGCAACAATTTAAAATTTAAAGTTCATATTCTATTCAGTATTAAAATGAGTTTTATTCATTTTATGTGAATTGAAAATAGTACATAAAATTAATAAATTATGACATAATATTAAAAAAAGTTATCATTGATTTCCATCTCGAACCGACGAACTTTGGATTTGCAGCGGTGCGCTGTAGACCCTTGACCACCTATCTTTAACTCGATTATGTTATTCAGAGGATATAATATATTTTGTTTATTACGATAACAAAACAATGTAAACAAAGGATATGTTTTACTTAATGTGTATCCTTCTATGAGTCTATATGCGTTGAGAATATGAAAATTTAATGCCGTTTCCTTTTTGTGTGGTATTTCTTTTAATTTCTGACGTATGTTAAGTCTTCAATTTAATATATCACAAAGAGAAAATTGGAGAGTTTATTAGAACAAGTAGCAAATTTTGTTCTTTAATTTTATATTACATTGGTTTATTTCCTTTCTCATTGATTTTCTATAAAACAAGAGACTCTTAATATATTACCTGGTCCCTGTTTTTTAGAAAGAGAACAGTTTATTTTGGGTGGTTAGTTTTGAAATGAAAGCCTCGTATATTGTATATTTTCGATCTATAATTACTCCCCCTTTCATTTAATAACCTTACGCTTGGTGTCTTGATGTGAAGCCCGGCTGCTTCTATAAACATCTTTTAAAATTAAACAAAGAATGCTTTATTCCTTAACCACTGTTTTTTGACTTTTATAATTCTCTTTAGGGTTCCGTATATACAATATACTGATACCCTTATAATATCACTCCGGATTTCTGCCTCTGTCACATCACAGCAATTTTCTCCTAAACTACTGGACGGAAGAGGTTGAAATGTAGTATCAATGTATAGTTTGGTAACGCGATCAGGAGTACATATAGTAAAAGAAGAAATTTTGATTATAGGGGTACTTCTGGGGGGCCAAAAACTAAAAAAATCGACCGTTCCGCCCCTAATCTCCGAAACTACTGAGCCTAAAATTTTGAAAAAAATGGGAAATATAGAACGTTGCCTTAACTTTCCAGGAAAAATAAGTAGAAAGCATTAATATTCATTTTAGGGGGCAAATTATAAAATTAAATGAAAATTTAAAAATTAAAAATTTTTCAAACGCATCATGTAATACATCAAATGAAAGATTCCATTCTGAGGAACACAAATACATTTTTTTCATATATAAAAAATAATTTAATAGATATTAACGAAAATATACCAAAATTTACCCATTCCCCCCTTATTTAAGAAACTATAAAACGTAAAATTTTGAAAAATAATAGAGGTATAGAGTCTGACCTGAAGTTTACTGGAAAAATAAGGAGAAACCCCTACTTTTAATTTTGGGGGGCAAATAACAGAATTAAATGGAAAATATAAATTTAAAATTGTTTCTAACGCATCATGGTATATATATATATATATATATATATATATATATATATATATATATATATATCATATCATATATCAAATGAAAGGGCTTATTATGACGAAAACAAGTATATTTGTTTCATATTTTTAAAATAAATTTAAAAATTCCTCCCCCCTTCTTATCTGCGAAACCATAAGCTGTAAAATTTGAAAAAAAATAGAGGTACAGCGCCTCAGCTGAAATTTACTGGAAAAATAAGGAGAAACCCCTAATATTCATTTGGGGGGGGGGGACAAATTATAGAATTAAATGGAAAATGAAAATTTTAAATTGTTTCTAACGGATATATCAAATCACAGGGCTCGTTATGACCAATACAAATATGTTTTTTTAATTTTTTTTAAATGAATATTTTAAAATACATTAAAAAATATATTTAAAAATATTACCCATTCCCCCTTTATTCCCCTAATTAAAAGACCTAATTTTTTTTGTTTGCAGGAAAAATACGAAGAAATC
This sequence comes from Octodonta nipae, assembly GCA_034190945.1. Taxonomy (NCBI): domain Eukaryota; kingdom Metazoa; phylum Arthropoda; class Insecta; order Coleoptera; family Chrysomelidae; genus Octodonta; species Octodonta nipae. The sequence continues at coordinate 43,746,358 of CM067216.1, read as the reverse complement.
TCTAATATTATTATTGGGGGCCAAATTATAGAATTAAAGGGAAAATATAAAATATTTTTTAACGCATCATGCAATATATCAAATGAAGGGGCTCATTATGAGGAATACAAATATATATTTTTCATATTTTTAGAATTAACTGTTTACCAGATATTAACATAAAAATATAAAAAAATCTCATTTCTTGCTTTATTTCCAAAACCATACTACCTAAAATTTTGAAAATAATTAGGAGTACTGGGGCTCACTTTAAATTTATAAGAAAAATTATTAGAAAAGCCCCATAGTAATTTTAGATACAAATTATACAATTAAATGGAAAATGAAAATTCAATTTTCAAACGCATCTTGTAATATATCAAATAAAAGGCTCATTATGTGAATTACAAATATATGATATTTTTAAATCATTTGTTTAAAATATATTAGCCAAAATATTAAACATCGACTTAATTCCCATTTTAGAAACTAAACTATTTAAATTTTGAAAAATATGTTTTATTTGTATTTTTAAATAATTTAAATAACAGATTTAATAATTTATAATTTAAAACTTGACCTATTTTGTCCTTTATCTCCCAATCTGCAGGGCCTCAAAATTCAGACTGTAGAGTATAAAAGGGTTCCTGAAAGATTATTAGTAAAATAAAACTCTAATCTTAATTTTTGGGGGGCAAATTAGAAAACTAAATACATATATATTCTTATAAAAAACAAGCGAATCCTGAAGCAGATAAAATAAAAATGTGTGGAAAATGATAGTGTATATTTTGTATAAATGTAAAAAGCTTCCTTTAATGGACATTAGGGTTGATATAAGAAAATGCACTCATTCCCTGCTTGCCTGAAACGGAAATATTAGAATCTTGAAGGTGGTACGGAACCCTTATTATGCGAGTCCAACTCGCACTTGACCAAATTATTTTTATTCTAATCAGTACTTCCTTTTATTTGTCCAAATCATTGACCTTTACGTTTCTACATTTTTTCAATAATTCTGGTATGTCAGTTTTCAATAAAGGTTGTTTTTTTTCATGCATGGTTGTAAGCTTTGCATACATCTTGATTGATGTTTTCTAGATTTTTAATATTCTTTTCGATTACTACTGGATTTTTTCTTTTAGCAATCTTATTGTTAAATATACTTTGGTGTTGATACCGTGCATCTTTACGATCTATTTTTGTGTCGTTAGTTTTCTTATGAATTTTCTTAAGTTTCCTGCGAAATAAACCAAGTGGATGTGATGTCCACCCGGGATAGGTTTTTATGGACTTCAAATTATGACCCAAATAGCTTTTGGCTGAATTGTTTCTTTTGGGGAATTTTAGGCGGGATAGTAAAACATTTGCTGGGCCCCAAGATAGTTTTATCCGGCTTGCTTATAAACATAGTAAAGTTTTTGGGTAATAATCTGACAATCTCACATTTTTTTCTAAAATATTCTTGTTTTAACAATATGGAAAATGAAAAATTCAGACGGATAAATCCATTAGTGGTACCCGCACGCCCTTACAATCGAATTATAAATTTTAATAGACGTAATAGTGAGAAATATCTTGGAAAGAAAATTACGTTCGTTAATTTTCTAGGCGTAGTTTTCTTCATTTGCTACTCCGCAACTTCTATACAATGTAGTCATAAAGTGCACCGAAATTGGTGATAAAACTTCATTATTTCTCTCTCCTATTAGTTTATAAACGTCATTACACGTGAAATATTCATAGCTTTATAATTTGCACTAAGATATCCCCCTGAAGTTTAATAGGAAAGCGAAATGGTGTTTTGCCGGTTGCAAACGGCGTCGGGTAAGGGCAAAGGTGTGTGGAATGACTCATCTTCACGGCTTAGAGTTATGTAACTTCGGCCGTAAAATGTTGATGTAATCATGCATTATTTCTTAAGTAGGGGAAAACTAAATCTGTAAATAGGCCTAATTAAGAGCGGGTGTTTCGCGACTTCTCGAAAGGAAGAGTTAAAGTTCTCTGTGAAAATTGAGTGTTTTTATTGTCCTGGGTTCGGTAATTAACATTAAAAACTTTTGTTAACGCTACTCATAAATTCACATTTCACAACACAAAGTGCAACTAGCTTGACGAATTCTAATTTCTGTTTCACGGAATATCTTAATTGTTAAAAAATGTATTTATATAAGACCAAAACTCTCATATATTTTATGGCATGCACTAGAACTGAATATTCAATTCGTTTGTTTCCAAAGATGGACTAACTGCCTATGGGTGCATTGATCCGCTTCTACCCATGCAAGGAATCAATTTTCTTCGTACTATCTAACTGTTACGATATACCCATACGTAAGTAATTTCGAAAAGAAAACCTCGAAATACAATACAAAACGATTGACAACGACTCCCAGAGTCGGAGTTGAAAGGTCTCGAAACACAGATAAGTAGAGAGTGTTTCTAAAATTGGATTCCAAACTTCTGCTGTGTATAGAGTTCATTAAAATAAGCAAAAAAGTCCCGTTTAACATGTGCCCTAAACCGCACCCTTAGGAAGTTTTGTATGTCCTTAAAAAGTCTCAAACAAAACTGTTTTTTTATTGACAAAGCCATCAAAAATAAAATGAGTCTTACATAACCTGTGCTACTCCGTTTTTCGACATGCAACTCATAAGCGTCCTATTTACGATAGTCAAAGGGGTTTTCGGCCTTTAAAGACCAGAGTAATTTTCAAAATCAGGTTACTAGAAAACAATTGGAAATATCGATTTGGATAAACATAATATTTTTTACGTAAAATTGTTAATATTTTATAAATCTGTATATAGAATTAAAGAAATGAAACAAAAAAAATACGCCCTTCACCAACCTAAATACTACGCTTATGATTTGCATGTCGAAAATCGAGTAGCCCATGTTATTTAACTTAAAGAGTTATATAAGACCCATACTTTTTTTTCTATATATTTTCAACCGTTGCGTCAATTACAAAAAAAAAACAGTTTTGTTTGAGCCCTTTTAAGGCCATATAGCTTCCTAAGGATGTGGTTTTAAGCACATTCTGAGGGACTTTTGGCTTATTTTAATGACATCTATACACAGCAGAAGTTTGGAACCCTATTTTAGAATATACAGGGTAGTTCCTTTCAATTTGGAAGAATATTTTATAAGGCGCTATTATAAGATCAAAGGGAAAAATTTAGGAAAAACCTTATGAACTATCCCGATATTGGGTTGTTCACAAGGCCATGACCATTAGCAATTTCTTCCTTAATCATCGGCAACCAGGAACGATTGAAGTCTATGGAGGTAGTAGCGATACAAACCTTTTCATTCAACAAAATTAAAGACGACTCTTTTAGTTTTCTTTTGGTGTTGTGTTTTTCTTTGTGTAATATAAGTGAATTTTCAAACTGTGTTTTATGACCAAGCACCCAAGCATATTCACAAATTTTGAATTTTTCAAATTGTCTTTTTTTTATGTAATTTTTGTGTTCGTTTATGCGAACATTTAGAGGTCTAAAGTTTTCTCCAATATAAAATTTATCATGTTCACAAGGGATTTTATTATTGCAATTTTTTGCATTTTGAGTGGTGTTTTTTGGTTTTGTATTTGATTTAGTGTATTTCTTGTTTAAAATGATGTTTTAATATTATATCTGTTTCCCACTCTTTTTAGTCTTTCTAAGAGACTCTGTATGTATGGTATAGTTATTGTATTAATGTAATTATCTTGGGAGTCAGTGTTGCTTGGTGAAGTTTGGTGTTGGTTGATAAGGATTATTTGGTATTCGATTTTGTTTAACTCTTTATTAATAAATTTTTCTGTGTAGTGTTTGTTAGAATATAATATATTGCAATATAGTCCGTGGGTTCAATTTAAAATTATAAAACTAATATTCACTTTCAATTTTCTAGAAACTTTTATTTACATCGAATATACAACAGCTGATTCAAATATCACATTAACAAATTTTTCATATAATATATAAGCTCTTCGTACAACCAACTGAACTCGCGATCGTGGCCTGCTTCCTTTATAAAACCAGCGTCGAATTCTCCAGTAAAATCAGTCATCACTCCTACAGGTGCCGAGTCTTTTCGAGAACCATTTTTTATCTCAAAGCGATTGTTGTCGTACTGAAATGAAACAGGGTCGGCTTTGGGTAAATTTCGTAACACTGCCCCCCCCTTTAATTCTGATCGTCCCGATCAGAAACATCCCCTCCATGGTAGAGAGCAAGTCGAACTAAATGGACCACCTTCAACTTAGCCTTGGGGTTTCGACGGATCCGGTAGACGACGTCATTAAGCCTCTTGACCACCTCGTATGGACCATCCCAGGAGGGTGTACAACCCCCCTTGCTCCGTTGGGGGTTGTACAGCCAGACTTTGTCTCTCTCCTGGAACCCGACTAAATTGGCCTTGAGGTCGTTTCGCGTCTTCATGCGGTCACTGGTGGCCAACTTCTGCGTTCGGGCTAATTCGTGTATTGCCAGCATGTTATGTCGGAGCTGGTCGGCATAATCCTCGATGTCTTGGGAAGGTTCTTCGGGGGAGCCAAATGCCAAATCGCAGGGTAATCGCAGCTCCTTTCCGAATAGGACCCTGGCTGGGGTCAGGCCAGAATGTATTTGTTCCCCCACATTGTACTGCTGCATTCTGCCTTTGGTCCGGGTCTTCGGGCCCTTACTCGCTGCACAGGTGGCACATTTGCGGCAACAAGCTCTGACGTCTTCGAAGTAATTCACCCAGTAGTACCGCTGGCGAACTTTGTCTAGGGTTTTATTCATGTCCAGGTGGCCTCCGGTAATTCCATCATGTACTTCGGTCAGGATGGCTGGTACCTTTTTCTTCGGAACTACCAGTTGGGACTTGGTTTCTCGTCCATCAGCGCTTTCCCAAACCCGCTTGAGCATTCCATTGTCTACTCTTAGAGAGTCCCACTGAGCCTATAACGATTTCAGCACGCCGGAGTATCTAGCTAACTCATCCCATCGTGGCCTAGGTGCCCCTCTCGCTTTGAGTGACAAGATTGGTTCGATGTCTGGATCAGCCATTTGGTCCTGGATGCACTGTTCCGTTGTCCAGTCTTCATTGGCCTACACTCGGATCTGCCTGGTGGAGATACCCTCTCGCTGTTCCGTCTTCAGACAATGTCCGCATTCTGCTCTACAGGGTTTTCTGGATAGGGCATCGGCATTATTGTGCAAACGGCCGGCACGGTGTTCCACCTTGAAATCGTATTGCTGTAATTTCTCTATCCACCTGACAAGTTGTCCTTCCGGTATCTTCATGTTCAGCAGGCATTTGAGTGCGACGTGATCTGTTCAGATTAAGAAATGACGACCATAGAGGTATTTGTGGAAATGGTCTACAGCCCTTATTATTGCAAGAAGTTCTTTTCTGGTGACACAATAATTTCTTTCCGGTTTCGAGAATCCACGGCTGTAGTACTCGATCACCCTCTCTTCACCATCCTGCATCTGGGATAGGACGGCCCCCAAACCTGTGTTGCTGGCGTCGGTGTGAAAAATGAACTTGCCGGACTGTGTAGGAAAGGCTAGGATTGGACTGGAAGATAGTGCTGCCTTCAGTCGTCTGAATGATGTTTCGCAATCCTGATTCCAACGGAAGGTCTCTTTCTCAGTGGTCTGCCGATGTAGAGGCGCGGCAATGGTGGCAAATCCCTCAACAAATCGCCTGTAGTAGGAACAGAGGCCCAAGAAGCTTCGCAGTTCATGCTTGTCTCTCGGAATTGGCCAATCACGGATCGCTTGTTTCTTGTCCTCGTTGGTGCGGATTCCTGACTCGGAAACGACGTGGCCCAAAACTCTACTTCTTTTTGGAACAAAGCACACTTCTTCGGGTTGAGTCTCGGGTTGGCGTTATTAATTCTGGAGAATACTTCGCCCAGGTTCTTCAGATAGTCGTCGAATGTCTGACCCATGACTAAAATGTCGTCGAGGTATACTAAGCACGTCCTCCATGTTAACCCGCTCAGTACATACTTCATTAGCCTCTCAAATGTAGCGGGTGGTCAAAGTGTCATCGATTCGGGGTAGTGGATAGCTGTCTTTCTTCGTGACGTCATTCAGCTTTCTGTAATCCACACAAAATCGGGTGGTCCATCCTTCTTTTTAACTAGCACGACGGGAGCAGACAATGGGCTGATGGATGGCTCAATAACTCCACTTTGTAACATATAGTCGATGTTTTCCTCGACTGCCTGTTGTTGCCCCAATGGTAATCGTCTAGGTGATATTCTGATGGGTTGAGCCTTTCCGGTATCTATTCGATGTTGGATGATGTTGTTGCGGCCGGTGGTTCCATCTTGACTGTTAAAAATTTGCCAGTGCTTTGTGATAAATTGCTTGGCTTTCTTCTGGTTCTCTGGTGTCAGGTGTGTCAAATGGTCAGCAAACTGTTGTAGGACCTCTTTACTGGGCCCTGTCTCCTTCACCGACGTCTGTTACTCTTCTTCGCAATTGATGATCTACTGGCTTGAAACAAGCTATCTCTTGACCATTGGCAATTCTGATGTCGTTATTGGACAAATTCAGGACTCTGATTGGTATATCTCGTCCGGTTTTAACTATAGCCCGTCCAACTAAGTATTCATGAGTTGAGTGTACGGGCTCCACCATTCCAACGCAGCTCCTAGGATTGCTGTCTAGCTGCCCATGAATAATCTGTTCCGTTCGACCGGGAATTCTAGCTGAAGACTTTGCCACAATTTTTATGGAGGTGACTGAACTGTTGAGGGGACGTGTCAATACAAATTCCTCATTTAGGAACCGAAGAACATCATATCTCAGGTCGAACATAAATCCATGGAGGCTAATTAGGTCCATTCATAGTATAAAATCGTCCTCAATATTCGCTACCAGGACCCTATGCCGGATCATGTTGTCCCCTATCTGTAGCACGACATCTGCCTCACCTTATATTGACATGGGCTCGCCGGTGACTGTTCTGAGCTGGATGTTATTGGTAACTGGCAATGGACACAGCGGCGCGGGTATCGATGGTTATGGTGGAGGGTGAGTCAGCATTCGCCCCCTTATGCTGACTGGTTGGAGTTTCCTTGGTTGGTAAGGTCGGTTTGTTGGCCACCCCTGGTTGGTGATCATTCCGGTAGCCTTACTCGGCAGTCACGTTGGAAGTGTCCTGTCCGTCCGCAGCGGTAACATGCCTCGCTGGTGCCAGTTATTTGTGATCGTTCTAATATGTTGTTCAGACCAGCCAGCAGCGCTTGAAATGGTGACTCTGACTCTTCCTGGTTAAAGGAAATTGCTCGGACCCTCGGCTTGGACATGTCTATGACGGCCTCTACTTCCAAAGCCCGAAGTAGAGCTTCATTACTTTTCTTGACGCCACTTAGTCTTAGATTTCGTTGTACTTCCACATCTCTGATGTCATTTATGAAACTCTGTGTGGCCAACTGGTCTCTCTGCTTCGAATTCTTGGAGGCTTTCACCGGATTTTTGCGTTTTTCCACTCAGTTGGACTTGGTATATTTGGCTCAAGGATTGATTGTCGTAGCGTTTATCTAGGATGGCGATGATCTTGTCGAAATTGCCTTGTTCATCGACTGGAATGCTTTGGAGGAGTTCTAGGGCCGGACTTCTTAACGCAAATACCAGAGACGTGGATTTTTCTTGATTATCCCATCCATTAGCTGTAGCCACGGCTTCAAATTGCCGTTTATACATGGGCCAAGATGAGCTGCCATCAAATGTGGGTGGTTTGCTAACGGAACCTTTGGTACTCACGGTGTGCTGGTATTTTCCTCGCTGTAAGTCCTGTTGCATTTTTTTGATTTCTGTTTCTACCTTATTCTGGATGGCACTGATTTTATCTTGAACTGTGTTTTGAATAGAACTGATTTCAAACTTTACCTGACTTTGGATGGAATCCAGCTCATCTACTTTGGTTTCAAGAGTGTCCACCGTATTTTTTATGGTCTTAATGTTATCATTTATTTCTTTTATGTCTGACTCAACTATTTGCATTCTGTCATTAACTGTTTCATTAACTTGTGCTACTATTTGCATTAATTGTTCAAATTGCAGTTGTCTTTTCTCTTCAGTTTCGTGTCGTTTTAATTCAATTTGATCTTGCTTCTCTTCAGATACTTTAAAATCATTTTGTCGTTTTAATTTAAGTTGATCTTGTTTTTCTACAAATTTCGAGAATAATCCTTCAATTAAATTATGTTGTTTATTTTTCATCGTGGAAACAAGATTTTGTTGTTTGGTTTTCATCGTAGTGACAAGATTTTCTAATTCTATTTTACGTTTTTCATCAAAATATTCTACTAACCTTTGTTGCATTTCGTCTTGATGCTGTTTTTCCTTGTTGTCACGTTTTTCTAGAACCTGGACTATTTTTTCGTCTAGTCCCTCTGTAATCTGCTTGACTATTTTTTTGGTAGTTTCGTCCATTTTTTCCATTCTTGGGGTTTCCATAAATCAAATTACGATTTTAACTGCACTTAATCCCTTACTTCTGAGCACCAAATTGCAATATAGTCCGTGGGTTCAATTTAAAATTATAAAACTAATATTCACTTTCACAATTTTCTAGAAACTTTTATTTACATCGAATATACAACAGCTGATTCAAATATCACAATAACAATTTTTCATATTAGCTCTTCGTACAATCAACTGAACTCGCGATCGTGGCCTGCTTCCTTTATAAAACCAGCGTCGAATTCTCCAGTAAAATCAGTCGTCACTCCTACAGGTGCCGAGTCTTTTCGAGAACCATTTTTTATCTCAAAGCGATTGTTGTCGTACTGAAATGAAACAGGGTCGGCTTTGGGTAAATTTCGTAACAATACATTTTTTTATAAACGTTTTTTCTTCAATGAATTATTGATGTTAGAACAGTTGGTTTTTGCTCAACAAATCCACTGACATGCAGGCAGACAACAAGGAGTTTTAACAAAAATAAACAAGACTGTTTTTATATACGTAAAAAGGAACGCAGGAATGGTTTTTGCTTACAATCTCAATATCAAGAGCTAAATGGGAATTAAGTATTGAGTTTAATGTAGCGAATTTGTTAAATAAAATAATTATCTTTTTTTTAATGAGAATTTTAGTAATAAATCTGAAAACACTTAATATTTGCGAAACTGTTGAAGATAGATGTAGGCCATTGTACATATATTATTTATTTATTTATTTATTTATTCTCTTTACAAACACCAAATAGGTACTTACATGTGAAGGGTTAAACAGTACACAAGTATTTGACAATATCACAGGCATGTCAATATCATGAAGGGTTTTCATCCTGATAGAACAATAATATGCGCCTAAGCTCACCAAATCTGATGTTAAATAGGTCAGGAACTATGTTATTGGACAGCATATCATTGAAGACACTGAGTAGATAAGTGAAGGGCGAAGGGCTTCCGTTGTTAATGTAGAAGAGATTAGATGAGAGTAGTCTTAAGCTAATTTTGGGGAGCCTGAACTTAACGCTATAGAATGTTATATATAAAGATAACAGCATGAGTCTTTCTTCTCGTACTTAAAGAACAGAGATGGAAGGTTGCCAACATTGATCTATAAGATACCATCAAGGGATATATGTCATTCTTTTTGATATAAAGATAGCGCAGAAAACCTTTTTGAATTTTTTCAATTTCATTACTCTGGTGTAACAATTTGGTGACAAAATGTTGGAGGCATACTCAAGGTGAGGCCTCACCTTAGATGTATAAATTCTTATGGTTGTTTTTACACGCAAATTTTGGCTATTACTTATGACAAATCCAAGAACTTTGTATGCTTTTTTTATCAGGTAGCTGAAATGGGTATTGAATTTGAAGTTATCTTGAAAGACTACCCCCAGATCTTTAACCTCCTTACACCTCTTAACCTTACAATTTCCAGTGTAATAGTCTTCAATAGATACATTGACTTTTCGGGAGAAGGAAACAACACAACATTTTTGGGTATTAACAAACATTTTGTTTTCTCTATACCAATCAAGCGCCAAATTCAAGTCGTTTTGTAGTGCAACAACATCATATATGCCATTAATGGATTTAAATAATTTGAAATCATCAGCAAACAACAACCCAACGCAGGTCTTCAGGCTATCGGGTAAGTCATTAATAAAAATCAAAAACAAGAGAGGCCCCAAGATGCTACTCTGGGGTACTCCTGAGGTGGCAATATACTGATGGGAGAAGACAGTACCTATCTTTACCCTTTCGGTCGAGAATTTTCTGGAGAATCCATAAAATAAATAATATACAGGGGCTTGCATTTAAATAAGAAAGTTGGTATTGGCCACTGTCACATGACACACCATATATAATTTTTTTTCTTGAATTTAAAAATACAAATCGACGTGTCCAAGAGTTTTTGCTAACACGCCCTCATTTATTCGTTATCAAATTTATTCCATTTGGCAGTTCCACACTGTTACATATTAGATAATGTCGTTCTAAATATGGTGGTCTAAAGATCAAACAACATTACGTGTTACATCTTCTTGACAATTTTCTAATTTAATTTATTCAATTGTGATATGCTATTCCACTTTACTCTAAAAATTGCAAAATTAATAAAAACGATAAACATTTTTCCCATTAGCAAAAACTGTATATAATTAAAAATGTTTTTAATAGACAAAGCTCTAGTGTTAACCCATGTATATAGCTTTATAAAAACTACTGAAGTAGTTTCCCATATATGTATTGATTCAGCTGGTAATGAAGGATCCTATACAATTACCTAGTTTACGACACTAACTAGCTCAGTAATTGTTAATTAGATTGTTTGCAGTTAGACATATGATCAATTATTGACTTGCATAGAGCAGCACATGCGATGCAATTTTATTGATGCTGTCTAACACTCTAAGGATAATTCATTCGGATGTTAGTTGAAATTATATTGTTTTGAAAAGCAACCGCTGCTGCTTGGACTCTTGTCCGTACTTTGCAGCCTTCAGGTCAGACATCAGTTGGTTAACTTCTCAGAAGAACAATTATTGACAATACTCAATTTGCATGTCGCCGCTAGGTTTTTAGAGACATTCAGACAGGAATAGTTGATTTCTGAAAAAAATGTATTGCCATTATTTTTTTTTCCATTATAAAGTACCTAAATGGCTAAACAAGCTTGCAAAAAACACATCTCGATATCTTGTTAAACTAAAATTTAAGGCAAATAAAATTTTATACCGAAATAGGCCATGAAAACGAACAACAAATCAACACACATTATCCTCGATTTTAGAGACTAGGTATTTTCTTGTTAGGTGAATATCACGAAATTCACAGAAATTTCACCTTTAGATTCAAAATTGCAGTTACGCCCCCTAGCGGGCATTGTAGAAACTTCAAGCTATTTTCCAGGTTTATCTCTTAGCCGTTTCAGTAATAATTTTAGTGCCGCAAGCCTCTACAATGGATACTTTCCCTGATACAGTACCTCGCAATGCAATCGTAATCATTTAGTAAAATTATAGCAGACACTTTTAATTTTAGTACAGTGTTGTGTTCTTTGTGTAATATTTTTTAATTGTCAAGTTGTTATTTAGATCCTAGATCCAAGAATGATCAGAATATCTTTTAATTGTCGGTTCTTTTTCAAACTTCTATGTTGATTTATTCGTACAGATATGTGCGTAGATGTTTCTCCAATATAAATTTTCTCAGCTAACAGGAGATTTTATAAATATAACTAGCCATTACCCGCGGTTTCACCCGCGTACCGAATGTTCACCAATCCTGAATATATTTCATCCAACCTGCAAGTACATATGGGTCACCCTATATAACTGTTTTATTCAACATTTTTTTGGATAACTCTAAGTCTACTTCACCCTATATTGCAACCATCCTGTATATGCTGGTGTTTATTTGTCACCCAATATAACTTTTTGAACACCTGACTATAACTCTTATTTACACTATGTTTCAGCTATGCAACTGCTTATGGTCTACACTGTATAACAACTATTTCATATATTTTTGGAACCACCTTTTAAAAGACAATTTTTCTTTACCCTTTATTTTAATCACCCTTTATATGCAACTTTTTCTAACATTGTGTTAAACACACTCTAAAACTATAATCTTGCTTCTCGTCATATTACAGATATTCCATATAGTAGAATGTAACTGTTCTACCTTATATAACAATTTTTTTGTAACTTTTTTTAATTCACCCTAATGGAAATACATGTGGAACCCTTGGTGTCTCACAAACAAAAACACAGTTTTGCACCCTAACACAAAACTTTTATTTAAACACTCACCCAAACAGCAACTGCATATTGGCCACCCTATATAACTATTTTATTCATTTATTTAACTGCCTTGTATAACTACACCTACTTCCAACTACATTAAAACCATCCTGTATACACCGCTGCCTATTTGTCAAACATTATAACTTATTTTTGAACCATCCTGTATAATCATAATTTTACTCTGCAAAATATTTCTATCATCCTGTATGGGCATCTGCTTAGGAGCTACCAAAAATAACATTTTTTAAACTCTTAAGTATAACTAGATTACTCACTATCTTATATATGCAACTGCTTATGGACTACGCTACATATCTATTTTTTTAACCACCCTTGAAAGTATAATCTGTCTACACCTTATATATTTAAACCACCCCTTATATGCAACTTTTTCTAACATAATTTTAATCACACTATAATTCTACTCCATCCTCTATTGCAACCACTTTGTATATGCAACTACTTTTCGGCCACCCAGTATAACATTTTTTGTACCACCCTGTATAACTATAAATCCATCAATGCCCAATATATTTTACCAAAACAGCTTATTGGGCACCCTATATAACAGTTTTGTTCAACATGTTTTTGAATCACCTTGTATGTATTACAACTTCCCTGTATACGCTACTGCTTATTGTCCAACCAATATAACTTTTTTAAAATAATTAATCATAACACTTCTCCACCCTTTATTTCAACTATCCTATCTCTGCAACTTATTATGAAGTACGCTATTTCACAATTTTTCCTCATATTTTTTCAACAACTTTATTACGTATAATTTCTCTCCACACTTCATTTAAACCATCCTTCATTTGCACATTTTCTTGTTTGATTCGCACTGTATTAATATAACTTTACCTCTCCCCATATTTCAGGTACCTACTTCCTATAAGCAACTGCTTTATAACAAATAACAAAATTTTTATAGCATTTTTTACCCACTCTGTATAATTATAACTCTACACCACCCTATATTTCAATAACCTTTTATATGCAACTACTTATTTGCCACACAATATAACATTTTTGTACCACCCTGTACCCTTAGAACCCTACTCCGCCCTATATTTCAACCATCCGATATATGGAACAGCTTGTAGATCATAACATTTCTTTATAATATTTTTTAAACCCACCTTTATAGCTGTAATGATACTCCGCTATTTTCTATAGACTGTGGTGTTATTTCCCAAGAAGCACTTAGACTTTGAAAAATATGCCACAAGTATCATTCAGAAAACAACTCCGCTATTTATTTCAGCCATCCTATATATGCAAATACTTGTGGATATAAAACAAGTTTTTAACCACGCCATAAACTATATTCGACTCCATCTTATATTTCAAAAACCCTCTATAAACAACTGCTTCTAACTTTTCTCTAACCCATTTCATAACAGTAATATCTTCTGAACATAATTCAAAGATCCTAACTGCTTACATAAGACATTTTTTTCTAAGATTTTTTTATCCAAACTTTATAAATTTCTACCCTTTTTCAACCACTTGGTATATGCAAGTACTTATGGCCCACTCAATATAACTTTTTTGGACCATCCCGTATAACTAATTCCACTCCCCTTTATTTCAACCACATGGTATATATGCAGCTGCTTATAGGATACCAAATATAACTATTTTTTAGATTTTTTAAATTCATGTAATTCTACTGCGCATTAAGTTTCCTATATACAGAACACCCTGTATAATTACATTTACGCTTGTTATATCACTTGACTTTTTTTATATCTAAACATTTTACATTGGCACATTCCGAATTTTGAATAAAATCTAAGCTGATGCGAATATGTAATATTTTGTGCGTGCGGTAGAACCAATTGAGTAATTCTTTTACCAAACATGGTAGCAGTTTTTTTCGCTATATCTACCATTTCTGTCAATTTAGGGAGATAAAATGTGTACCCGATTTTAAGTCAAATTATAGGCTTTGCAATAAAAAAGATTCATCAAAATCAGTTCAGTAGTTCTTACGTGATGAGGTAACAAACAAACAAACAGACAACTACAATTTTATAATAGTATATAGATTTCTTGAATTTCGACTTGCGTTTTTTGGTTTTGTCTTCAACACAAAGATCTACCATATCGAAAACAAACAAGTCAAAATTCAAAAATTGTGCTTATAAAATCCCTTGCAAACATAACAAATTTATATTGGAGAAACATCTAGGTACTAAGTGTACAAATAAATGAGCATAAAAATACTATTTTGCAAGGTATGAATTTTTAAATGTTTTTTATATTCCAATAATATTTTCTGCCTGAAAACCTGATAATTTTATTCCAGGTACAACCTGAAGATTTTAAACCAATTTCCAACTTACCCTAATTGCGATTGAATTCCGATAATTCAATCTCTCAGCCAGTGGTTTATAAGATATCTGGAAAGAATGAAAGAAAACACTTAAGTAAATTTCGTTCTACATATTTCAGTTAGCAAAGAATTTAAAAACGCCTCCCGCAAACAATTGACGATGGAATTTTCCAAAATCTAATTGAATCTAAGTCAGGAAAGAGAATATTTTTTGTACGTGTCACCGAATAAAGCCCATGCGTGCTCAAAAATAAATTATGAGCGAAGAAGATGCAGAGAAACAAGCACGACCCTCCTTGATTATTGTGCTCCGATTAAACAGAAAAGATGAGACCGGGATCTCAGCTGTCGGTGGAATTTTATTTAAGGCCAAACGAAGTACGAGCATAGGCCAAGTGCCGCCCGCCCTCCTCGTTATTATGACATAAGGGTAGGTTAGGGTTGTGGAGAAAGACGCAGAAAGGGAGAGCGAGAGATACGAGAATCAGACATACGGATTTACGGAACGGTGGAGTATGCTTAGGAATTGTTGGATTCAACATATGTTGGTGGCAGACAATCTGTATTACGTCAGATGACTGCAAGGAAAGCGTGTCACATACAGTGGATTTCAGGGAATTTTAAAAGCTAATGGTCCGATCGTGAAATTAAATTGGGGTCTGTTTAAGAGTGTGTCGTGGATTTTTCTTCCGAAAACAAATGGGTTTTTCTTTGGGTGTGGGAAGTCGGGTGTAGATATCGAAGGAAAAATCCCTAAATTAGATTTTTTGATGTGACATTCATTTCTTCTAGATATCTAAGCTAGTTATACAATGTGGGGCAATATTTCGCTTTTGCTATATCACTTGCTAAACTTTTTTTTTCTATTATACCAGTGATTGTCGGCTAGATTTCTTTCTATCATTGCTTTGGTAATCCGCTGTTTCCATGATGTAAGTGCTGTTCCTCGTTATCATTCTTCCGGAGGGGTCCATTCGTGTCACATGCCCATACAATATCAATTGTTACTTTTCTAAGTCTTCTACTAACGTTCTTTCTACTTTCATGCGTCTTCTTATTCCTTCGTTTCTTATATGATCTAGTCTAGATCTCCTTGCTGATCTTCTCTAAAAATCTATTTCAACTAAGTTGATTCTGTGACATTTCTCACACATTGGAACCGTACATAATCACCGGCCGCAATGTTCCCTTTTTTATCTTTCTGCTGCTTTTTGTCCATAATACTGAGTTCCGTGCTCTTATAACCTTTTTAGGGTTCCTCATATACAATATACGGGTCCCCTTATTATAATCAGTCCTGAAGAATGAAATTGAAATTTGGTACCAGTGTATACTTTGGTGGCCAGATGCGGAGTACATATCGTTAATGGACAAATATAAAACGTTGCTCAAAGTTTACTGTTTGGGAGAAATTGGTAGTTTTATTTTTTTTTTATTTTGTGGCCCAAATTATAGAATTAACGGATTTTTTTTCAAATAGGGCTTCACCTGAAATAAAAAGAAATCATTAATATTAATTTTGGGATGCAAATTACAGAATTTAATGGCAAATATAAAATTAAAATTGTTTCTAATGCATTGTATAGTGTATCAAAAGAAAGGGCTCAGTATGTTGAATACAAATAGATGTTTCATATTTTTAAAATAAATTGTTTAAAAGGTATTATCTACAATATTTAAAAAAAAAACTTAAATATATAAAATTTGCAAAAAATGAAGATATAGGGCCTTAATTGTACTTTACAGGAGAAAATAAGGAGAAAGCTAATTGCAGAAATAAATGGAAAATATAAAATTACGATTGTTTATATTATTTCTAACGCATCAAATAGTATATCAAAGGAAAGAGCTCTTTACGAGGAATGCAAATATGTTTTTTTAAAAAATTAAATCAATTGTTAAAAGATATTAACAAAAATATTTAAATAATTTGGTCAAGTGCGAGTTGGACTCGCATACTAAGGGTTCCGTACCACCTTCAAAATTATAATATTCCTGTTTTAGAAAAGTAGGGAATGAGTGCATTTTCTTATATTTAACTTAATATATTTTAAAGGCAGCGTTTTAAATTTATAAAAAATGTACACTTTTATTTTCCACACATAGACCTTTTATTTTATTTGCTTCAGGATTCGCTTGATTTTTATAAGAATATATATGTATTTAATTTTCTAATTTGGCCCCCAAAAATTAACATTACAGTTTTATTTTACTAATAAATTTTCAGGGATGCCTTCTATATTTTACTGTCTGAATTTTGAAGCTCTGTAGATTGGAAGATAAAGGGCAAAATAGGTCAAGCTTTAAATTATAAATTATTAAATCTGTTATTCAAATTATTTAAAAATACAAATAAAAAATACTTTTCAAAATTTAAATAGTGTAGTTTCTAAAGTGGGAATTAAGTCGATGTTTAATATTTTTGTTAATATCTTTTAAACAAATGATTTAAAAATATAATATATGTGTAATTCACATAATGATATATTACATAATGCCTTTGAAAATTAAATTTTTATTTTCTATTTAATTGCATAATTTGTCCCTAAAATTAGTATGGGGGTTTTTCTAATAATTTTTCTTATAAATTTCAAGTGAGCCCCAGTACCCCTAATTATTTTCAAAATTTTAGATAGTATGGTTTCGGAAATAAAGCGAGAAATTAGAATTTTTTATATCTTTATATTAATATCTTGTAAACAATTAATTTTAAAAATATGAAAAATAAATATTTGTATTCCTCATGATGAGCCCTTTCATTTGATGTATTGCTTGATGTGTTAAAAAATATTTTTTTATTTTCCGTTTAATTCTATAATTTGGCCCCCAATATAACTATTAGGGATTTCTTCGTATTTTTCCTGTAAACAAAAAAATTTAGGTCTTATAGTTTGGGGGAAAAAGGGGGAATGGGTAATTTTTTAAATATTTTTTTAATATATTTTAAAATATTCATTTTAACAAAATTAAAAAAATTTGTATTCGTCATAATGAGCCCTGTGATTTGATATATTACATGATCCGTTAGAAACAATTATAATTTTTTATTTTCCATTTCATTCTATAATTTGTCCCCCAAAATGAATATTAGAAGTTTCTCCTTATTTTCCCAGTAAAGTTCAGGTAAGAGGCTATATTTTTTTTTCAAAATTTTACATCATCTTTATTTCTGAAACCATGCGACCTAGAATTTTAAATATAATTAGGTCATAGGGCCTCACTTAAACTTTGTAGGAAAAATAATTAGACAACCCGAATATTTTGGTGGGAAAATTACAGATTTAAATTTCTATTATCTTAGTACTAATTTTAATCAACTAACTTGACAGGATTACCATATAATACATAATATTATATATAAAAAGAAGAAACACTAAAGAAACAGGTAAATATCTCGTTCAAGTCAAATTCATTAAACTATTGTAACGTATTCATGGAAATTTATAAAATTCCAAACGCATCATATATCAAAACAAAGGGCTCATTATGAGAAATACAATTATATTTTTTCATATTTATATAATCATTTGTTCAAAAAATATTAACCAAACATAAAACACTTAAAACTAATACATCCAAAAACAACAACAACAACGAATCGTTTTGCAGGGAAAGACTCTCAGATACTTATTTTCAGGAGATAGACCAGTCCTCATGTAAGTTCATGGACTGCCCTTTGTCACCAACATTCTCCAATACTTACATGACGAGCCACTATAATCAAACGCTTAGGTATGTCGACAATATGATCAATACCAAGCAACAGCACATCTGTTGATCATATTTGCACTTGAGATGAAAGAAAATAGGTGATTATACTGTTTTTTAGGATTGAGAGTGGAATTCAGACAACAGTTTAGAGGAAGACTAAACCTACAGGGTTATATCTCAACTAAACTTACTCAATCCACCTGTCGGCAACTAGAACTGGTATGTTAAAACATTGATCAACATTGAAAAAAATATCTGCAGCAGAAACAAGAAAAAGATTATTAAAAAAACGACACATTTGAACAACGCCACAAACCATCACGACATTTCTTGCTAGTGCAATAACTGTATACAATCAATTAATAATTGAGTTCTGTTGGACAAACTTTCTAAATTTCAAACTTTACAGTTATTGTTTCAAAAATTAATTTTAGCTACATCGAGATCGAAAATATATTCCTCACAGACATTTTTATAACTTCCAAAGTTTAAAGCATATTCGTTCACGTTTCAAGCAAACCTTATTTTATTTCCGACAAACTAAGTTTGCCAGGAAATATGAAACGTAGAGTAGTGCTTGGGCGAGAGTTTATAAATTACATTTTGACATTTGGAATCGCACTGGAAAGTTGAAACATCGATATTGAAATGTTCGATGGAAGTTAGGTCACAATTTTCTGGTAGAGAAATAAGCCCAATAAACGAAGTTTGAACAATATAATTCATCAATACTGTTAAACTGGTTAGTAAAGTTGAACATATATTGAACAAAATTATAAGGAAACTATTAACACTGCAGGAAACAAAAAATGTAGAACAAGTCTACGAAGTATATCTGTTGAATAGGTATCAGATGTCTACATAGAAGGTGAGTAAATCCAATACTTAGATAAATACACAGAAAACTGTAATGAGATCCAAAAATACCTAATAGATTAAGATCCCAGGACCGCCAGCCGTAATTTATTTTCTCAAAGATGAAATGTATTGGACAAAGTAGTGTCAGTAGGTACTCTTAGGGTATGCACACTTGCTAGCTTGACTTGTTGGTCCCTTTCGAGGTACCAGATACTTAGGGTCGATAATAATTAATCTTACTTTTTTCAATCCTCAGGGCTGATTTGTATGGATGTTTCAAAGGAAATGACAGAAATTAATAATCCAAACCGCGAGATACTTCCCGTAGGCCGTAACTTTTGCCGGACTCTTTAAAGCTCCCGGTAATATAATTTGACTTTACTTATCTTCTCTGATTTTTATATATGATACTCAGGGCACTATTTGAATGCCTTTTGTATCCAGCCAGACCAGTTTCATTGGACGAACAGCCCACCAGACACACTGGTTTTTGCAAAAGGTTACATGTCAGATGCCCAAATTTGACAGCTTTTATTTAGGAGATTTACTGATGATGTATTTTTGTGTTTTTATTTATTGTAGGTATTTATTCATGGATGTAATAATTAAAACTAGAATCGCCTGTGGTCGAAATTCGACCAATTCTGTCACTGAGTAATGAAATTCAACTTCTTGTTCATATATAATTAATAGGACTTTATTTGTGGTGAAACCCATAATTCACAATTTAATATGAAAAGAGAAGTAAGTGGAAATTAATCACAAAAATTTAGTTACCACGAAATTTCTTAGAATTAAATAATACAGCTTTGAACCGGTAGAATAATATAGAAAATAGAATAAAGGTAAATGACAATTCCATTTGAAAGTATTGAATAGTTATGAAGTAGAAATCGCATATGTAGAAATTACAAAATGTTTTAATTTATTATTAATACTTATTCAATTTTCATTTGTTCATTTAATAAATAGTACATGGGTGACCCAACTTTAGTCGTAAATTCAAAGATTCATCAACAATTTTTGTACATATATCCATATAATAGGACATTTGCTGTATAAACTATTTTTTCTCAAGATGAAATGTTTCAGTTTAATTTCAATTCTCTAACATTTATTAAGCTACTCATTATAATAATTAAACTTCATATTATATTTCCACCAGAGTTTATATATAACGGCTAATGGGCTACGCAATTAAAATTTTTCTAACCACCCTATGAAACTATAGTTTTTCTACTCTGGACGAAATTTTAACCACCCTGTATATACAACTACTCATGGACCACGCATCATATTTTTTTAACCCGGTGAAACTATAATTCTACTCCAACCATTCTATATATGCGGTTGCATATGAGCCACCATATTTACTCTTTATGTTTGTAAATTTTTTAAACAATCTTCTATAACATATTTCAATCTTCATATATATGCAACTCATATACCATTTCCTTTTGTATGTTGCATCTATCCTATATATGCAACTGATTGTGGTATACGAAATTTTGCGTTTTTTAAAACACACTGTATTACTATAATTCTTCTCCAGCGTATTTCCCACATACCTTTATATGTATCCCTATATAATACTTTCTGCACCACGTTGTTTAACTATGACTCTACTGCGCTCTCTATTCCAAGACCCTGTAAATGCAACCGCTAATAGGCTACCCTATATAATTTTTTTTTCTAACCACCCTGTTTAACTATTATTGCACTCCACTCAATATTATAAACAGTCTGAACGTGAAACTGGGCATCCCAATAAAACATTTGGTTTCTTACATATCTGCAATCACCCTGTATAATTGTAATTTACAGTGCCTTATATCTATTCTATTTATATAAGCATATGTAACGACTCTCAAGACAACTGTATTGTGTGCCTCAAATTAATATGAAAACACATGACTTTTTACCCATCCAAAAATGGCCTAACCAGCACCTTTTATTTTAAAATTTTGAAAGGTTTTGCATTGAAAGAATTTTTCAAAGCGGTTGTATTCTCAAGTAGGTCACCAAATCACCCCGTATTGAACAAAGCTGTCATAATTGTAACAGTCGTTCTTTCTTGGTAACCCCAAAATGGAATTTCGACTAAATGATAAAATAAACAAACATTATATGTATTATGTTATTAGATAAATAAGTAAAAATATATTTGCAGCATAAATATCACATCTCGTTAAAAGAACATTAAACAATTATTGTGTGACTGCTATTTTAGATGACATCTTAAAACTTATTTAAAAGATTGTCTTTGAACGCAATAATGGATACATCAAAATATTAATAAATTGTTATTAGATTTGTGATAAATTCATGACTGAAGAAATGTATACTCAATTTGGTCAGAAATAAAATTTATCAATTAGCTTTAGAATCTCTGAATAGTTATTGTACTTACGTAAAACTTTGCATGTGAATACTTCTATAAATGCGCAAACTTCTTAAAAACACATTCAATTCGATCACAACATAATAGTTTTTGAAGTCAAAGTTTTTGTAAAAAAGTAACGTCATAAATGAATAGAAAAGAAGGATTTTAAAGCATACATCATAGTAAGTAAAAGTCGATTATTTATGCAATATTTATACTTCGCTACTCGATTGGGGTTTTGTCGACTGTTGTCAAATTTCGAACCTTGGATTTTAAGGGTTAAGGTAGTTGTTCATAGAGGGCGCCATCTTACTTGGTGCATATCAATAATTTATATTTAATTTACTTATTTTAAAATAAATAAATAACGATTTTTTATATATTTTGCACATCTACGGCACATTACCTTTCGAATGGTATACGTTTCATTACCCTAATTTCAACATGATTGCCGTAAATGTAGTCTCAAGACATTATTTTGAACAGGTAATTACTCAATGATTTAACTATACAAACTTATTGTCTTCTAAACGTTGTTTGTGGCATATTCTTGATTACTTTTATGTTTTTTTGGGCAATAATACCACAATAGAAATAAAACGACGTATATTGCAGGAATACCAAACGTTTCAAAGTCTATTCTGACTTCGTTGTCAATGGCTTTATATAAAAAATAAATCAAATTTTCATTTTGCAATCTACATCAATAAATATAAAGCCATTGACAACGAAGTCAGAATAGACTTTGAAATGTTTGGTATTCCTGCAATATACGTCGTTTTATTTATATTGTGGTGTTATTGCCCAAAAAAACATAAAAGTAATCTACAAACTTAATTTTAAATGTTAATAATATATACTTATTCAGTCCATTTGTTACAAAATGTTTAAAATTAACAAAGAGTAATGGTATTTATGTATTTGCATGTCCGAAAATTAAAATGTATGTAATTGAATGCATAAAGTTAATGTTATAATATCAAATACAGTTTATATTATATTCTGTAAGTATTTATTTTATCACTTTTTTGATTTAAATTGATTTATTTCATATTACATATGTTAGTACAAAGACTGTATCATTAGGAAGCAGTGTACGAATTCAATGATTCAAAGAAAAAGATACATACGTACATAGGAACTAGTTTTCCATTTACATTTTTTACAAATGTAAGTAGTCATATGTATGTATATGAGGAATTTGAAGATAGAAATAGATAATTTCATATTTAACCCACTTAATACTTGTGTTGTGGTGTCAATCCTAAGTTGTGGTTTTGTATGTATTAATAGTTATGGCTTTTTTTACAATACTAATAAAAACTAATAAAAATTTAAATTTTCTATGGAGGCGATAACAGTGGGTTACTTGTATTAGGGAAAGTTTTAAATGAGTGGTCATGTAAATATGTTAATAATTTTTGGATGAGTAATTAGGTATAATTTATATAGAATTAAATTAATATTGTAGTCCATTTTGCATTTTTTTTAATCTATCAAACAACAAACTGTTAATGTGTTCATAAGGCAAACAGGTTGTGTTTCCAGTTTTCTGAGCAATACAGAACGAAGGATATTCTCTAAAAGTACATCCATCTCCTTCGAATAAATTCAAACAAGCAAAAAATACCAATTCATTATGTCCAGATTTATCAGGATTATTTTTTTTTGTTGGACATTACAATGCGGTATCGCACAGTGCCAAATCATTTTTAAAAAATGTGCTGCAGAATATCATACACTTAATAAGTAATAAATATATATGCAGAATATATTATATCAACGCAACCAAAAACACACTGAAATACCCAATGAGAAGAGCGCAAGTGGGACTATACAAGCAGAACCATCTTTTTGATACACCGTGTAAAATTCTATTTATTAAGCACACGTACGCGCGTATGCGTAATATACGTAAGAATTACAAGTGGGATACAAAGACGAATAGAGGCTACGCACTCATGTTCGTAGCGACCCTAAAAGTGTGTCTGGAGGGCTGTTTGACCAATAAAACTGGTCTGACTGCTTACAAGAATCATTCAAATAGTTCCCTAAGTATCATATACAGGGTGAGTTTTTTTATGATCAGTATGGGGATCTCGGAAACCAGCAGAGATAGAGCAATGGTAAAATTGGGAAAGATTTGCAGTTTTACTGGCCCAATTTAATGACATTTTCGGATTTTTGTAAAAAGTCATGGCTTACTAGATATTTTGAAATAACGAAATTCTGTCGATTTAGTCAAATCCCTCTAGCTCCTTTGTTTATGATTTTATAAAACAGCGTAAATATCAAAATTGAAGGGAATTGTATCTCGAATATGATCGTCAAGTCCTCATTTGCATGACAGCTCTCGTTTTTGAGATATGACACAAACTTATCTTTTTTGAATAGAAACCATAGTTGGCTGTGACCTCAAAAAATCGGACATTTTTAGAGCTTTTCAACGATATAATGCTCGATATAGTTATTCATAAAAATAACGGAGGTATCGATGCTTTTCTCTCTTATTTTCACTTTTAACGTAGGTAGCCATGAAAAAAATTGTTTCCACTTTGACATTTCCTCATTTGAGAGTAATTCCATTAGTAATGCTGAACTGACAGTCGATATTGACAAGTTTTCGTGATAAAATGGAATATTCTAACGAAGAAAAACTGAATATGGTGGAATGTTATATCATATGCCATAAAAATGCAGTTCTTGCAGCTGAGGACTATTTTCATAGATATTTCGTCGTCAACCTGCTCTATGTACATTTAAGAGGCTTTACGATGGTTTACGCAGATATGCATCTTTTACTAAACCACCAAAGTGATGTAATCAAGTTAACGAAGCAGCACAAATAAATGTTTTGGCAATGGTAAATCAAAATCCATCTACATCAACTCGTGAGATTGCGGTAGAAGCTGGCACATCTCAACGAACTGTAGTTAAGTACTGAAAGCGCACAAGTTCCACCCGTACAAACTTTCAGTTTCTCAAACTTTGCATGCTAGTAACGAACATTACGTATTTTATTTTGTACATGGTTTAGAGACATGTGCCTCGACAATCCACAGTTTTCATTAAAGGTATTATGGTCAGATGAAACCAGATTTACGAACTGCGGTGTGTTCAATAGACACAATGAGCATATCTGGGCTAAAGAAAACCCTTTCTATTTTAATGTTTGGTGTGGTATCATAGGGTCTACTATTCTGGGGCCTTTTATCTATGACGAATCACTTACTGGGGAGCGCTACTTGCATTTGTTGCAATACACTTTTCAAGACATGTTGCATAATTTGAATTTGAGAACTCGTTTAGAAATTGAGTGGATCCAACATGATGGAGCACCTCCTCAAAACTCGTTATTAGTAAGACAACACTTAGATAATATCTATTCAAACTCTTGGATAGGAAGAAATGGCCCACGCGAATGGCCACCCCGGTCTCCCGATTTGGCAGTAAAATAGACTTCTATTTATGGGGTGCGCTAAAAAACAAAGTATACAAAAGAAATATGAGACAGTTGATGACCTAAGGGAGGCGCTATTACAACCAATTGAAAATATTGATAGGCGGTCTGTGAGGAAGGCGGTAATGTCAATCTTAAAATAATTTGGTCAAGTGCGAGTTGGACTCGCAGACTTAGGGCTCCGTACCACCTTCAAGATTCGAATGTTCCAGTTTCAGACAAGCAGGGAATGAGTGCATTTTCTTATACTTACCCTTATATCTTTTAAAGGAAGCGTTTTAAATTTATAAAAAATAAACACTTTGATTTTCCACACATAGACTTTTTATTTTATCTGCTTTAGGATTCGCTTGATTTTTATCACAATACATATGTATTTAATTGTCTAATTTGGCCCCCAAAAAGTAACATTAGAGTTTTATTTTACTAATAAACTTTCAGAAATGCCTTTTATAATCTACTGTCTGAGTTTTGAGGCTCTGTAGATTCGAAGAAAAACGGCAAAATAGGTCAAAGTTTAAATTATAAATTATTAAATCTGTTATTCAAATTATATAAAAATATAAATAAAATATATTTTTCAAATTTTAAATAGTGTAGTTTCTAAAGTGGGAATTAAGTTGATCTTTTATACAAATGATTTAAAAATATGATATATTTGTAATTCACATAATGAGCCTTTTATCTGATATATTACATGATGCGTTTGAAAATTGAATCTTTATTTTCCGTTTAATTGTATAATTTGTCCCTAAAATTACTATGGGGGTTTTATAGTAACTTATTTTCTGTTTAATTCTATTATTTGGAGGCCAAATAATAGAATTAGGTATTTTTTTCATATTTTTCCTATAACAAAAAAAAATGAGGTCTTAGAGTTTGGGGAATAACGGGGAGAATGGGTAATTTTTTTAAAATATTTTTTTAATATATTTTAAAATAGTCATTTTAAAAAAATTAAAACAATATATTTGGGATTTGATATATTACATGACCCGTTAGAAACAATTATAATTTTTTATTTTCCATTTAATTCTATAATTTGCCCCCCAAAATGAATATTAGGGGTTTCTTCTTATTTTTCCAGTAAAGTTCAGGTGAGGGGCTATACCTCCATTGTTTTTTCAAAATTTTCCAGCTTATGGTTTCGGAGATAGGGGGGATGGGTAAAATTTTTTATATTTTTGTTGATATCTTTTAATTAATTTATTTTAAAAATATGAAAAAAATATATGTGTTTTCGTCATAATGAGCCCTTTCATTTGATATATAACATGATGGGTTAGAAACAATTTTAATTTTAACTTTCCATTTAATTCTATAATTTGCCCCCCATAATAAATATTAGGGGTTTCTCCTTAATTTTCCAGTAAAGTTCAGGTGAGGGGCTATACCTCCATTTTTTTCAAAATTTTCCAGCTTATGGTTTCGGAGATAAGGGAGGGGGGATAGGTAAATTTTTTTTATATTTTCTTAATATCTTTTAATTAATTCATTTTAAAAATATGAAAAAAAAAAATTGTTTTCGTCATAATGAACCCTTTCATTTGATATATAACATGATGGGTTAGAAACAATTTTAATTTTAATTTTCCATTTAATTCTATAATTTGCCCCCCCCCAAATAAATATTAGGGGTGTCTCCTTAATTTTCCAGTAAAGTTCAGGTGAGGGGCCATATCTTCGTTTTTTTCAAAATTTTCCAGCTTATGGTTTTGGAGATAAGGGGGGGGGAATGTGTAATTTTTTTTATATTTTTGTTAATATCTTTTAATTAATTTATTTTAAAAATATGAAAAAAATATATTTGTTTTCGTCGTAAAGAGCCCTTTCATTTTATATATAACATGATGGGTTAGAAACAATTTTAATTTTATATTTTCCATTTAGTTCTGTAATTGCCCCCCCCCCCAAATTAAAAGTAGAGGTTTCTCCTTATTTTTCCAGTAAACTTCAGGTCAGGACCTATAAATCTATATTTTTTCAAAACTTTACGTTTTATAGTTTCGGAAATAAGGGGGGGGGGGTAATGGGTAAATTTTGGTATATTTTCATTAATTCCTTTTTAAATTATTTTTTTTAATAAGAAAAAAATATATTTGTGTTCCTCAGAATGAGACCTTCCATTTGATATATTACATGATGCGTTTGAAATGTTTTTTACTTTTAAATTTTTATTTAATTCTATAATTTGCCCCCCAAAATTAACATTAATGGTTTCTCCTTAATTTTCCTGTAAAGCTCGGGCAACGCTCTATTATTCCTATTTTTTTCAAAATTTTAGACTCAGTTGTTTCGGAGATCAGGGGGGGAACGGTCGATTTTTTTAGTTTTTCCCCCCAGAAGTACCCCTAAAATCAAAATTTTTTCTTTTACGATATATACTCCTGATCGGGTCACCAAACTATACATTGATACCAAAATTCAACCTCTTCCGTCCAGTAGTTTAGGAGAAAATGGCTGTGATGTGACAGTGGCAGAAATCCTGTGTGATATTATAAGGGTATCCGTATATTGTATATACGGAACCCCAAAAATGCTATTTTTGTCTAAATAACAATGGTGGACTTTTTGAACATAAATTGTAACCACTATTATGTACTTTAATTTCTTAAGTTTTTAGTAAGTACCTACTTATTTAGTTTTTTCGTTATATCTGATATACCTAATAAAAAAATCGTTCAATGTTTTCTCGAATAGTTATTAATAAATATAATCTATTTCATGGCTAACCACGTTAAAAGTGAAAATAAGGGAGAAAAGCATCTATAACTCCGTTATTTTTATGAATAACTATATCGTTGAAAAGCTCTAAAAATGTCCGACTATTTGAGGTCATAGCCAACTATGGTTTCCATTCAAAAAAAGATAAGTTTGTGTCATATCTCGAAAACGAGAGCTGTCACGCAAACGAGGACATGACAATCATATTCGGGATACAATTCCCTTCAATTTTGATATTTACACTTTTTTAGAGTTCCGTATATACAATATACGGATACCCTTATAATATCACTCAGGATTTCTGCCTCTGTCACATCACAGCCATTTTCTCCTAAACTACTGGACGGAAGAGGTTGAAATTTGGTATCAATGTATAGTTTGGTGATCCGATCAGGTGTAAATATCGTAAAAGAAAAAATTTTGATTTTAGGGGTACTTCTGGGGGGAAAAACTGAAAAAATCGACCGTTCCCCCCCTGATCTCCGAAACTACTTAGCCTAAAATTTTGAAAAAAATAGGAAGTATAGAGCGTTGCCCGAAATTTACAGGAAAATTAAGGAGAAACCATTAATGTTAATTTTGGGGGGCAAATTATAGAATTAAATAAAAATTTAAAAATAAAAAAAATTTCAAATGCATCAAGTATTATATTAAATGAAAGGTCTCATTCTGAGGAACACAAATATATTTTTTTCATATTTTAAAAAATATATTTAAAAAGATATTAACGAAAATATAACAAAATTTACCCATTCGCCACCCTACTTATCTCCGAAACTATAAAACGTAAAGTTTTGAAAAAAAATAGATTTATAGGTTTTGACCTGAAGTTTACTGGAAATATAAGGAGAAACCTCTACTTTTAATTTTGGGGGCCAATTACAGAATTAAATGGAAAATTTAAAATTTAAATTGTTTCTAACCCATCATGTTATATATCAAATGAAAGGGCTCATTACGAGGAAAACTAATATATTTTTTTCATATTTTTAAAATAAATAAATTTAAAGATATTAACAAAAATATAAAAAAATACCCATTCCCCCCCTTATCTCCGAAACCATAAGCTGGAAAATTTTGAAAAAAATGAAGGTATAGCCCCTCACCTGAACTTTACTGGAAAATTAAGGAGAATCCCCTAATATTTATTTTGGGGGGGGGCAAATTATAGAATTAAATGGAAAATTAAAATTAAAATTGTTTCTAACCCATCATGTTATATATCAAATGAAAGGGCTCACTATGATGAAAACAAATATATTTTTTTCATATTTTTAAAATAAATTAATTAAAAGATATTAACAAAAATATAAAAAAATTTACCCATCCCCCCCCTATCACCGAAACCATAAGCTGGAAAATTTTGAAAAAACAATGGAGGTATAACCCCTCACTTAAACTTTACTGGAAAAATAAGGAAAAACCCCTAATATTTTTTTTGGGGAGGCAAATTATAGAATTAAATCGAAAATATAAAATTAAAATTGTTTCTAACCCAGCATGTTATATATCAAATAAAAGGGCTCATTATGAAGAACACAAATATATTTTTTCCATATTTATAAAATAAATTTAATGAAAAGATATTAACAGAAATATAAAAAATTTTACCCATTCCCCCCCTTATCGCCGAAACGATAAGCTGAAAAATTTTGAAAAACTGGAAGTATAGCCCCTCACCTGAACTTTACTGGAAAAATAAGAAGAAACCCCTAATATTCATTTTGGGGGGCAAATTATAGAATTAAATGGAAAATAAAAAATTATAATTGTTTCTAACGGGTCATATAATATATAAAATCCCAGGGCTCATTATGACTAATAGGTACAAATATATTTTTTTAATTTTTTTAAAATGAATATTTTAAAATATATTAAAAAAATATTTTAAAAAAATTACCCATTCTCCCCGTTATTCCCCAAACTCTAAGACCTCATTTTTTTTGTTTATAGGAAAAATATGAAAAAAATACCTAATTCTATTATTTGGCCTCCAAATAATAGAATTAAACGGAAAATAAATTACTAGAAAACCCCCATAGTAATGTTAGGGACAAATTATACAATTAAATGGAAAATAAAGATTCAATTTTAAAAAGCATCATGTAATATATCAGATAAAAGTCTCATTATGTGAATTACAAATATATCATATTTTAAAATCATTTGTATAAAAGATATTAAAAATATTAAACATCTACTTAATTCCCACTTTAGAAACTACACTATTTAAAATTTGAAAAATATATTTTTTTATATTTTTAAATAATTTGAATAACAGATTTAATAATATAAACTTTGACCTATTTTGCCGTTTTTCTTCCAATCTACAGAGCCTCAAAATTCAGACAGTAGATTATAAAAGGCATTTCTGAAAGTTTATTAGTAAAATAAAACTCTAATGTTACTTTTTGGGGGCCAAATTAGAAAATTAAATACATATGTATTTGATAAAAATCAAGGGAATCCTGAAGCAGATAAAATAAAAAGTCTATGTGTGGAAAATCAAAGTGTATATTTTTTATAAATTTAAAACGCTTCCTTTAAAAGATATAAGGGTAACTATAAGAAAATGCACTCATTCCCTGCTTGTCTGAAACTGGAATATTCGAATCTTGAAGGTGGTACGGAACCCTAAGTATGCGAGTCCAACTAGCACTTGACCTAATTATTTAAAAAATCAATATGAAAGGAGCTAGAGGGATTTGATTAAATCGACCGAATTTCGTTTTTTCAAAATATCTAGTAAGCCATGACTTTTTACAAAAATTCGAAAGTGTCATTAAATTGGGCCAGTAAAACTGCAAATCTTTCCCAATTTAACAATTGCTCTATCCCCGCTAGTTTCCGAGATCCCCATACTTATCATCAAAAAAAACTGACCCTGTATAACATTCAGGGCTGAGAATATTAAATAATAAGTAAAGTTCCATTATATATATATATATATATATATATATATATATATATATATATTTTAATAAAAGTGATGTGAGAAAACCCACATAAACAATCAAAATAAATCTACCATCTCATCATTCAGAATTTATTTAAAAAATGTGTATGATAATAAAACATCTCTAAATTTTTCAAATTTTGAATTCTTTAGCTTTCCAATATAAATCAAAGAAAAATACTATTCGTTGCATGGCACATAATTAGAAATCATAATATATGTGAACAATAAAGTCATTATGCTTTGCAATAAACCAAGATTTTTATTACCCAATTAAACAGATTTTTCAAAATATGTTCTTTTATGATCATCATAAAAATCACGTCTGGATAAATCAAATTATTGAGGATATTTTTAGGGATAATAAAAATTTTAATATACCTTAGCGAGCTGAGAACAATTAAGAAACACTAAACACCGGGTTTCCGATTAAATTTATTCAATATATTTGCAAGACCTTTTCTATAAAGGGTACACAAATTTTCAAAGTGTTGACCTTTTGGTCGAAATATTCATTTCTAGATCACCATATTTTAAACATAGTCTGTTTGAAACTGAAATTGCTGTTTGTTGTGAACCATGTTGTTCCAATTCCAAAAAAATATATAGAATGGTATAACAAAAGTAAATGTTGTAATGACTGTTTTATTTAATACCAGCCTCCTCGTATGGCTTCTTCTCTTGTATAAATTATTAAATTATACAGTGATGGGCAAATGTGAGGAACCAAGTAAATATCTTTGGAATTATTAGAGATATCAAAATGAAATTTGGAAGGGGGATACTGCAGTAGATTGCCTATTTGTTTCCAAATTTTTTTACAATTTTGAACTTTCTGTTTTACCGGAAGTAATGTCGATTTTAAAAATTAGCAATGAAACACCCTGTATAGTATTTTAGTTTCTGATGAAATATTTTATGGGGAATACAAAAATATCGGGTTTGATATTGTTTACTTCAATACCTATCGAGATATTAACAGAAAAGTAACTAAGGAAAGGAAAAATTCGATGGTAGCTAAACTCGGTTCAGATTTTATTTACGCCCGATATAAACAAAGCGCTCGGTAAGGATTTGTATTTCTATTGGCCAATCGGTGGCATTATACCGTCACAGCCAACAGCACTGCTTGTTCCATAGTCGAATACACGTGCGTTTGTTTAAATCAGGAGCAAATTAAATCTGAATCAAGTTTAGTAGTCCATGAAATTCATTGCAGAAGTGACAGTAGTTGTCAAAATAAGTTATTAGTTTTTTTTATTTGAACGTATAAAGATTGTATTGTTTTAATTTGATCGTAAAAAAAAGAAATTTGTGACCTGTTTAACATTGTTCATCCGAATACACAAATATCCCGTTCAGTAGTGACGAAAACTTTGCGAAGGTACGACACAATTGGAACAGTTTACCAAAAAGTGGACGGTTAAAAAGTGCAAGTCATGAAGATGTAGATCAAAATGTTGCTATATCTTTGGAAGAAAATCCTCACTTATCCACTACCGACCTCGCCAATATGCATGGAATTAGCCGTCGTTCAGTAGGAAGGATATTAAGGCGAGAAAAATATCATCCATACAAAATTCGCCTCGTTCAAAAACTCTCCGAAGACGATTTCGACAGACGTTTGCAATTTTGTGAAACGATGATGGGTATGTGTAACCGTGATAATAATTTTATAAGAAATGTGGTATTTTCATACAAGGCTACATTTTGTTTAAATGGTACGGTTAATCGACATAACTGCCGCTACTGGTCGGAAAGTAATCCTAATTGGGTACGAGAGGCTCATACACAACATCCCCAAAAATTGAACGTTTGGGCCGGCATTTATAACAACAGAATCGTGGGACCCTTCTTCCTACAAGAAACTTTAAACGGAGATAGGTATTTAAGGCTCTTGGAAACACAAGTTATTCCGGGATTGGAGGTAAATGGACAATTACCAATTAATATCAGGTTTCAGCAGGAAGGAGAACCACCCCATTACGCTCGCGTTGTTCGAGATCATTTAGATAGGACATTTCATTACAGATGGATTGGAAGAAAGGGTACTTATGAATGGCCTGCACGAAGTCCCGACCTTAATCCACTAGACTATTTTCTGTGGGGTTACCTAAAGTCTATGGTTTATGTTGATAGACCAAATAATTTGCAAGAATTAGCTGCAAGAATAACTCAAGACATCCAGAGAATTACACCAGAAGTAATAGCTAATGTTACTAGAGAATTTAAAAACCGACTTGCTTATTGTCAAGAGGTAAACGGTGCTCAGTTTGAACATCTAATACATTAAGTTTAATTAAGTTATGTTTCAATGTTTTGAAAATCACTTAGATTTGGTTAATAATTATGATTATGTATTTCTTTAATGGATATTAGATTTTTCCTTTCCTTAATTACTTTTCTGTTAATTTCTCGGTAGGTATTGAAGTAAACAATATCAAACCCGATATTTTTGTATTCGCAATAAAATGTTCCATCAGAAACTAAAATACTATACAGGGTGTTCATTGCATATTTTAAAATCGATAGTACTTTCGGTAAAACAGGAAGTTCAAAAATGTAAAAAAATTTGGAAACAAATAGGCAATCTACTGCAGTATCCACCTACCAAATTTCATTTTGATATCTCTAATAATTCCAGAGATATTTGCTTGGTGCCACACATTTGGCCATCACTGTATATGAAACGTGAACTCCACGTACTGGCTGCACTTTGTTTTGTTGGTATACCTCAAACTCCTGTATTTAAATAAAACCATAAGCTTTTAACCGAAAACCACCGTCTCAACTTTATTTTTTACATTGAATATAGGTTATCATTTCAGCAATAACGTAACAAAAACTTATCAAATCAGACACTATTGCTCCTAAACAATGTTACAGTCAATCGTCAATCAAGAAAATACTTTATAAATAATGAAATATAATTATGAAGAATAATGAAGACCAAAACTTGCTCAAGAAAATTACATGCCCATTCAGCATCTAATTTCAAGTTTGTAATTAGTTAATTAGTTAAATGATATAGTTATACTTGGCTGTGAAAAAACTGCTTTTTGTTTTATCTCTCGATATCGACATCTCAGCTGGATAAAATATATCGGAGTTTGTAAATTTAAATATATCGAGAAGGACTGAACACCTTATCATGAAATTTCTAGACGCTTCTTTTAGAGGTTGGTACTACTGAAATGCTAAGGCGGAATGACAAATCTGGCGCCACCTATGTGTCAGTCCCGGTACTTTGTGCCTCACTGACTACGTGATCGTTAATAATAGTAACTGTTAATTATTATTTACTAATAATTAAAATAATATTTTTTCACTATTGTGTCACCAGAAAAACTTCTTGTAAAAATATGGGCTGCACACCATTTCCACAAATACCTCTAGGGTCGTCATGTCCTAATCAGAACAGATCATGCCGCCCTCAAATGGCTGCTAGACATAAAGACACCGGAAGAACAACTGGTGTTGTCAGGTAGATGAAGAAATTACAGCAATACGATTAGGGTAGGGTAGAATGCGGACATTGTCTGAAGACGGAACAGCAACAGATCCGAGTACAAGCCAATGAAGACTGGACAACGGAACAGTGCATCCAGAACTGGCTGATCCAGACATTAAACCAATGCTGTCACTTAAAAAGAGAGAAGCATCCAGGCGACGATGGGACGAGGTAGCTAGATACTAGGGAGTCCTGAAATCTTTATGGGCCAAAGAGTAGAGAATGGAATGCTAGAGTGAACTTTGGAAAGCACTGACGTCCGGGTAACCAAGTCCCAACTGGTAGTCCCAAAGAAAAAGATACCAGCCATCCTGATGGAAGTACATTGCTTACCGGAGGTCATTAGGGCATGAATAAAACCCTGCATAACATTCGCCAACGATACTACTGGGTCAATTACTTCGAAGACGTCAGAGCTTGGTGCTGGAAATGTGACACCTGTGCAGACAGTAAGGGCCCGAAGACCCAGACCAAGGGCAGAATGCAGCAGTACAATGTGTTCATCCCATTTGAGAAAATTGCCATCGATGTCGCCAGTCGAGTGTGAGAGGGGGAACAAATACATTTTGGTTGCTGAACTAAGCAAATGGCCTGAGGAATATGCGATTCCCAATCAAGAGGCAACCAAGGTAGCGACGGTGCTGGTAGAACAGCGATTCAGCAGGTTTTGCGTCCCGTTGGAACTACCTTCAGACCAAAGGCGTAACTTCGAATCGAATGTATTTCAGAAGCTCTATACGATGTTGGGAATCAGGAAAATGAGAACAACACCATTGCATCCACAGTCAGACGGAATGGTGGATAGATTCAACAGGACCTTGGAACAACAATAACTAGTGTGATTGGGATGTGCATATTCCCCTATTCCTGTTGGTCTATCGCTCAATCATACATAACAGTACAGGTCTACTCCAGCCCAGGTACTATTTAGAAAAGAGCTGAGATTATCCTGCGATCTCGCCTTTGGCTTCCCGGAAGAACCGTCCCAAGAAATCAACGATTATGCCGACCAGCTCCGACATAACATGCTGGCAATACACGAACTTCCGAACGCAGATGTTGGCAAACAGCGACCGAATGGAGAGAGGAAAAAGGTCTGGCTCTATAACCCTCCGAGGAGCAAGGGCAAATCTCCAAAGCTTACACTCGCCTGGGATGGTCCATTCGATGTGGTCAAGAGGATCAATGATGTTGTCTACCGTATCCGTTGAAACCCAAAAGCTAAGTTGAAGGTGATTCATTTGGATCGAGTCCATGGAGAGAATGTTTCTGGTCGGGACGATCAGAAGTAAAGGGGGGCGTGTTATAAAATTGTTCCATCCCACTTCTGACATCAATCCTAGCTTTCCTACACAGTCTGGTAAGTTCATCTTGACACCGACGCCTGCAACATAGGTTTGGGGGCCGTACTATCCCACGTGCAAGTTGGTGATCGAGTACTTCAGTCGTGGATTCTCGAAACCGGAAAGAAATTTGGTGTTGAAGTGTGGAATTTATTGAAGTTAAGATCGTAAATGGTTACAACTCGCAGTATGGCTGAAACAGACGAGATTTCAAAAAATATATTCAAACAGGTTGCTGATAAATGAAGTTCTAGAAAGTGAAGTGATTATTAGTTGTTAAAATTTAATTTGAACCCACGAAGTTTATTGCAATATATACGCGTTTATACATTAACGAAATATAATATTAATATAATTTAAATAATAATCTTGTTAATTGGCGCTAAATCAAGGCAATAGATAACAAAAGTTCTGCCAACTATCAAACAGTTACCCTTCAATCAAACTCCGTAATACTCTCATTAATTGAAACGTTATTTCATATCTCATAAACCATTCACACCTGGTATTTCATATCGAACTTCCGATATCTTCCATTTAATTAAATCGATCACTATCGGAATGTTGACAAGCACAAACGAACACACACACACTCTCACAAATATAAATTCCACATTAGATTATTTCATGGCCGGTCGATATCGGCGAATAGCGATCAAATGAAAAAAGTGTGATTAAAAAACTGCCCGGTGAAGTTTTTTACGCGACATCAGGTGCCATCGCGATCCTTCTTTTCCACAAATTCGCAACGATTTTCTAGTTTTCGCTGGAATTTTTTTCGGAGCGCATGCATCGGAACCGCCTCGTCGTTTTTTTGCTCTGCTTATGCCGACGACGTGCCCGTAGAGCTTTAATTTAACTTCCAGTCACTCAGTTTATTTTGTGCGAGAGGCTTTCGATGCATTTACTGTTCGGTCTCGTATTCTCGATATTACAGATTTGCAAACTATTGATTGCTGGTGAGCCGTTCGGGAATTGGACGTCGATATGCCGGAAATCAGAATAGATTTGAGATGTGACTTTCCATATTTATTGGGAATTGTCTTTGGAAAACTATTTGCGCTCTGCCCGACGATGACAATGGAAGTGCCTGAGCAAGATAACAGTTATGCAGGAAAACTTTAAAATGGGTTTTTACTATATTCACGATTTTTTACCAAACTGAAGTAGTTCTTGAGTATGTTTCTATTCAGAGTTAATTGTTAATCGTCCTTTCAGCAGGACACTCCCACTGTTAACCCCAAAAGAAATTAATATATGTATACAGTGATGACCAAATGTGTGGAACCAAGTAAATATCTCTGGAATTATTAGAGATATCAAAATTAAATTTGGAAGGTGGATACTGCAGTAGATTGCCTATTTGTTTCCAAATTTTTACAATTTACAACTTCCTGTTTTACCGGAAGTAATGTCGATTTTAAAATTTGCAACGAAACACCCTGTATAGTATTTTAGTTTCTGATGAAACATTTTATTGCAAATACAAAAATATCGGGTTTGATATTGTTTACTTCAATACCTACCGAGATATTAACAGAAAAGTAACTAAGGAAAGGAAAAAATCGATGGTAGCTAAACTCGGTTCAGATTTCATTTACGCCCGATATAAACAAACCGCTCGGTAAGGATTTGTATTTCTATTAGCCAATCGGTGGCAGTATACCGTCACAGCCAACAGCACTGCTTGTTCCATACTCGAATATACGTGCGTTTGTTTAAATCAGGCGCAAATTAAATCTGAATGAAGTTTAGTAGTCCATGAAATTCATTACAGAAGTGACAGTAGTTGTCAAAATAAGTTATTAGTTTTTTTTATTTGAACGTAAAAAGATTTTATTGTTTTAATTTGATCGTAAAACGTCCGAATTAAGTGAAAGAGAGAGAATAGAACTATTAATGATGATTGGGTATGGGGAGAGGAATAGGACGCATCAAGAAGTTTGTGGGCTTTTTAACATTGTTCATCCGAATACACAAATATCCCGTACAGTAATGATGAAAACTTTGCGAAGGTACGACACAAGTGGAACAGTTAGCAATTTACCAAAAAGTGGACGGTTAAAAAGTACAATTAATGCAGGTGTACCTCAAAATGTTGCTATATCTTTGGAAGAAAATCCTCACTTATCCACTACCGACCTCGCCAATATGCATGAAATTAGCCGTCGTTCAGTAGGAAGGATATTAAGGCGAGAAAAATAACATCCATACAAAATTCGCCTCGTTCAAGAACTCTCCGAAGACGATTTCGACAGACGTTTGCAATTGTGTGAAACGATGATGGATATTTATAACCGTGATAATAATTTTATAAGAAATGTGGTGTTTTCAGACGAAGCTACATTTTGTTTAAATGGTACGGTTAATCGACATAACTGCTGCTACTGGTCGCAAAGTAATCCTAATTGGGTACAAGAGGCTCATACACAAGATCCCCAAAAATTGAATGTTTGGGCCGGCATTTATAACAACAGAAACACTTCTTCCTACAAGAAACTTTAAACGGAGGTATTTACAGCTCTTGGAGACACAAGTTATTCCTTCATTGGAGGTAAATGGACAATTACCAAATAATATCTGGTTTCAGCAGGATGGAAAACCACCCCATTACGCTCGCATTGTTCGAGATTATTTAGATAGGACATTTCATCGCAGATGGATTGGAAGAAGGGGTATTTATGAATGGCCTGCACGAAGTCCCGACCTTAATCAAGACTATTTTCTGTGGGGTTACTTAATATCTAAGGTTTATGTTGATAGACCAAATAATTTGCAAGAATTACCTGCAAGAATAACTCAAGACATCCAGAGAATTACACCAGAAGTAATAGCTAATGTTACTAGAGAATTTAAAAACCGACTTGCTTATTGTCAAGAAGTAAACGGTGCTCAGCTTGAACACCTAATACATTAAGTTTAGTTAAGTTAAGTTTCAATGTTTTGAAAATCACTTAGATTTAGTTAATAATTATGATTATGTATTTCTTTAATGAATATTAGATTTTTCTTTTCCTTAGTTACTTTTCTGTTAATATCTCGGTAGGTATTGAAGTAAACAATATCCAACCTGATATTTTTGTATTCACAATAAAATGTTTCATCAGAAACTAAAATACTATACAGGGTGTTTCATTGCAAATTTTTAAATCGACATTACTTCCGGTAAAACAGGAAGTTCAAAATTGAAAAAAAAATTGGAAACAAATAGGCAATCTTCCAAATTTCATTTTGATATCTCTAATAATTCCAGAGATATTTGCTTGGTTCCACACATTTGCCCATCACTGTATAAACAAATATTGTTATCTCTCCAGCCTTTTTCATTTATAGCCTTATCTCTCATAGGATTTTCAACACCCTTAATCCAAGTACAATATGGTCTTCCTTTCCTTATTCTGTTAATTCGTGTGTAGATTAGTGCTCGTTTTACCCGTTTTCTGTCAACCTATTTACTTGTCTTTACTATATGAGGTGACTTGTATCTACTCCTCTCTGTTGTGGTGTATATCCTTTTTATGTCTTCTAATTTCTTCATTTGGAATATGTGCTAAGCTCCTGACTTTACTTGCTATCCTGAGAAAGTTCATTTCTACAGTTTCCACCTTTCCACTATCTCCAACTGTCAATTGCTACCTGTTTGATCCATAAATCAATATAAGCTCCACAATAACCCGTCATACGATTTGGCCAGAGTAACGAGTTAAATGCTGGACATTGCTGGGCTCTAAATTTAGTATCCCTTTCTGATGTTCGATTCATTGATCTAATATTTCTTGAGTATTTACTTCACGTTTCTTAGTTCTCTTACTTGCAAATTAGGCTATTCTGTAAATTAATATTTAAACCCTATTCATCATATTATTCCTTGAGTTTTCTCAGCTTATAATCTATATCTTCTTCATAATATGCAGCTATAATTCCATCTTCTGCAAAACATAAACTTGGCATGCAATGATCAGCAATCTCTTTTTCCTTTCCTGTGCATTTCCTTCTTCAGCTTTCAATACTCCTTGGACTTACATTTTAGTTAGGATGAAGGATAAGCAATAACTCTTTCTAAGATCTGTACCAAAATCTGTTTTGTGATCTTGTTTAATGTTCAAGCACTTTTTGGGAAATAACACCACAAGTCACGAAAATTGGTGTATATTTCCAAACGTTTTGGGGTCTAGGTCAGACCCCGTTGTTAATGGCTAAAAAAGAAACTATGAAAAAAGGCACAATTATAAACTGTATATAACCAATAAAGTTAATTT
The DNA here is from genome assembly GCA_034190945.1 of Octodonta nipae. Taxonomy (NCBI): domain Eukaryota; kingdom Metazoa; phylum Arthropoda; class Insecta; order Coleoptera; family Chrysomelidae; genus Octodonta; species Octodonta nipae. The sequence continues at coordinate 43,706,566 of CM067216.1, read as the reverse complement.
GTTTTTCTTTTCTTTATTTACTTACTATTGTTAACCTTACTGCAGCTTCATCAACTACTGAATACAAATTTTTTTTCTTGTAATCGTAGTCTTTCAGCCCGTGAACCAGAATACAGATTTTCCTTTATTTTATATATTATATTTGAGGAAATATAATTTAGTCGAATTGTAACTTTTGCATTGTCAAATTATTCTGCCAACAAAATGACCACTACAAACCATTGAATTTGTTTCTGGTTGATAGGGTTTACATCACTTCTTTAATTATAAAGTTGGTTGATAAATATTAAACCTTATTTTTGTTAATAAAACAACAATTAGGATAAATTTATTCATTAATGACTACAAACGTGGAAATGATATTTATTTACCCATGATTTCGAAGTGATACAATCCATTATTTCTGCATCTCTAATTGATATAGAAATCCAGGAAAACGGTAAAATTTTACTTTTGGAATTACTGGTTTGTTTTCACAATCAGCTATACAGCACTTTCGGTTTGATGTTTTTCTTTCCATTTTATGGAATAACTAATCTTTATTCTAATACACGGCAAACATAAATTAGGCTTTGACAGACCCGGAGTTTCAAAACTAAAACGGGAGATGGGGCAAAGGTCTCGTGTCAAAGATACTTTACCAGCGTATAGTTCAATGGATCTTTTCCATAGAGGTGTTATAAGTAGAGTGAATTAGGTATGGGCGTTACTGTAAGTGGCAGTGTAATAACAATAGAAAGAGAGAGACAATATCAGGGTGCGCGTGCTATGTCTCTACCCTACCAATAGTCGAAGTTGTAGGCGTCACCACCGACACTGACCAATCAGGAACGATCCGCTTATTCTCTCTCTTTTCTGTTGCTATTACATGAATTTCGCTACTTCACGTGCTCTAGAGTATAGTACCTCTATGATCTTTTCACCCTTTGTAATGCGCAGGCGCGCTTGCCATGTTTAAAAAGCCTGAATATGAAAGTTTCGTGCACTTTTCACACATATGCATAAGAAACTAGTATTTATACCCTTATTATCAATGAAGTTAACTGAAATATTAATTAGTGGAGCTTTATTTGTACATCTTTCAATTAAAACAAATAACTGCATTAAATTATAATGGTGGTTAAAGTGATATTTTCGTCCACAAGGCGAAAATAAGGCTAATCTATTTGACAGGTTAGGACAAAAATTATACTCAAATTAGATTTAAATATAGTGATAATTAATAAACTAAATATTAGTGATACTAAATACAAATTTAATTAATCTATCATTACTATGGATTTATCAGTCATTGTCTTCTTTTTTACAAAAATTTGTGATCTAAATTATGTTGGTTATTCATCTTTTGACTGACAGATATATGAAAGTTAATTTATAAGATTTTTACGAAATTTTTACAAAAATTGTATGCAATATTACTGAAGGTTGTACAGTTGGTACAAATAAAATATAAATTTGAGGATAGAAAGATTTATTTAAACTCTTTTTGAATCCTTATGCCTGTTCTCGGTACATTATATACAACTGAATTTGAAAAAGTTAACACTCGTTTTATTTAATGTTAGATCTTTTAGCAAGTTATTGTCTTAAAAACGCATACACGTAAAGACATATATGTATCTTTATTTAGATAATCAATTACCTGTAATCGACCATCACTTAGTTCAAAACTTAAATCACATTTAGCACATATTATATAAACTTTGAACTGTTTATTTTTTTCGTTGATCTAATAAGCTTTAGATGAGATTCGATACAGGGCTTTGGAAAACTAATAACAAATAAATTCTACAAAAATGATTTACTGTACATATGGATCCCACATATTCCATGACATTAATGCTTTTTGCTCCATTCTTTATTGACAAAACGTTATACGTGATAATTAAAATCGTTATACTGATAGTTCATTTTAAGTTTATAACTATTAAAACTTTAACTACTAATACTAAATTAGTAATTTACATTGAAAATATTGTATTCATGTTATAAACAAAGTGCACGAAAAAATTGACAGGCGTTGACGCATGCCCATAAGTATTTTTTCAATTATTTAAAAGTCTATTGAAAAACAGTCAGTGTTGCGGATTTCGTTTTTTTTTTTAATTTTTCCAAGGATTGTATTTATTTGATTAATATAATATTATTTTCGCAATATTCCTATGGTGTTGTGTAACAAATGATCAATCAGCAAAGACATTAACCACGACAATTTTCATTGAGTGGTTTGTCCTCTTTGTTTATGAAATCGTTTGATCTGACAATGACGGCAACTTTTAGGTTACAAAAAAAAATCCGCCGATAATTACATCGAACATGTAATGGCGGCACTTCACTTGGTGTAGCGTATTCGTCTATTTGCTATATTTGTCCAAAAACGGCTATGTGTGGAGAGGTTATTCGCTATTTTTGCTTTATTTGAACAAATAAGTCGAATACCGCTAAGAGCAAATACGCCTTACCGTCCAGTTGTCGGCTTCAATGCACTTCAAAGGAGTCAAATAAGCCAAATATTTGCTTTAGCCGTCCACACTTGGTTCATACAGTTGCAGGCCGCGCTTCGATCGTGATCAACTAGTGTTGTTTATATTGGCAAAGTAGTGTTTGTGGCAAAATGGAGTGGTCGAAAAATAACATCATGAAGTTTCTCGAGTTGTACCAAATGCATCCTTGCCGTTTCCGTAGTTTGTTTCCGTAGTTTGTTTAACCTTGCGTTTTTTCCAGGGTTATTTAAAGGTCATTTGAAGGAGGTCAAATCTAGAGAGTTCTACTATAAAATCTAACAAATGCTTGCTTATGTTTTTGAAGTCCGAATCAGTGTTTTGCTTGACCTTGCTTTTTTTCCCAGAGGTTATTTGTAGGTCATTTGAAGGTCAAATCGAGAGAGTTCTACCAAAAAATGTGAAAAAATTCATGCTTATTTTTTCGAGGTCTCTGAGTCCGAATATGTAGTTTGTTTGACCTTGCGCTTTTTCCCAAAGGTCATTTGAAGGTCCAATCATGAGAATTCTACAAAAAAATGTGAAAAAAATGTGGTTGGACTCAGGACACCTCCACGCGGTGACGGGTGATGGTGGGCAACGGAGTTGTTTCACTATCCGGCAAAGTCCCTGGGTAGCGGCTTTCATGGCTTCATGACAACCTCGCAGAAATAAAATTCGAGACAATGCTTTAGAAACTAGAAACTCAGAATTGGCGGCTGGTCAGGGTGGGTAATCGGGCCCGCAGGCTTCGACATCATGCGACCAAAGCTCTAGGTTAATGGGACACTTGCCAATGTAGAGTCCTAGGCGACAAAAAGTGTCCACGGCGAGGGTTAAGTGGTGTTGCCTTAAGTGGCCAGGAACATAACCTTGCTTTCACTGGCTTAGATAAGCTATAACAAACTAAGGATTCGGACTCAGGGACCTCAAAAACATAAGCATGCATTTTTTCAGATTTTTTAGAAGAACTCTCTCAATTTGTCTTTAAAATGACTTTCAAATGACCTTCAAATGACTTCTAAGATAAAGCGCAAAGACAAACAAATTACGGATTCGGACTCGAAAACATTTTTTCACATTTTTTGGTAGAACTCTCTCGATTTTACCTTCAAATAACCTCTGGGAAAAAAGCAAGGTTAAACAAACCACTGATTCGGACTCAGAGACTTCAAAAACATAAGTAAGCATTATTTAGATTTTGTAGTAGAACTCTCTAGATTTGACCTTCAAATAACCTCTGGGAAAAAACGCAACGTTAAACAAACTACGGATTTGGACTCAGAGACGTCAAAAACATCAGCAAGATTTTTTTCAGATTTTTTGTTTGAACTCTCTCCATTTGACCTTCAAATGCCCTTGACCCTGACGTGATGAAGGTCAACCAACCCTCTCATCATAATCAGCGACCCAAAAAACCCTGGTACGCTATACAGCATGCCGTGTTCCGGCTTAGATCAAATGTTGACCTGTGTAATCAATAATCTACATAAATAAAATATAATTTCATTCATTTATTTCTATAAATTTAATCCAAAGGAAGTAATGGGGATAGCAAAGGCTTTGTCTGAACTTTATTTCTTTTTTTAATAAAAGAATATCAATAATAAAAACTAAAAAAACCTATGGTTGAATTTCTAGCACTGAGCTACAGCTAGTTTTCTGAAATTCCACCAGTTTGCATATTGAAACGAAATAACATGTTGTATACAAAATTGTTCTACATTTCTTATGGCAGGAACATTTAACCTAATAACGTACCATCAAAACAACCCAAAGGCGTCAATTCTTTGAAATCCCGGTGAACGTCGTCGTCGTCTGGTACACCGACATCCTGAAACTAATAAACTGCCATTGCTTTCGACTGAATCTTCTCTAAAAGCCAACTAAAAGTAAAATAAGGCGACTAATAGTGAACTTCTACGATGCAGTGGAAATGCAGTGAGACTCTATTCGGATAAACATAAAGCTGAAAAGCTCAATTTTATCCTTTTGTCACCGGTTAAAGACTACGCTGGAGACAGGAAAAACGAACGATGTTGTGTTCTTACTTGGAAATTAATAAATCGGTCTTCGGACAAAACCTGTGTGATCCTCAACAGGCTTTCTTTATCACCGGAAGCACGTGCAGTATTTTCGTTGTCTTCTTTGATGCTTAAATGGGAAAGTGTTTTTCTTTCATTCAATCGGTTGTTTCTACTTATAAAGTTACCTATATTTGACAATAATAATCCTATCTTCAAGAAGAAGAATGTTATAACATATATCGAAACCTACTTAATCGATTAGAATAGCTTATAATACCGGGTGTCAATTAGGTCCCGGGACGGCTGAATTTTTGCTAAAGTACTTCATTTCTGGAAAAGGTCAAGGTCATTTCTTTAGTAACTTTGACCAAAGAATCCGAAGGTGACCTTGGATTTGACCTTCAACCTCATTTTTAAGGTCATTTTGAGGTCAAAAATAAAACAAAAACCCCTATTTTTTATTGCGGAATCGGAACCGTGGGAAATTTTACATCCGGACACGTATTGAAGTATGAGGTTAAGGCAACCACTAGAGGTCAAATAGAGGTCAAATAACAAATTCTTCTGGTTTGATATTTCCTATCCGAGGGGTTTTGTAGGTCGCTGAGTTCAAGTAAACTAAAAAAAAATATTTTTTCCAATCCAAGATGGGGAATATAAGATGGCGGATGAAAATCATAGAAATAGCCTATTTTTGGGTGGAAATTTCTCACTCAGGGATTTTGGGGGTCGCTGAGTTCTCATCCATACTTAAAATTTTCCGCTTCTTTCAAATCCGGTTAAAAAATAAGGTCTTCTACATGACAAAATGAGGTTAACCTTCAAATGACCTTGAAAATGAGGTGTAAAGTCAAATCCAAGGTCACCATTGAATTCCTCGTTAAGACATACCTAGGGTATGACCTCTGTTTATTATTTGAGCTCTATTTGACCTCTAGGGGTTTATCATTTAAAAAAATGAGATTGACCTCAAAATAACCTCAAAAATGGGGTTCGAGGTTAAATACAAGGTCACCATAGGATTCCTTGGTCAAAGTTACTAAAGGAATGACCTTGACCCTTTCCAGAAATGAAGTACTTTAGCACATATTCACCCGCCCCGGGATTTAATTGACACCCTGTATATTCTGTTACTATAAATATATAAAGACATGAAAATACTAACCTAAAGATGTGGTTAAGAATTTTTATATTAGCATAATTTCCCGGACGAACGAAACAAATTATTCATGGGCGGCTGGAGACAAATCCTGGGAGCTGCGTTGGAATGGTGGAGACCGTAGAGTTAGCTTATGACTACATAGTTGGACGCGCAATAGTTAAAACCGGGCGAGACATACAAATTAGAGTCCTGAATATATCACCGATATGGGAATTACTAATGGTAAAGAAGTAGCTTGTTTCGATCCACTAGATACCATCATCAATTTCGAAGAAGCGTCCCAGGCACCGACAAAGGAGACAGATTTCAGCAAATTTCACAATTTCACGCTCAGAATTGATCACACAGTCTGACCACATAAGCAGGGTCCTACTGATTCTCCACATTGTATATTGGAAAAAGTGGATATTGCTAGGTTGGACTAGATGAAAGCAACAGGGTTATTTCAATTTAGGGTCATGCTGTTTGGGTTATGCTATGATCCCTCTACTTTCGACGGGTTAATGGAATACGTATTGAGCGGCTTAATCTGGAGGACAAGCTTAGTACACCATTTATCATGGATCCAATCTAACATTTCCTACGTTCTGTCTCAAGTGCAAATTGGAAAGGAGTGCGTGAACGAGTACTACAACCGTGGACTCTAGAAACCTGTGTTACCAGGAAAGACCTATAATAATCAGGGGTGTAAACCATTCCCACAAGTATCATTAGGGTCGTCATTTTCAAATGAGAACCGATCATGCCGCCCTCAAATACCTGGCATTTGACTCTCCAGTGGAACCGCCCTAAAAAGTTAACAATTATGAGTACGAATTACGACAGATCATGCTAGCCGTAAACGCACTAGGTCTAACGACGATATTGGTAACCAATCTTCGAATGTAGAAACGTTATGATCTCAAAGCAAATTCTGTCAGGTTTCAAGCGAGATAATGCTCACACCAGTCTGGGATGATCCACAGGAAGTGGTTAAAGAAGATCAATGACGTTGGCTATTGTATTTGCCAGAATCCCATAGTTGAAACGAAGGTGGTTAATTTGAATAGATTGGTTCTCTATCATCGAGAGAATGATTCCAATCGGGAGGGTCAGAATTAAAAGGGGGCAGTCTTAAAACATGACATTTTACGCTGCGAAAATAGGAAACCTTCTTAAAATTAATCATCTTAATGTAACCCTAATTTAGTCGCCAAACATGTAAATTTCAGTGTGCAGGGCATTATTTATTCTTAACAAAATTCAGTATGTTGCTCTAAACAATGTAATGTCTAGAATCACTACTATCAATTCGGGTATTCTTCAAAGGTCCCACATTTTATTTTTGATGTTAAATAATTAGGACATACATTTTTTGTGTTGAAGTCGATAGTCAGTTTCAATTAGACATATTCTTTTTAACCGACTTCCAAAAAGGAGGAGGTTATCAATTCGTCTACAACTTTTTTTTATGTATGATGAGAGATTATTCAAAAACGGCTTGGACAATTTTGATGATTTAAACTACATTATTTTAAGGAACATTACAGAAAGGTCCCATATAATTGTCTATAACATGAGATTTACGGTTTTCTAGAAACTCAGAAAAAAAGTAAATAAGTGACTAGATTTCAGCAATTTGTAATGAATATCCACTGTTTCCTCTAAAACTGCTCACACAATTTGAATATTATAAATTGTATTATACAAAGATATATTTCAGCTTGTCTCCGTACATTTTTCTATAACAAATACTATTTTACTGAAAATTGGAAAACTATAGGCACAAGAACTGTAAACAGCATGGTAAAAGTCAAATTTTCATCATCAATATCTACTTTAAATGTCGAGATATGCCATGAAAGTATGTCGTACAGGGTGTTTGTAATGATTTTCGTTTTGATGCTTTTGAAGTCAGTTTATTTTAGAGACGAACTTAAGTTACAGTCGCGTGAAATTGCTTATTAAAACAAAAATTTGTTATTCCGGCGATCTCTTCTGTGTGGAATACGGTTGAAGGTGTGTGCGTGCGAACATGTAATATTAGGTGCTACATAAGCAGTTGTATACGAGTGTTGCAATCTGACAACTGACAGCTCTATCGTAAAGTTTGACATTTTTGAGGTTATACGTACTCAGAACGTTTTGACATACGAGCGCTATGTGTTGTTTACAGTAACTTAGAGGATTCATCTCGGCCAAAAAATGGAATTAAATCGTGAACATTTTCGTGCGATTATTTTTTACAACTTTCGACGTGGATTACGTCAGCAAGAGTGCATGGATGAACTTAATTTAATTTTTGGCGATGAAACTCCATCAAGGACCACTGTTTATCGATGGTATGGTGAATTCAATCGAGGTCGTAGATCACTCCAAGACGAATTTCGTGAAGGTCGTCCAAAAACATTTGTTGTTCCGGAAACCATTGATATTGCAAGATCGTCATGTGACCTATCGCGAGATTTAGTCAACCTTACACATTAGTGGGACCAGCATACATTCAATATTGCATTAACATTTGAATGTCAAAAAATTTTGTTCAAAAAAAGGCTCGTGCCGATTGGTCGAAAGAAAAGCTCAAAAAATACGATCGCGGTGCTTCAAAACACGTTTATGACATAGTGACAGGTGATGAATCGTGGATTTACGTGTATGAGTCCGAAAATAAACAGCATGGTATGGGTATGGGTGTTTCAAGATGAGCCGATTCCAACAAAAGTTATTCGCGCACGAAGCACTTCCAAGCAAATGATCGCCTGTTTTTTCGGAAAAACTGGACATTTCGTAACCGTACCACTAGAACAACGCAGAACAGTCAATTCTGAGTGGTACACAACGATTTGTTTGCCAATTGTCTTCCAAGAAATGAGGAAAACCAACCGCCGAAGACGGATCACTCTTCACCACGACAATGCGAGCTCTCACACATCGGCTCAAACAACTGCATAGTCCTGACTTGTCACCAAATGACTTCTTTTTATTCCCGTACGTAAAAAATAAACTGAGAGGTCAACGTTTTTCGACACCTGAAGAAGCGGTTGCTGCGTTCAAAATGCATGTTTTGGAGATACCTCAATCAGAGTGGAAAAAGTGATTCGACAATTGGTTCAAACGCATGCAAAAGTGTATAGATCTTCATAGAGAATAATTTAAAAAACAATAAAGCGATTTTCGATGATTAATATTTGTTTTTGTTCTCTTATCCCGAAATATAAAAGGCAGCCCTCGTACATAGGATGGTTGAAATATAAGTTGGAATTGAATTAGTTATACAGGGTGGTTCTAAAAATATTGTATTTGCACATAACTAGTTGCGTATACAAGGTGGTTGAAATAAGAGTCTAGCAAAACTATAGTTATACAGAGTGGATATTTCCGTTATAGAGCCGAGAATAATTACAGTTATACAAAAGGGTTTAAAAATTGTCAGAAAGAGTTGAGTAGACAGGATGGTTTAAATATAAGGTGAAGTATAATTACAGTTATACAGGGTTTAAAAAAATTATATAGTTTGGAACATAAGCTGTTGCTTAGTCAAGGTGTTTGAAGTAAGGATGGTGTAAAATTATTGTTATTGAGGGTGTATCAAAAATGTGTTATATAAGAATAAGCAGTTCTGATATTTGAATTATAGGACGTAAGACGGGGTATAATTATAGACATGGGTTAAAAAAATTTTAGAAGCCGTTGCATATACCGAATTGATGATTGAAATAAATGGTAGAGTATATTTATAGTCATAAAATGTGGTTCACAAAGATGAATTTTGTTATATAGGGTAGACCATGGGCAACTGCATAAATGTAATAATAGACATATGGGGCGAAGTAAAATCATTGGTATACAGGAATAATTTAAACAATAGACAAATAGAAAGCGACAGTAGTGTGGAGAAGATTTGTATTTATACAGGATGGTAGGAAGATATATGGATGTGTTGAGTTGAATTATAGTTGTACAGGGTGATTCAGAAAATGATAGGCACAATAAACTATATAGGAGTGACGAGTACAGAGAAGCATATAGAGTGTGGATGCAATATAGAGTGAATTAGTCACATTTATAAAAAGTGGTCCAAAAACTACAACAAATAAAAAAGTTAAAATATATTTGGAAAATATAGACAAAGAATAAAAATTAGAGATGGAGAAAGACAGAGGGAGAAAAAGAGAGAGAGATAAGAATATGCTAAAATGTTTAATGGAATTTTACCTTAATTAAATCAGATAAAAAAGAAGATATATCTGAAAATACTGCACACGGTTTCTAAACTGTTTTTATTTTAAGTCAGCTGAAGTCGGTTCTTTTTTAAATATAAATTATTTTTATTACAATTTTTCTGTTTTTATCCTCACCCTAATGTTTTCTGAAGTATTCAAAATTAATTCCTTACACCATACAAGATGCTGGAACCTCAAAACAAAATGCTACACATCATAAATTGTTTTACAACTGCGTTATAAAATAACACACGTCAAACACGCACTAAGCCCTTAGTAAAAGATAATCCCTGAAACTAAAGGAATAAAGGCCTTTTATCTGACCCAAAGAAGAATCGATCCCCTTTCTGAATGTTATGTTAGTCGCGTGCTTTGCAGTACTTTGTAAAGCAATTTGGAAAGCGACTGCTGAGCGAATACTTGGCTATCTTGTAATTTTTCACCGGATTATGCAGCCGCTTTTCATGAGAGGGATCCATTCGAATTTGCGGGCAGTTTGTCCTGGACTTGAGGAATTAATTTACAAGGATATTTGTATGTATGTAGAGCAAGAAAATTAGCAAAACTACTATACGATTAACATCAGTCACGCATACATTTTTATCGCAAACAACATTCTGGTTTGTAGGACAGATAGAAAGATTTTTAATATAATAAAACTTCTAAAGTAATCAAGATTCCTTATCAAGTAATATAGATCCAAAACGGGAATAATTTAGAAATTTTTATTAATAAATGAGAAAATTTTAATTTTCAGTAAATTGTTCAACTTCTACAATGCTCTGATTGTGCTTATTCCTGCATTCACAATACAGCAATGTCTTTGAGTAAAATGTGATTTATTTTCTAAAACATAGCCCGTTAAGGTTTCTTAGTTTGTATCTAGAATCTCTATATAAATAGGCAAAGACAAAACGGTTAGCTACCATTTCCTCCTCTGTCTTTATACCGATATTCTATAATTTTGTTTTGTTTAGTAGCAATTGACAACCTTCAGTTCAGAATGCTAAAATTTATTCATGGCTCTCGCAAGTTTGCAACTTTCATTGCTTTGTAAATATGGTTTGTCAACTAAAATAAGAACTATCTTGCAATTGATGAATTTATTTCTGATAATATTTTATTAATTTTAGTATTATACTTTCAATTTCAATAATTTGAATAAGGTGACAACAATATGTGCATTACACTTATTGTAATATTCAAGAGAAATTGTTAGATCTGGCAGCCCTGCACTCATGACTATCCTTGATGTAGCGCCTTGATTTGAATTGTGACATTTCAGAATATTGTTTGGGGTAAGATTATTATAGCACGATGGTAAAGATAAGTTGTAAATTCAATATGTAAAGTTCAAGGTTTCAGCTTCAACTGTGAAATGCGAAAATGAAGGTTTTTATTTCGTTTCATTTCTTACTTTAAGACTACTGAAATTTTTCAGTCTTTAATCAATAAATATTTTTGAAAAATGTGGGTTTTAACTAATGTTTTAAATATTACATTTAATATTAATTTATTATTTAATAAAATGTTAATATTTTTAAAGGGATTTATTTTTTACGTTAAAAATTATAACTATATACTTATTTGAATATACTTAAAGAACGAATATTTTAATTATTTTTAGGTAAGGAATCAATTCGTTACTGTTTTGTGTTTATGCATTTTATCTAATAAACAATTTAGTTATTATTACATGATTCCATTCCTGCCAAATCCTGATTTTATTACAAGACCTTTACCTAAAATAAACATGTCATTGACATTTTAACGATTTGTATTTAAAATATAAAGAAATTCAATGCATTTACTGATTTGTTATGGTAAGTTAGGTACATATGTCTGTTCTACAAAGAAACATATGGAGTAAACCAAAACTGTTTTGGTTTACTCAAAATTATTTGGAATACCCATATTTGATTAAATTCTCATTGGTGCGTTCCCGCCATTTGTTAGTGTATTGTTTTCAATTTGATTGAATTACTTCATTGATTTTTAAACTTCTGCACCTTTTCTAAAACTTTCCGTCGCGCTAATGCTAATTGTAAGTGTTTTTTGCGTGTAAAATATAGACAGTATTGACATTCGTGTTTCGGTTCCCTAGCTGTTTGGACGCTTGGGAGAGTCGTGTGATGTATTCCGAACTTTTCGGTGGCTTGTATTCCATCTGAAGAGACATTCCACTCATATATTTTTTTTATTTCAATAGATTTGTCAATATGACATGAACGATTTGGGGGCGGGGATTCCATGAAGTCTTTTCTCCGGTTTCTGATAGACATATATTTTTGATAAACGAATCTCAATAATGTTCACAATTTGATGACATAGGGTCTAATTTCGACTACTGGGCGACCACTAGTGTAAAGAAATACTACTGTTTATAAATTCATTCGTAATAAGTACTGTATACTTGTTTTAGAAAGTGATGTTATCACAGTTTGACCAATTGGGTCTATGAAATAGTGAAATACAACTTATTTTTTATATATAATTAATTTTAATTCATTTGTATATAGATTCTTAATTGTAACATTAAGGATATGAGAAGAGATTGGGCCAGGGCAAAGAGATAATATGTGGTAATTAATGACACAAATTGTGTTAAAATAATAATAATAGTAATAATTTTCGGGGATAACGGGGGGGATATGGTCGATTTTTTTAGTTTTTTCCCAAGAAATACCCCTAAAATCAAAATTTCTTCTTTTACGATATGTATTCTTTCGGGTCACCAAACTATACACTGATACCAAAATTTCAACCTTTTCCGTGGATTACTTTAGGAAAAAATTGCTGTGATGTGAGAGAGGGACAAATCCCGAGTGATATTATATTATAAAAGTAAAACATCTCTTTAAAATAACATACAGCAATATTTGAATAATTTTGCAAAGTTTTAGGTAACATCTAAAAATATTCTTCATTTCTATCAAAAACATTTTCATCTGCTTTCATCAACAAAATTGCATATAAGTGTATATAAAAATCAAGATCTCACAAGTATATATTACATTTCAATTTATATAGTTTTGTTATCACACTTTAGCTAAACGTCGAATTTCCATATTCAGCTGGTGAGGACCTGAAATTAATTTATCAGTTCGTTTTAAAATCTCTAACCCATCAGATTTGCGTTTTGACATAAATACTTTACTGAATATGAAGTAAGTAAAATATATTTATTTACATTATTTATACTATTTTATTACGATGAACCTAAATGCTAAATGTAAATATTATCATAAGCTACTTGCTCATAGAAGGCGCAACAATTCATCTTCAGTTTAGGCTCTTTAAAAGAAGTAATTAAAGATTCCTTATATATTCTGCATCTCTGAGACATAATACATTTCATTAATCACCTTCTAATATATAGGATAAATAATTTATATTTAAAAAAGAAGCTACTTCAGCTGACTTAAAATAAAAACAGTTTCGAAACCGTGTAGAATCCATCACTATTTTCAACAATATTTTTTTTTATCTGATTTAATTATGGTACAATTCAATTGAAAATTTTAGCGTATTCTTATCTCTCTCTCTCTGTCTCTTTTTCTCCCTCTCTCTTTCTCCCTCTCTAATTTTGACTATATTTTCCAAATATATTATAACTTTTTTATTTGTTTTATTATTTGGACCAGTTTCTATAAATGTGACCAATTCACTCTATATGCTTCTGTGTACTGGTCACTCCTATATAACTTATTGACTGCTTCTATTTTTCTATTGTTTAACCCTTTAAGTGGCAAAACTTTTTTTTAATTTTTCATGACTTTGATCACGCTTCTGTATCAAGGGTGGTGCAAATAAGATGGGAAAAATGTTTCAAAAATTCACCAATGTCAATGTTGCAAGCAAAAAATTGGAAAAATAGTGGTATATATAGGTACCAACTAGGGATGTAACGAATGTCCGATTTTCCACATTCGCGAATGCGAATGCGAATTTTCAGTACCAATATTCGCGAATACGAATGCGAATATCAGTTTTTTAAATATGGCGCCAAAATTATGGAATCACACACACATTTAAATCGTATATTTAAGACTGATTATGTTGAACCTGATATAATGAAATTTAGTTATTTTGGCTCCATGAAAAAATATCTCATAAATTGTGAATCGGAATTATATAAATCAGTTTTTATATTCTCAGTACAAAAAATAGAAGAGCAGTGGTATTTTTAGGGTGTCCCAGATATGCAAACAAAAAGATTTGGACCCTAACTGCAAACCTTTATTTTTTATACTCAACGCTGTTTTAACAGCTAAGTTCTCACATTCATAAAGTAAACTGAAAACAAAACTAAAATTTAGTTACTAAGTCCAGTAAATAAATTGTATGTTTTATGTTTTAAAGAAGAAATGCTAGATATTTATGTTGAAATGTATATATATTGTTTATGAGACAAGTGCATCCTAACATCAAACCTTTATTTAAAACACTCAACGCCGTTTTAACAATTCTATGTTGTCATCTTTATGGAGTAAACTAAACCTTTGGTTTACCTCATGACGTAATATTATAAACAAGTTTGTTGTTTTTATTAAACAGAATAAATATCTTGTGCATGAGTCAAATTGAAACTACATATTATACATAATGAAACTGACATAACTTACTTTTAGTTTATTTAGGTGGATATTCATCCCTAGTAAAGGTAATCTTAATGTAAGTGGCACCTACTGACAGGTTAATTTACTTAGCCGATTAAAGTAAATATTTACTGGAAACATAATGTCAGCCATTACGTAGAATTATATAAGTTTTTAATAAATATTTTAATTATAAATTCTGAATAAAATATTATTGACTTATTAAAGAAGATATTATGATTGTTGAAGATATTTAACATGTGCAGCGTCAATATATTACAAGCAATAGGTTTCAGCAATGTGAACATTTTGAATCAATTTGTTATCTGTAGCTATTTTCATTTATCCTCTGTAAAATTAAGAGCTCCTTCTGAAAAATGTACATAAAACAAAAAAAAACTTAAATGATGTCCTCTTTTTCTAACATATGCATTTCATATTACCAGACAGAGAGAAACAATAGATTCTTTCTACTTACCTGACAGAATATTTTGCATGAACATACCCAATATAAAATAATCCTGCCAATAAATTTAACTGACAAGTAGTTACTTGACACTTTACTGTTAGGTGAATATACCGGCCCTTAGTATTTAAAATGTAATTTAAGTGCATCTAAATACAAGAATTATATTTTTTATTAAAGTTATAATGAAGATTATGAAGTACTTACTTGGGCAAGTAAGAATCAATGATCATTAAACAGTGGGCAATTTACCTAACGAGTAACATCAAGACTGTATCACAATTAGAAGATTTTTCATAAAGTACAAATACAAACCTCAAAATTTTAACTCTTGGTAATTACATAGAAATATTATTCGCAAAAAATTCGCATGTATAACGGCGAATGCGAATGCGAATATTAAAAAACATGCGAATATTCGCTAATGCGAATGCGAATGCGAATATTCGTTACATCCCTAGTACCAACTTCATTTAGGAAAACAACCACTGTCAAATTATTTATTTCATTCACATAAATTTGAGTTCTAATTTGGCTTTCAAATTTGTCACTAGTGGTCTAACTTTATATATTTTGTTGAAATTTGGACTTCCAGGTACTGGCATCTTAGAACTTTCGTTTATATGTAAATACCTGAGTAGTTTAAAAAAATCTCTTGAAGGTAAGTACAATGGTTATAGGGGTCACTCGACAATTAGAATCGTTAGACCAATATAACATGATGGTGGGTAAGCAGTGAAAACCCATTATAACAAGAACTCCCAAAAAGGCAGAAAACTCGTTTTCTTCTAAATTCAAAGATTTGTTTTCTTGGGTAATATATAAATTTGATATATCCGCATGGATACTCATCAAAAAACTGTTTGAAGTACGATAGTATATTATTATTTGGATCTATATTATTAGTATTGTGAATTCTAATAGCTTCAATAAATTGAAATATTAGGCTATACTTTTTTTGAGTATACGCATAGGTCTTGAGTCTATACTGCCACTGAGCCTGCAGGAGATCGTCAGTATCGAGTTCGTCAAAGTCCTCACTTTTGTTGCTTGGAGATGAACCAGTAGAAATCAATCGAAATAATTTTCTTGTTTTATTCGGAATAATATCTTCGGGATCGAATGTGTGATCAGTATTGGAATCATCAAGTGTGCTATCTAGTTCAGCCTCTAATATATTTTCGTCATCAAATAATTTTTTATTTCAATTCTCTGAGGATGATCCATACTTCACGTAGAAGGTCCACTAGACAACGACATTAAATCTTCCGCATCTGAATCACTTGCATAGTCCGATAGATAATTGTTTTCCTCAACAGACAACTCATTAGCCAGCTCTTCCAATTATTCTTGGATCAAATATCTTCTATCCATTATTTCGCAACAATATTTTCGCCTATAACAAGTTGGCCGAAAGTCTAAGATAAAAGTTTTGGTGCTAGTTTGGAAGTTACTATACTAATTGATGAGACTGAAATAAAAAGAAATGAGATTACACTCAAATATGATGAAATTTTTTTTTTTTTTTTTTTTTCGGGTAAGGAGTCATGTTCTCTTCCACTTATATCAATATTTTTTATTACTCATGAATATGCTTAAATTTCGACTTGTAAAATAAACCAAATATATTAGTAAACATAGAGGAAGAACTTAGCAACTTTTTTATATCTGCACAAGTTGTAACACAGAAAAAACAGAACGAGAAAAACAAAAACAGATGTAAACATTCGAAATTGAGTTGTTTTAAGTAATACTGGTAGCTCTTCATACCAGTAAATCCAAGAAAGGGAATTTTCCAACTATTATATTCACGGTGCGGTAGAATTCGTTGCCAAGGCAACTTAGTGCATCAAGTAGAAGCCGTAACAATCAAATTCGCAAGGCAGGTACTGTATAGTGGACCTTCAAAACAAATGGTAGCAGTAACTACCTCTGCCACTTAAAGGTTAAATTATTCCTATATACCAATAATTTTACTTCGCCCCATATGTCTAGTATTCCATTTACGCAACTGCTAATTGTCTACCCTATATAACAAAATTCACCTTTTTGAACCACATTTTATGACTATAAATTTATTCTACCAAGTATTTCAATCAACCGGTATATGCAACTGCTTCTAAAAATTTTTTAACCTTATGTATATAATTATACCCGATCATACGTCCTATAATTCAAATATCCTAACTGCTTATGCTTGTATAACAAATTTTTGATACACCCTCAATAACAATAATTTTATCCCACCATTACTTCAAAGACCTTCTCCAAACTTCTACTCATATTCCAAACTGCATAACTTTTTTAAACTGCCCTGTATTATTGTAATTATACTCCACCTTATATTTTAACCATCCTGTATATTCAACTGCTTCTTACAATTTTTAAATACTTTTGTATAACTGTAATTATTCTCCGTTCTATAACGCAAATATCTACTCAGTATGACTATAGTTTTGCTCCATTCTTATTTCAACCACCTTGTATACGCAACTACATATGTGCTACCCAATTCAATATTTTTAGAACCACCCTGTATAACTAATTCAATTCCAACTCATATTTCAACCATCCTATGTATACAACTGTTATGTACCACTTAATATTACATGTTCGCATGCGCACACCTTCAACCGTATTCCACCCGGAAGAGATCGCCGGAATAACAAATTTTCGGTTTAATAAGCTAATATTTTCTGCAATTTCACGCGACTGTAACTTAACTTCGTTTCTGAAATAAACTGACTTCAAAACACCCTGTACGACATACTTTCATGACATATCTTGATATTTAAACTAGATATGCATACAAAAAATAAGCTTTCGAAAAATGAATTACATTCAATTAAAGTTTTAAAAAATGACAGCACTATTAAGATTTTACCTGCAGATAAAAGCAATGCTACGGTTATTTTAAATAAAATTGACTACGAATCCAAAATTCAAAACATAATAAACCAAGGACAATATACAAAATTAAACAAAGATCCAACAACTTCTATAGAAAACAAAATATACCGCGTACTTTACAATCACAAACATGAATTTACAGAACAACAACGTAAACATCTTAGTTCACACTATTCTAAACCGCCCCATTTATACGGGTTACCTAAAATTCAAAAACCCAACATTCCATTAAGACCAATTGTCAGCTCCATAAATTTTCCATGCAGTGAGCTCTCAAAATTTCTTTTAACAATTATTTCACCACTTACTGGTAAGTCTAATTCTCATCTTAAAAACAGCGCACATTTCTTAGAAAAATTATCACATATACAATACAAAAATACTTTCACACTAGCAAGTTTTGACATTGTGAATCTATACAATATTGATCCTGTCACCAAAACACTTCCCATAATAAAAGAACTATTAGAACAAGATTCTTTACTAAATCAACGTACTCAATTGTCCATTAATACAATAATGGAACTACTAACATTTTGTACAAAGACAACATATTTTCTTCTTCTACCAACAAGATTTTGGCATGGCAATGGGTTCCTGTTTATCTCCCGCTTTAGGCAACATTTTTATGGAAAAATTTGAAGAACAAACAATTTTCTCAAAACAGATTAAACCTTTGGTTTGGTGGCGTTATGTTGATGACATATTCGTAATTTGGGAACATAATCTTAAGGAATTACATGCATTACTGAACGACATAAACAACACAGAACCAACTATTCAGTTTACACTAGAGCTTGAACAGAATAACAAATTACCATTCTTAGACATTTTAATAACCAAAACACAACAGAAGTTACAGAAAACCAACTCATACTAACAGGTATCACAACTTTAACTCTAATCATCCAACTTCAGTAAAAAGAGGTATCACTAAATCTCTATATGTCAGAGCAAAAACCAACTGTTCTAATATCAATAAATTCAATGAAGAAAAAACATTTATAAAAAATGTACTTTCTGCCAATCATTACCCAAATAAATTTATTAATAACGAGTTAAACAAAATGGAATACCAAACAATCCCTAACAACCAACATCAAACTTCACCAAGCAACACTGACTCCCAAGATAATCACATTAATACAATAACTATACCATACATACAGGGTCTATCAGAAAGACTAAAAAGAGTGGGAAACAGATATAATATCAAAACATCATTTAAAACAAGAAATACACTAAAATCAATTATATCAAAAACCAAACCAAATAACACAACTCAAAATACAAAAAATTACATTTATAAAATCCCATGTGAATGTAATAAATTCTATATTGGAGAAACCTCTAGACCTCTGAATGTTCGAATAAACAAACACAAAAATTACATAAAAAAACGACAATTTGAAAAATCCAGAATTTCTGAACATGCTTGGGACCTTGGTCATAAAATACAGTTTCAAAATTCAGTTATATTACACAAAGAAGAACACAACACCAAAAGAAAACTAAAAGAGTCTGCTTTAATTTTGTTAAATGAAAACTATTGTATCGCTACTACCTCTGTAGAATTCAGTCGTTCCTGGTTGCCGATGATTAAGGAAGAAATTGCTAATGGTCATGTCCTTGTGAACAACCCAATATCGGGATAGTTCATAAGGTTTTTTCTAGGTTTTCTCTTATGGTTTTAATGGGATCACTGAGTTAACAAAGTTCTTTGGTCGCATTTTTGGCGAATGCACTATCTTATAACAAAGTCGCACCTAGGAGCGCCACATAAAATTCTGAAGATCTCCCTTTCAAATTCTTCCAATTTGAAAGGAACTTTATGATTATATGATCTTTAGAAATTTCTGTGCTACCCTGTATATTACAAATAAAATTCTCTTAGTTACGTCAAAAATCAAATAATACACATTGTCAAATATTTTAATTTACATCTTAAAATTGTGCCTTTTTAATCTGTAGTTTCTTAACCATTGACAACGGGGTCTGATCTAGACCACGAAACGTTTGGAATATACAGCAATTTTCTTTAAACTGTGGTGTTATTTCCCAAGAAGCACTTAGACTTTGATAAATATGCCACAAGTATCATTCAGAAAACAACTAGATATTTATGATGAAAATTTGACATTTACCATGATGTTTACAGTTTTTGTGCATATATTTTTCAAATTTTCAGAAAAATGATATGTTTTAGGTTATACAAAAATGTACAGAATCAAGCTGGAATATATCAATATATAACACAATTTATAATATTCAAATTCAGTGAGCACTTTTAGAGAAAACAGTGAAGATTTATTGAAAATCGCTGAAATCTAGTCCGTTACTTCCTTTTTTTCTGATTTTCTGGAAAACCGTAAATCTCGAGTGATAGACAATTATATGGGACCTTTCTGCAATGTTCCGTAATATAATGCAGTTTAAATCATCAAAATTGTCCAAGCCGTTTCTGAATAATGGCTCGTCAAACATACAAAAAAAAGTTGTAGACGCATTGATAACATCCTCCTTTTTGGAGGTCTGTTAAAAAGAGGTGGTGCGTGTTAATTTCTCAGACCTGGTGTTCGAACGCCTAGTACCTGAAGTATATAAAAACAAGTAACTGTAGTAAATTGTCAAACGTCATCCGGTTTATAAAAGGATTACTTACTAATTTATTTACTAATTTCCGAAAGTACAGAACAAAAACAGGCCAAAAGAACATCGAAACCACTCTTATCTGTTAATTTTCAGACGAGAGTGACACGTCAACGCTCCCGCCGACTCTATCACTGCACTTTAAATGCGGCCAAAAGGATAAAATAGAGCTTTTCAGCTCCACGTTTACCTAAATGAGTTCTCGCAGCGTCTACGGCTCTTCGTGGCTCTGTACCCGTTAGTCAGTCTATTTTACATTTTAGTCGGATTTTATTGGTAATTGACTAAAAAGCACTGTCACTTTATATTTTCTAAACTTCTATATATACTAGAAGCCAGACGGTTGTTGCGTTAGTTTGAAAATCGACAGTTAAATGGTGTGCTTAAACTGTATTTAAATAAAACTGAGAACGAATGCGAAACTGAGGATTGAATGGTAAAGTAATCTGTTTAAATATTTACTAGAAACACTAGAGAAAGAAAGTGCAAAGCAAGTATTACACAGACATGTAAAAAAAAGTTGGTTTCCCAGATGTGACAGGATAAGTAGTTATATTGTCAAGGGTCAAAAGAAGTGTAGCATGAGCAAAAATAAATAGTTTGGTCAAGTGCGGGTTGGAGTCGCATACTAAGGGTTCCGTACCACCTTCAAGATTTAGTACAATGTAGGCGAATCAAAATATATATTTTTCTAATATTCTAGTTTCAGACCAGCAGGGAATGAGTGCATTTTCTTATATTTGCCCTAATATATTTTAAAGCAAGAGTTTTAAATTTATAAAAACTATACTCTTGTATAATAGAGTATATATCCGGATTGGTGAAACTTCAAATTCTGGAAAATAATTCTATTGGTAAAGTGATGAAATTTGTGAATGAACACATGCGTGTCTGGAAATCGAGCAATATCCCTAACATATTGGTCAAGTTTTCGAAAACTCCTTATGGATGTGTATAGTTTTTTAACGTTTAATCTATTAAGGAAGAACCCTAGGTGATCTCATATAATTTTCTGAGACGTGCAACTTGCAGATTTGCAGAAAATCGCCAAAAATTCCAAATTTCTTATCAAAAATTTCATCGAAATGACATAACGGACATTTCCTCATAAATATTTTAATTCCAACGTAATAGTGTGGGAATTTTAGACACTGGAAGTTTTAATTGCGAATTTGAAAATTTTCTATGTACATCTCAAGCATATAGGTAGTAAAGCATATTATTTTCGGCTTATTAAATCAATGAGTACCAGCTCGTTTTGTTTGTATACCAGGCAAATACCTATTTAAATGAAAATTTTTCCATTTTGCGAAGACGGTGCTTTTGGTTGTCACATTCTCCCGGCCTAATAGAAAATTCAGTGACAAGACATGTCAAACTCTAAACGGCTATTTGGTGCGTTTATACACAGGGTGTTTAGTTATAGCAAAAAAGAATCACAAAGTAAAGCGATAGAAGGAGTTGCATTTAGATGATGATTGGAATATAGAACGGAGTAGAATGATAGTGGTCCAGCAGTATATACAGGATGCTTGGAATATAGGGTGGAGTGGACGTTTGGAGGTATAAAAATGTTGGAATAAATGTGAATTTCAAATTATATAGGGTGATTAAAAAACTGTTATATGATGTGGACGTAAACAAATCATATACAGGATGGTTGAAATATATGCTGGAGTTGAATTATATTTATACAGTGTGATTAAAAGACTATTTATTATATAGCACATAAGAAGTTGCATAAAGTGTGGAGAGGAATTAATGTTACACAGGGCGATAATATAAAATGTTAAAAATGAAATAATTTATGAGGTAGCCCCACACGTAGTTATATACTACGAAATTCTGTCGATTTAGTCAAATCCCTCTAGCTCCTTTGTTTTTGATTTTATAAAAAGTGTAAATATCAAAATTGAAGGGAATTGTATCCCGAATATGATTGTCATGTCCTCGTTTGCGTGACAGCTCTCGTTTTCGAGATATGAAACAAACTTGTCTTTTTTTCAATAGAAACCATAGTTGGCTATGACCTCAAAAAATCGGACAGTTTTAGAGCTCTTCAACGATAGAATACTCGATATAGTTATTCATAAAAATAACGGAGTTATGGATACTTGCCTCTCTTATTTTCACTTTTAACATAGTTAGCCATGAAATAGATTGATTTATTAATAAGTATTCCAAAAAACCTTGAACGATTTTTTTATTAGGTATATAAGATATAACGAAAAAACTAAATAAGTAGGTACTTCCTAAAAACTTAATTAATTAAAGTACATAACAATGGTTACAATTTATGTTCGAAAAAAAAGTCTTTTTATGACTTACGGCTTTCCTCACAGACGGCCTATCAATATCTTCAATTGCTTGTAATACCGGCTCCCTTAGGTCACCCACTGTCTCATACTTTCTTTTGTATACTTTGTTTTTTAGCCGCACCCCATAAATAGAACTCTATAACTGCCAAATAGGGAGACCGGGGTGGCCATTCGCGTGGGCCATTTCTTCCTATCCAAGAGTTTGGATAGATATTATCTAAGTGCTGTCTTACTAATAGCGAGTTATGAGCAGGTGCTCCATCATATTGGAACCACTCAATTTCTAAACGAGTTCTCAAATTCAAATTATGCAACATGTCTTGAAAAGTTTATTGCAAAAAATGCAAGTAGCGCTCCCCAGTAAGTGATTCGTCATAGATAAAAGGCCCCACAATAGTAGATACCACACGAAACATTAACCAAATTTTATCTGGGGTCGTCTTTGTTCTATATGGAAAGGGATTTCTTTAGCCCAAATATGCTCATTGTGACTATTGAACATACCGCAGTTAGTAAATCTAGTTTCATCTGACCATAACATCTTTAATGGAAACTGTGGATTGTCAAGGCACATGTCCCTAAACCATGTACAAAACAAAAAACGTCGATGTTCGTCACCAGCCTGCAAAGTTTGAGAAACAGAAAGTTTGTACGGGTGGAACTTGTGCGCTTTCAGTACCTTAACTACAGTTCGTTGAGATGTGCCAGCTTCTGCCGCAATCTCTCGAGTTGATGTAGATGGATTTTGATTTACCATTGCCAAAACATTTATTTGTGCTGCTTCGTAAATTTGATTACTTTCCTTTGGTGGTTTAGTAAAAGATCCATATCTGCGTAAACTATCGTAAAGCCTCTTAAATGTGCATAGAGCTGCACGAACTGAATTTTTATGGCATATGATATAACATTCCACCATATGCAGTTTTTCTTCGTTAGAATATTTCATTTTATCACGAAAACTTGTCAATATCGACTGTCAGTTCAGTACTAGGTACTAATGGAATTAGTTTCAAATGAAGAAACGTCAAAGTGAAAACAATCTTTTTCATGGTTACCTACGTTAAAAGTGAAAATAAGAGAGAAAAGCATCCATAACTCCGTTATTTTTATGAATAACTCTATCGAGTGTTATATCGTTGAAAAGCTCTAAAAATGTCCGATTTTTTGAGGTCATAGCCAACTAAGGTTTCCATTCAATAAAAGATACGTTTGTGTCATATCTCGAAAACGAGAGCTGTCACGCAAACGAGGACATGACAATCATATTCGGGATACAATTCCCTTCATTTTTGATATTTAAATTTTTTTATACAATCAAAAACAAAGGAGTTGACTAAATCGACAGAATTTCGTTTTTTCAAAATATCTAGTAAGCCATGACTTTTATAAAAATCCGAAAGTGTCATTAAATTGGGCCAGTAAATTAGCAAATCTTTCCCAATTTAACCATTGCTCTATCTCCGCTAGTTTCCGAGATCCCCATAAAAACTCACCCTGTATAGTTATATCATTTTGATACTGAACAACATGAACATTTAATCTAATACTGACAAGACGCCACTGTTGGCGTTGTAAACAAATATATTTGTGTCTCTTTCTTTTTTTGTCTCGTGTTTCAACCCATTTTTCGTTCGAGCGTATATGAAAGTGCCAGAACCATTTATATTAACAGTTTTCCCATTGCAGGTTTACTTATTCACTTATTCCGAATAAAAACAGTCATAGTTAAAACAAAAGAGAAAACACTAAACATTTTATGGAAATTCAACAGAAACCGAAGCAGAAACAAAAAATAATCAATTACGAGAGGAAAAATAAAATCAAAATAAATCCTTTCATCCGAAGTCGAGCTTCGTTAATGTTCCCGACTGAAATTAAACGGCAGAACAAAAAGAACAAAAGCACCTCGCAGGAATGAACCGTTGAATATTTATTTGGTTGCCATGTGTAGCCTCCTTTTATTATGAAAATTTCGTTAACAAAACCCAGTTAATCTCCGAGTCATTCATTATTCAACGCAAACTCAATAAATCCAAAAATCTATTAATTTTCAAGCAAGAGCTCAACGTCAGCGTAGTCGGCGTCTCGATCGCGCCGCTCTGAACGTGGCCGAAAGGATAAAATTGAGCTTTTCAGCTTTACGTTTACCTAAATCAAGTCTCACGGGCGTCTCGGCGGTGTGCCATTAGCCACTCTATTTTACATTTCACTTGGATTTTATTTGAAAGCTGAAAGCGAACGAATGTTAGTTTGCACTTTCGGGATAACAATATACCTGGTAGAGGCGCGCCGTTACGAGATTTTCAAAACACTGCGATTTTAAATGACGTGTTTAGGGAATTTGTACACAAAACCGAATATAACGGCACTTTAAAGCCCTCTCAAATATAAAATAGTGGATGCCAATTTGAAGACACTGAAACACTCAAAATAGTAAGTATGATATACCGGGTGATCAATCTGAAGTGTACGGAGCTGTCAGTACATAAATCCTTGTGGCAACAGTTTGCAGTTGGTAATGAAAATGGCACAATTGATAATTTGTATATGACATTTGGATGATTTAGGTACTTGACGAAACCTCAAACACTGCAGAAAATTCACCCAAGGAAATTTTTAATTAACAAGTTAATTAAAGATAAAACATTAAAAAATATATAACCGACTTCTACTTATAACTAAAAAGCTAAAAATAATTATAACAAAATACAACTTTAGCAAATAAATAACACATTCAATGTTGTAAGGTACCTTCCCAGGAAGTAAAAAATGTAAACATTAAAAGGTGCTCATTCTGTACAAATTAATTACCTACCAATCTAGTATATCTTTGAAGTCGGTGCCAAGCAAATCTAAAATCCTTCATTGCGTACTTATCTACTAATTCATCAAACTTGATTGTTGCTTGTCACCGACTTCAAAAATATACTATATTGGTAGGTAATTAATTTGTACAGAATGAGCACCTTTTAATGTTTACATTTTTTACTTCCTGGGTAGGTACCTAACAACTTTGAATGTGTTATTTATTTGCTAGAGTTGTATTTTGTTATAATTATTTTTAGCTTTTTAGTTATAGGTAGAAGTCAGTTATATATTTTTTGTAAAAATGTTTTATTTTCAACTTTTTAGTTTTTAGTTTTCATTATTTTTCATTTATTTTGTATGTATAACCTTAATAGACAGAACCAGGTAACATCGAAAGCCTCAACATTACACAATGATACTTTATCATTTAAATTGACAGGAAAATCTTTACGAACAAAATGTACTAGTACGCGTTGACTTAATAAGCCAAAAATATATTTATGCCATGTAACCTTTTTTCAACTTTTTTTGACAACCCTGTATAACTAAATAATTCCACTCCAACCTATGTACCAACCAGCCTGTACATATGACTGCCCACGGACAAGCATAAATTTGTTAGCTGCCTTCTGTAAACTATAGGATGGAGTAGAATCCATCCTATATTTACGGAGTCAAATCCGTCCAATATTTCAACCATAGTATATAACTCCTTGTGGGCTACCCCATAAATTTCCTTTTTAACATTTTATGTTATCGCCCTGTGTAACATTAATTCCTCTCCACACTTTATGCAACTTCTTATGGGCTGCAAAAGAAATAATTTTTTAAACACACTGTATAAATATAATTCAACTCCAGCATATATTTCAACCATCCTGTATATGATTTGCTTATGTCCACATCATATAACAGTTTTTTAATCACCCTATATAATTTTAATTTCACATTTTTTTCAACATTTTTATACCACCAAGCGTCCAGTCCACCCTATATTCCAACCATCCTGTATATACGGCTGCCTACGGACCACTATCATTCTAGTCCGTCCTATATTTCAATCTTCATATAAATGCAACTCCTTCTACCACTTTACTTTGTGATTTTGTTCGCTCTAACTAAACACCCTGTCTATAAGCCACCAAGTACCAGTTTAAAGTTTGACATGTATTGTCACTGAATTTTCTATTAGGCCGGGAGAATGTGACAACCAAAAGTACCGTCTTCGCAAAATGGAAAAATTTGCATTTAAATAGGTATTTGCCTGGTATACAAACAAAACGAGCTTGGTACTCATTGATTTAAGGAGCCGAAAATACTATGCTTTACTACCTATATGCTTGAGATGTACATAGAAAATTTTCAAATTCGCAATTAAAACTTCCAGTGCCTAAAATTATCGCACTATTATGTTGGAATTAAAATATTTATGAGGAAATGTCCGTTATGTCATTTCGATGAAGTTTTGGAATTTTCGGCAATTTTCTGCAAAACTGCAAGTTGCACGTCGCAGAAAAGTATATGAGATCACCTAAGGATCTTCCTTAAATAGACTAAAATATTAGGGATATTGGTCGATTTCCATGCACGCAAGTGTTCTGTCACAAATTTCATCACTTTACCAGTAGAATTATTTTCCAAAATTTGAAGTTTCACCAATCCCGATATATACTCTATTAAACAAGACCATTTTCATACAAAACGGTTCACCACAGGAGAAGAAATCAGGTAACATACATACATACAAAAAAAATTACGCGACGAATTGATAACCTCCTCCTTTTTGGAAGTCGGTTAAAAATAAAGGTTGTTATGTAAAAATAAAGAGTATGAACTCGGTGTAAATCAACAGATTGACTTTGATACCGGAGTACCTCTAGGGATCATTACACTGAACTGCAAAAACAATAATCTATTATTAAATTATAATCATGTTTGAGAAAGAAATATACAAGGTGTCCCGCGGTCGATGGTACCCTTAGACGTTTACGGAAAGCGGAACATGGGACACCCTGTATATGATAGTATTTTTGCGTAATTACTTTCTGATTATTCTGTCTTAATACTTCCCTATACCTACGAGTATCCTTAATAGTTTTCCAGTTATTAATTATTTTCTACATTTTTTGTTCAAAACATCGCCCTAATTAAATGTTTGTTACGGCGGTATTTGAATTCCTAGAAACTTAATACGGTCGTATGTATTAGTCTAGATTGGAGAAGTTTGTTCTGCGATATACAGGGTGTCATAAAATTCGCGAATTTATTGCTAGATACAAAAATGTTAAAAAGTGATTTTTGTTAAATGTAACACCCTGTATATTATGAAATAACCGGAAAGGCAATCAAAGAGAGAGAGAGAGAGAGAAAGAGGTTGATTAACTGACTTCTTTTTGAAGTAAATAAATAATTTTTACCGGTTTTTCTACCTTATCACTTTTAAACTTTTTTTAATGCTCAAATAAATTACTTATAAGAATTGCTGTTAAAATTATCTCAGTTATTGCTGATAAACTATTATTTAGATGATGGCGTAAGCGGTTTGCTGTTAAATTGTGTATTATATTATAATGTCTATTAACTGGGGTATTTCTGAAATATCGAAATGCCTAGTATAATGTTTGTTCATGGTATTACTAAAAATGTTATTTAATTGCCTAGCGCCTTCACCAGAAATTACTTCAGGCCATATTATTTCTACGGTTTGAAGGTGTTAAGTAGACAATACAACTTGTTCCTCAGTTTTAGTACTCTTCCCTTTTGAATTTGAAAACAATAAAACGTCCGAAAGATGTTTTGATAAAAGTATTTGTTAGTGAGACTTCTCAGTAAATGTACGATTTTTTAAATGGTCATTAGTAATACACCCACATCTTCGCATTGCAATAAAATTTTTTATTTAGTTCGATGTTCATGTATGATTTTTTCATGTCCTCTCACTTTGAGCGATATAGACATTTGGATATATGCCACATGATAGTTTGTAAACCGATTTGAATTTTTTAAAATTTTGTTTGTTTTAAATGTAATGTTAATATTCTGTTTTCTTAAAAACGATGCTAGTTTTAACCATGGTTTGCCGAAATAAGTCCACTTTTGTATAGTTAGTAGTTCTGTAATCTGGATAAACTTTTCTTAATGCCCTTTTCTCTTTTTTGGTTTTCAGTATTTTGTTTTTTACGGGAACTTGAACTCCATTGTTTACTACTATATGTTTAAATGTATTTAGATCTTTCTGAAATGTTGATGTTAGTTCCACAAAAAAATATATATGAATTAGACTATTATAAGCTGCATGTTTGTGCTGATAGGGGTCTAATATCAGCACTGTTGAAAAGTCTTTGTTTTCCGTTCCCTTTGTTGTTGGATGACTAGATTACGCAGAATATAAATACCTGAACTTCTTGATATAGTTTAGACAGATCTTGATAGAGTTTCATGAAACATAAAATTGTCGAAATTTTGGTTAAATAACAATCAGTTGCTTGTCACAAATAATTTCATAATGTGTCCGAGGAATTAGTGCCTTATTTAATTTAATGTTTAAGTTTATCCTTTCTATAACTAGATGAAGGAGTAGATATGGTTTATTATAATAAAAATAATTTGGTCAAGTGCGAGTTGGACATACCAAGGGTTCCGTACCACCTTCAAGACTAATTTCCAGTGACAAGCAGGGAAAGAGTGCATTTTCTTATATTTACCCTAATATCTTTAAATGAAGCGTTTTAAATTTATAAAAAATATACACTTTGATTTTCCACACATAGACTTTTTGTTTTATCTGCTTCAGGATTCGCTTGATTTTTATAAGAATACATATGTATTTAATTTTCTAATTTGGCCCCCAAAAATTAACATTAGAGTTTTATTTTACTAATAAACTTTCAGGGAAGCCTTGTATAATCTACTGTCTGAATTTTGAGGCTCTGTAGATTGGAAGATATAGGGCAAAATAGGTCAACTTTTAAATTATAAGTTATTAAATCTATTATTCAAATTATTTAAAAATACAAATAAAATATATATTTAAAAATTTAAATAGTGTAGTTTCTAAAGTGGGAATTAAGTCGATGTTTAATATTTTTTTAAATATCTTTTAAACAAATGATTTTAAAAAATGATATATTTGTAATTCACATAATAAGCCTTTTATCTGATATGATGGGTTTGAAATTGAATTTTTATTTTCCATTGTATAATTTGTCCCTAAAATTACTATGGGGGTGTTCGAATAATTTTTCTAATAAATTTCAAGTGAGCACCAGTACCCCTAATTATTTTCAATATTTTAGGTTTCGGAAATAAAGCGGAAAAAAAGAATTTTTTATATCTTTATGTTAATATCTTGTAAACAATTAATTTTAAAAATATGAAAAATATGTATTTGTATTCCTCATAAAAAACCCTTTCATTTGATATTTTTTTATTTTCTGTTTAATTCTATAATTTGGCCCCCAATATTAATATTAGGGATTTCTTCGTATTTTTTCTGTAAACAAAAAAAATTAGGTCTTTTAGTTTGGGGAATAAAGGGGGAATGGGTAATTAAAAAAAATAAAAAAATAATATATTTTAAAATATTTATTAAAAAAATAAAAGAATATATTAGTATTTGTCATAATGAGCCCTTTGATTTGATATATTACTTGATCCGATCCGATCAAAATGAATATTAGGGGTTTTTCCTTATTTTTCCAGTAAAGTTCAAGTGAGGCGCTATACCTGTATTTTTTTTAATTTTACAGCTTATGGTTTCGGAGATAAGGGGGGGGGGTTAACAATAGCTAAGTTTTTTTATCTTTTTGTTAATATTTTTTAATTAATTTATTATAAAAATATGGAAAAGATATATTTGTTTTCGTCATAATGAGCCCTTTCATTTGATATATAACATGATGGCTAAGAAACAATTTTAATTTTATATTTTACATTTAATTCTGTAATTTGGCCCCCAAAAGTAAAAGTAGAGGTTTCTCCTTATTTTTCCAGTAAACTTCAGGTCAGACCCTGTACCTCTAATTTTTTTCAAAACTTTACGTTTTATAGTTTCGTAGGTAAAGGGGGGTAAATTTTGGTATATTTTCGTTAATATCTTTTTGATTAATTTTTTTTATTTTAACAAAATATATTTGTGTTCCTCAGAATGGGACCTATCATTTGATGTATTACATGATGCGTTTGAAAAATTTTAATTTTTAAATTTTAATTGAATTCTATAATTTGCCCTCCAAAATTAATATTAATGGTTCCTCCTTATTTGTCCTGTAAAGTCCGCGCAACGATCTATATTTCCTATTTTTTTCAAAATTTGGGGCTCAGTAGTTTCGGAGATCGGGGGGGGATGGTCGATTTTTTTAGTTCCCCCCCCCAAAAGTATCCCTAAAATCAAAATTTCTTCATGTACTGCTGATCGGGTCACCAAACTATATATTGATGCCAAATTTCAACCTCTTCCGTCCAGTAGTTCAGGAGAAAATTGCTGTCATGTGACAGAGGCAGAAATCCGGAGTGATATTATAAGGCTATCCGTATATACGGAACCCTAAAAACCTATCTATATATTGTTACGAAATTTACCCAAAGCCGACCCTGTGTCATTTCAGCACGACAACAAACGCTTCAAGATAAAAAATACGATTCTCGAAAAGACTCGGCTGCGGAAGGAACGATGATGATTTCTACTGGAGAATTCGACGCTGGTGATATAAAACAAGCATGCCACGATCGCCGGGCAGTGATACCGCGTCGACTAGCGTATATGAGAATGTATTGTGAATCAGCTGTTTTAATGTAAATAAAGTTCTAGAAAAGTGAAAGTAAATATTAGTTGTTATAATTTTAAAATTGAACCCACGGACTATATTACAATATAAATAGGCAAAACGGTTCGGTACCATTTTCTCCTCTGTCGCTCAACCAATTCTCTTTATTTTTGTTTTGTTTAATAGCTACTGACGACCTTCAGTGCAGAATACCAAAATTTATTTGTAATATTTGTTCAGTCACCAAATAAAATAAAATAAAAAATTCATTATGTGCGTTCATACTGCCAATGCTAAACAAATAACAGCAGTGGCAGATCCAGGATTGTGAAGGTTGGTTTTAGCACAAGAAACACTAAAAAGCGTACCACTCAGATGATTTTGGGGAGATTCAGTCCCTTAGATCCGCCAGTGAATAACATTGCTGCCAGATTCCTTGGACAGAAAGTCATAAAGATCGATTGACTCCAATTTAAAAAAACACTTTTTCAACCTTTCCTAATGTTATTCTACACTATCATTCTATTGAAATAGAACCGACAAAAATTTATATTACATAATATTCGTTATTTATTGGGCGCTCACAAGTTTACACCTTACATTGCGTTGTAAATATGGTTTGTCAATTAAAATCAAAATTATATTGCAACTCATCTCTATTTATTTCTAATAACTTCTTATTAATTTTAACCTTATATTTTTCATTTAGTTTCTTTTTATTTTTCCGGATACATTTCGTATCATTTTACTAAGATTACAGATCTAATGATTCAAGGAAAATAGTTAGATATGGCAACATGTTCAGGTCCATCTGCTTTCTAGCCCTCTTTATTTGAAATTTGACATTACTTAAATTAATTTTTTTCATTAAAAGTTTTCAGTTTCTCAATGTATTATTTTCAAATTTCAGTTCACTGAATAAAATTAACAATAAGTGCATAGTGCTTCTTTATATAGGCGATATAAAACAGGAACCGTCATGTGTTACTAGGTCAGTGTGTTTTACTCAAATTACTGAAATTGTACTAAATTTTAAGATACATCGGAGTTTTGAAGTTCACTAATTTCTACATTTTTACCTAAAATGAGCCTGTCATTGACATTTTAACGATGTGTATTTAAAATATAAAAAAATCAAGGCATTAAATGTAAATTTTACTAATTTGTTAGTTAGTTATACCTACCTACATCGATGCTAGAATAGAATATATTTTTATTCAAGATATTCTTCCGTCGAAATCTTGCAAGGCTGGCATTGACCGCCAAACCATTGTAAGGACGGAGCGTTAGTTGCTGTTAGATTGGCTGACAATGACAGGCTAACGCTCTTTCAGATCATCATGTGAACACCACCTTTGATAGCATGAACCGCTGTTTATTGTTCAGTAGTAAAATTGTCAATATAGAAGATAAGTATTAATTTTTCGGACATATATCAATATATCATTTCCACAATTTTACGAAGGGGTTAAGTAAAAAATTGTCAATCAGGGGACAATAGAGAATATAATAGTAAATAGTGGACTTTTTGAAGGTTTTGTGGGCATCTCTTTTTTTAGGGTTCCGTATATACAATATACGGATACCCTTATAATATCACTCAGGATTTCTGCCTCTGTCACATCACAGCAATTTTCTCCTAAACTACTGGACGGAAGAGGTTGAAATTTGGTATCAATATATAGTTGGTGACCGGATCAGGAGTACATATCGTAAATGAAGAAATTTTGATTTTAGGGGTACTTCTGGGGGGAAAAACTAAAAAAATCGACCGTTCCCCCCTTATCTCCGAAACTACTGAACCTAAAATTATGAAAAAAATAGGAAATATAGAACGTTGCCCGAACTTTACAGGAAAAATAAGAAGAAACCATTAATATTAATTTTGGGGGGCAAATTATAGAATTAAATAAAAATTTAAAATAAAAAAATTCAAACGCATCATGTATATAATATGAAAGGTCTCATTCTGAGGAACACAAATATATTTTTTTCATATTAAAAAAAAATTTTATAAAGATATTAACGAAAATGTACCAAAATTTACCCATTCCCCCCCTTATCTCCGAAACTATAAAACGTAAAGTTTTGAAAAAAATTAGAGGTATAGGTTCTGACTTGAAGTTTACTTGAAAAATAAGGAGAAACCTCTACTTTTAATTTTGGGGGGCAAATTACAGAATTAAATAGAAAATATAAAATTAAAATTGTTTCTAACCCATCATGTTATATATCAAATGAAAGGGCTCATTACGAAGGAAACAAATATAAACCCATCATGTTATATATCAAATGAAAGGGCTCATTATGACGAAAACAAATATGTGTTTTTCATATTTTTAAAATAAATTATTTAAAAGATATTAACAAAAATATAAAAAATTTTACCCATCCCCCCACCTTTCTCCGAGACCAAAAGCTGGACAATTTTGAAAAAACAATGGAAGTATAGCCCCTCACCTGAACTTTACTGGAAAAATAAGGAGAAACCCCTAATATTCATTTTGGGGGGCAAATTATAAAATTAAATGGAAAATAAAAAATTATAATTGTTTCTAACGGGTCATGTAATATATCAAATCACAGCGCTCATTATGAGGAATACAAATATATTTTTTTAATTTTTTTAAAATGAATATTTAAAAAAATACCCATTCTCGCCGTTATTCCCCAAACTATAAGACCTCAATTTTTTTGTTTATAAGAAAAATATGAAAAAAATCCCTAATTGTATTATTTGGCCCCCAAATAATAGGATTAAACGGAAAATAAATTATTAGAAAACCCCCACAGTAATTTTAGGGACAAATTATACAATTAAATGGAAAATAAAGATTCAATTTTCAAACGCATCATGTAATTTATCAGATAAAAGTCTCATTATGTGAATTACAAATATATCATATTTTTAAATAATTTGTTTAAAAGATATTAACAAAAATATTAAACATCGACTTAATTCCCACTTTAGAAACTACACTATTTAAATTTTGAAAAATATATTTTACTTGTATTTTTTAATAATTTGAATAACAGATTTAATAATTTATAATTTAAAACTTGACCTATTTATCCCTTTATCTTCCAATCTACAGAGCCTCAAAACTCAGACAGTAGGTGATAAAAGACTTCTCTGAATGTTTATTAATAAAATAAAACTCTAATGTAAATTTTTTGGGGCCAAATTAGAAAATTAAATACATATGTATTCGATAAATTTCAAGCGAATCCTGAAGCAGATAAAATGAAAAGTCTATGTGTGGAAAATCAAAGTGTATATTTTTTATAAATTTAAAACGCTTCCTTTAAAAGATGTAAGGGTAAATATAAGAAAATGCACTCATTCCCTGCTTGTCTGAAACTGGAATATTAGAATCTTGAAGGTGGTGCGGAACCCTAAGTATGCGAGTCCAACTCGCACTTGACCAAATTATTAATATTTATGAACTAGATTGAAACTGCTAGCGACGGAAACTTTAAGTAACAAATAACATTACTCAAATTATTATATCAAACATCATCAGGAGCGGTTTCAACAAAAACTTTAGGGGTCACACATTTTTCAAAATTATTTGGAATACATATTTGATTAAATTCTCATATTTTTTATATGACGTCTACGTTTGGGGGGGGCGGTCATGACGCCTACTTCTCCCGTTTCTCTCCAACTTTATGTCTTATAGAAATATATTTTTGACAAAGGAACCTTAATAATGTTCACAATTTGTTGAATTAGGGTCGATTTTCGACTACTGGTCGACCACTAGTTTTATAAACGCTGTTTCAATTGTCCAAGAAAAAACATGTAAAGTCCAGACCACAAAGCTCGTTTTGCGCTTCTGAAAATTAATTAAATACTCAAATAAAATACTTTAACTAATTGTTTCTAATTTGTAAGCTAACTGACCTTGTATAACAACCTACCAGATTTGTACCTGTAATTTTTTATTTGGATAAAATATGCCTGACACTGACTAGTAATTCCAACACCAAACGTTTGCAATGTTCTTCAAAGTAGTTCGTGCTAACTAATACTTGGGAAAGTGAAACAGCAAGTTCTGTACTTTTTGCCGTATAACAATATATTTCAGAAGATGGGCCTCAAAGCATATATTTCAACGGACAGATATTATTCACGCTTAACTATTTTGTAGCCTAAATCCCCTTCAATGTTTTACCAAAAGTAACGTCCTGAAAAGTTAAGGAAACCTTGACTCTACCATGATGAATGACGGGTCGGATTATTGAATTTAGTCCATCTTTGTTTCCCGAAAATGATAAATCGTTTCGACGGAAAGAAAGAATATAAAAAAATTCGTTTAATTTGGTTTCAGATTTTCTGAGACGTTTTGCATGGCATATTGTAAAAGAACAAATCTTACTCGTACAATTTATTTTCATTAAAATAAAGTGATTGATAATTTTCGCAGTTTAAATTTTTTTTAACAAGAAATTTATAACTGAAACAACAAAGAGTGTAGTATTGTTTGACATTGTAAATTACAAGCTTCAAACAATTTCTGATAGCAGTTAATAATTAAGCATTTATTTTGCAGCAAAAAGCAGTTTAAGGACAAGAAGCAACAAGTGCCCTCTCTCCCATCATACCAAATATACAGAGTGTATTGTGGCAGAGTCGCCAAACTTCATAAACGAGTTGCTTGGTCCGTCCCCATACAAAAAAATCAAAGGAGTTAGGTCTGGGGAGCTTGGAGGCCAGAGTAAATCTCAATCCACGCATTTGAACTGAATTGTCCAGGAGCTCTCTGACAGTTCCCCTATAACGTGCTCTCGATATAAAGTTGTTCAAAAGGACATTACTATTATTAATTTCATCCTTGATTATTGGTAACCAGGAACGTGTTATAGAACTAACTATAAAATCGCCTACATTTAATAGAATTAAAGCAGACTGTTCCAGCTTTCGTTTTGTATTGTATTCTTCTTTGTGTAGTATGGTTGAATTGTGAATTTGTTCCAGGCATGTTCACAAATTTTTTACCTTTCGAATTGTCGTTTCTTTCTGTTAATTTATTCGAACATTTACAGCTTTAGAGGTTTCTCTAATATAAAATTTGTTACATTCGCAAGGAATTTTATAAATGGAATTTTTTGAGTATTGGGTTACATTATTTGGTGGTTTTGTAATAATTGTAAATTGTGTATTACTAAATTTGTCAATACGAACCTTTTAATTTTTAATTTTGTTTTTCATTTGTATTATTACCATTGAAAACGGGGTCTGATTTAAACCTTGGAACGTTTGCACTATTTGAAATATACCAACTTTCAAGTAATTGTGGTGTTGTTATCAAAAAAAAAAAATACAAACAAGAGTGGCCACAACTATCCTTCAGAAAACTGTACATAATATTAATTCAAATAAACTTTATTGACACGGTATTCAACATATAGTAAAGTACAAAAATTATAATCTTAATCATATTTCGAACAAAACAAAGTTTTATTCGAAGTTTTCGATGACATTGGATGGGCTTGCTTTGCTTACATCAAATCGTCAATCGTACCAAAACAAAACAATAGATTGGCGGAAGAAATTTAGAGAAGTGAGAAGTGAATAGCGCGCGGTAATTTCCCTACTCGATTCTCAGCGAGTACCTAAGGTCAAGGATAATTTACAATGGATTGCTTGATCAATGTTAAAAATTTTCGAATAAAACTCTCGTGTTGTTGTGGCGCTTTGTCTGTTGGCTGTTGAAGCGTTTTTCTAGCTTTGTTTCATGTGTTTAATGTGAAATTGGTAACAATTTAATTAGCAAAGGTTACAGAGCAAATATTAGCAGCCAGTATGTGGGGTATGCTTTCGGAAAAATCTATTAATAAATAGGCAAAGACAAAACGGTTCGGTACCGTTTTCTCCTCTGTCCCTCAACAGGTTTTCTTAATTTTTGGTTTGTTTACTAGCTACTGACGTCCTTCAGTACAGAATACCAAAATTTATTTCTAATATTGGTTCAATCATTAAATAAAATATAATAAAAAAAAACATTTTCATGGCCATTGTCATGGCCATCTTTGTTGTCGATTTTGACATTTCATAAATTGTGAGCTGTTAAGTTGTTATAGCACGGTGGTAAAGGTAAGATTTTAATTCAATGACTAAAGTTCAAGATTTGAATTTCATTAAGAGAGAAAAGTTTCCAACAAAAATAGGTATTATTTAATATAAATTAACAGCAGTTGCAGTGTATTTCTTTATATTTTCCATACAAATGAGAAATAGTCATTGCTTACTATGTGGGATTCATTAAAATTAATGAAAAGTATATTGAATGTTAAGATGTGTGGTTTATTAATATGCTCTTATGTTTTATAGTTATTTTGTAACTTTTCAGTTGGTTACTGGCAATTTCTGCTTCCGAGTATAAATTGATTATAATTCGTTTTTAGTACTCAATTTAAGGCGTTCGTTAAACTTGTTCAGTCTCATATCCAAAAAAATATATTAACTAATGTTCAAAAATATTGTATTTAATATTAATATTATATATATATATATATATATATATATATATATTTATAGAGAATTGATGTTTTGTAGAAATCTGGGTTTTATGACAAGGTGACTGACGGCTTAAGTAAAATATGCATCTAATTCATATTTTAAGATGGGTATTATTGAAAATATAAAGAAATTCAAAGGAACTACTGTTTTATTATGGTAAGTTAGGTACCTACTCTTCTATTCTAGAATAAAATGTATTTTGATCCAAGATCTTTTTCCTTCGAAATCTTGCATAACTGGAGAATATTTTAAAGATTAAAGTGCTTATAAGTTTGTTGGTGATCTCTTTTGTGTAATATTCACGAACTCGATTGAAACTACAAATGATGGAAACTTTTAGGTTGCAAAGAACAATCTTCCAATTATTATATCCTCTGGCCAAAAATTTGGGGGTTCATGCATTTCTCAAAATTATTTGGAATGGCTATATTTGATTCAATTTTCATTTCCTATTTATTCAACAAAGTTTTGTCAATATGAAGTGAACAATTTTGGTCGTTACACCTACTTCTTCCAGTTCCTCTCAACTTTATTTCTAATAAAAATATACTTTTGACAAATTTGATGAGATAGGGTCGAATTTCGACCACTGGGCGTCTACTAGTTTACATCTATCGAGCAATCCTTTATGTACTATCCTTGCCTAAATGTATTAATTATTTGTGGGAATCCCCGAAAATGCATTTTGTTTTCAAGCATAGAGAATATGTGGGTTGCCATATACGTAAAAAAATAAATAACTACTGCTGACGTAATCACCCCCATGTCATCAAAAATAAGCTAAGCAAAGATTCACCTCTCCCCCATATTGCTTACGTAATACTTGAACGACCCCTATAGAGAATCTGTTAATAGCAAAAAATAATTCTAACAAACCTTTTAGAAGGTCAGTAAAGTTAGCACCGCCATTTTACAGAAACTCAAATTAAAACATATGGGAATTACGAGCTATTTAGGAGCTCTTGATTTTTACATAAATTGATTTTTGAGCTCAATATTTACTATGGAAAAAGTGCAAAAAACTAACTTTACTGACCTCCTTTTAGAACGCTCACACACACAGAAATATACAGGGTGAGTTTTTTTTGATGATCAGAAAAAACGAAATTCTGTCGATTTAGTCAAATCCCTCTACCTCCTTTGTTTTTGATTTTATAAAAAAGTGTAAATATCAAAATTGAAGGGGATTGTATCCCGAATATGGATTGACATGTCCTCATTTGCGTGACAGCTCTCGTTTTCGAGATATGACACAAACTTATCTTTTTTTGAATGGAAACCATAGTTGGCTATGACCTCAAAAAATCCGACATTTTTAGAGCTTTTCAACAATATAATAATCTATATAGTTATTCATAAAAATAACGGAGATATGGATGCTTTTCTCTCTTATTTTCACTTTTAACGTAGTTAGCCATGGAAAAGATTGTTTTCACTTTGACGTTTCCTCATTTGAGAGTAACTCCATTAGTGCCAGTGGTGCTGAACTGACAGTCGATATTGAAAAGTTTTTGTGATAAAATGGAATATTCTAACGAAGAAAAACTGAATATGGTGGAATGTTATATCATATGCCATAAAAATTTAGGTCCTGCTGCTGAGGAATACTTTCATAGATATTTTAATCCTCGTCAACCTGCTGTATGTACATTTAAAAGGCTTTACGATAGATCCATATCTGCATCTTTTACTAAACCACCAAAGGAAATTAATCAAATTAACGAAGCAGCACAAATAAATGTTTTGGCAATGGTAAATCAAAATCCATCTAAATCAACTCGTGAGTTTGCGGCAGAAGCTGGCACATCTCAACGAACTGTAGTTAAGGTACTGAAATGGCACAAGTTCCACCCGTACAAACTATTAGTTTCTCAAACTTTGCATGACGTATATTGTTTTGTACATGGTTTAGAGACATGTGCCTTGTCAATCCACAGTTTCCATTAAAGGTGTTATTGTCAGATGAAACTAGATTTACTAACTGCGGTATATTCAATAGACACAATAAGCATATCTGGGCTAAAGAAAACCCTTTTCATGTAGAACAAAGACGACCCCAGAAAAAATTTGGTTTTAATGTTTGGTGTGGTATCATAGGGTCTACTATTCTGGGGCCTTTTATCTATGACTAATCACTTACTGGGGAGCGCTGCTTGCATTTCTTGCAATACACCTTTCAAGACATGTTGCATAATTTGCATTTGAGAACTCGTTTGGAAATTGAGGGGTTCCAACATGATGGAGCACCTGCTCATAACTCGTTATTAGTAATACAACACTTAGATAATATCTATCCAAACTCTTGGATATGAAGAAATGGCTCACGCGAATGGCCACCCCGGTCTCCCGATTTGGCAGTTTTAGACTTCTATTTATGGGGTGCGCTAAAAAACAAAGTATACAAAAGAAAGTATGAGACAGTTCGTGAACTAAGAGAGCGTTATTACAAGCAATTAAAGACATTGATAGCCGGTCTGTGAGGAAAGCGGTAATGACAATCTTAAAAAGATGCAATTTTTGTCTAAGTCTAAGTTTTTTCTAAGTACCTACTTATTTAGTTTTTTCGTTATATCTGATATACCTAATAAATAATCGTTCAATGTTTTTTGGAATAGTTATTATTAAATCAATCTATTTCATGGCTAACTACGTTAAAAGTGAAAATAAAAGGGAAAATCATCCATAACTCCGTTATTTTTATGAATAACTATATCGAGTATTATATCCTTGAAAAGCTCTAAAAATGTCCAGATTTTTGAGGTCATAGCCAACTATGGTTTCCATTTAAAAAAAGATAAGTTTGTGTTATATCTCGAAAACGAGAGCTGTCACGCAAACGAGAACATGACAATCATATTCGGGATACAATCCCCTTCAATTTTGATATTTACACTTTTTTATAAAATCAAAAACAAAGGAGGTAGAGGGATTTGACTAAATCGACAGAATTTCGTTTTTTCAAAATCAGAAAATGTTATGAAATTGGGCCAATAAAACTGTAAATCTTTCCCAATTTAACCATTGCTCTATCTCCCCTAGTTTACGAGATCCCCATACTGATCATCAACAAAAACTCACCCTGTATATCTGTCTTCATTATCTCCATACATTTAGTTTTCCCCGATTTCATTTCTGCGAATAATTCACGTTGCGAACAATAGAATAGAGAGATAGAACACGTGAATGCAGCAAAATGGTTTTATAACCTTTTGATGGCGACGCTGACAAAATGAGTACGCGGATGATTTAGATTTAAATTATTCGCTAACGTTCCCGTGATTTATAGTCTATGGCACTCAATTAGAAGAAGAAGCGACTAACAACCTACTGACATGCAAAACAGTGTGGTTTATTTGGTTTCCGGAAAATGGAACGGTGATTCGTTGTCTTTGATACGGCCGAGAGCACTATTTGCAGAAATAGCTATTGTCTATTTGCACTGCAACTATAGATCGCCGCGTTGCGATGCAATATTAAATTCGTGATGTCGACGAATCGATTACATGTTCATTTGTATTCATAGTATTGACTCCTTTTAGGCTTTTTTTAATCACGGTATAGTGGAAGACAACTATTCAGGGAAATGACTAAAAAACAAATACAGAAAATTACACTATGTTTATTTTCTAATTTATGTCAGATATAGAAAGATTTATGAACAAGATCTATGACGTCACATGCAAGATTTGGCAGCGTTGCCAGTATGACATTTTTTCAGACTAAAAAAGGCTTTACAAATTGTCCTACTATAATTCACTTTAAGTTATTCATTTCATATTTTTAGTGCTTTTATAGGCCGCGTTTTGCAAAAGTCTGGATTTTATTCATGACAGCTCTGATTTTTGTAACATATTTGCAGTTATATGTTAGGGTTGTGTATAGTTAATGTGAATAAAAGTTTCTAGAAAGTGAAAGTAAAAATTAGTTTTTTTTTCATATTAATTGTACCCAGGGAGAATATAACAAATTTGGTGATCAGAAGTGCAGGATTAAGTAAAGTTAAAATCGTAATTTGATTTATGGAAACCAGAAGCATGGAAAAAACAGACGAAACTACCAAAAAAATAGTCAAGCAGGTTACGGAGGGACTAGACGAAAAAATAGCCCAGATTCTGGAAAAACGTGACAAAAAAGGAGAAACAACATCAAGAAGAAATTCAACAAAGGTTATTAAAATATTTTGATGAAAAACGTAAATAGAATTAGAAAATCTTGTCACTACGATTTAAAGCGAACAACAAAATCTAGTTTCCACGATTAAAAACGAACAACATAATTTAATTGAAGGATTTTTCTCGAAATTTGAAGAAAAATAAGGCAAAACGGAAGATGCTAGGATGAAAAGTGAACAACAAAATTTAATTGAGGAATTATTCTCGAAATTTGAATTAACAAGACAAAATGAATTTAAATTATTAGATGAACAGAGACAAAATGATTTTAAAATATTTGAAGAAAAAAAGGCAAGACGGAAGAAAAAAGACAACTGCAATTTGAACAATTAATGCAAATAGTAGCATAAGTTAATGAAACAGTTAATGAAAGAATGCAAATAGTTGAGTTAGACATAAAAGAGATAAATGATGACATTAAGACCATAAAAAATACAGTGAACACTCTTGAAACCAAAGTAGATGATCTCGATTCCATCCAAAGCCAGGTAAAATTTGAAATCAGTTCTATTCAAAACACAGTTCAAGTAAAAATCAGTGCCATCAAAAATAAGGTAGAAACAGAAATTTAAAAAAATGCAGCAGGACTTACAGCGAGGAGAATACCAGAACACCATGAGTACCAAAGGTTCCACCCACATTTGATGGCAGTTTATCTTGGGCTATGTATAAACGGCAATTTGAAGCAGTGGCTACAGCTAATGGATGGGATAACCAAGAAAAATCTGTCTCTCTTGTAATTTCCTTAAGAGGACCGGCCTTAGAACTCCTCCAAAGCATTCTAGTCGATAAACAAGGCAATTTTGACAAGATAATCGCCGTTCTGGACAAGAGATACGACAATCAATTCTTGAGCCAGGTATACCAAGTCCAACTCAGTGGAAAAACGCTAAAATCCGGTGCAAGCCTCCAAGAATTCGAAGGACTGGGTACACTTGTCATACCTAGACCTGCCAGAGGAAACGAAAGACCAGTTGGTCACACAGAGTTTCATAAACGGCATCAGAGATGTGTAAGTACAAAGAAATTTACGACTGAGTGGCGTCAAAACAAGTAATGAAGCTTTACTTCGGGCCTTGGAAATAGAGACAGTCATGAACATGTCTAAAGCGAGGGTGTG
The DNA here is from genome assembly GCA_034190945.1 of Octodonta nipae. NCBI lineage: Eukaryota > Metazoa > Arthropoda > Insecta > Coleoptera > Chrysomelidae > Octodonta > Octodonta nipae. The sequence continues at coordinate 43,663,363 of CM067216.1, read as the reverse complement.
AGCAGTTTCCTTCAACCAGAAAGATCCAGGGTCACCATTTCAAGCGCTGTTGGCTGATATGAACAAACTACCGATGTGGACGGACAGGACATTTCCATCGTTACTGCAGAGTGGGGCTACCTGAACGATCACCAACCAGAAGTAGCCAAAACAACAACCTCACCAACCAGGGAAACTCCAATCAGTCAGCATAAGGGGGGCGAATGCTGACTAACCCTCCACCAGCCCCTAGGACAGTATCCATCCGGGGATTTTGCCGAGATAGCAGCAGCCTAGTCATCAGGGGCACCATCAGTGGCCGAGCAATTACCATCACCATCGACACCGGCGCCGCTGTGTCCATTGCCAAGTCCAGGGTTTTGAGGGCATCCGAAATACGGCCAGTTACCAATAACATCCAGCTCAGAACAGTCACCGGCGAGTCCATGCCAATACAGGGTGAAACAGCTACAGCTAGGTGACAACAGAATTCGACATAGGGTCCTGGTAGCTGATATTGAGGAGGATTTCATACTGGGTATGGACCTAATCAGCCAGTATGGATTTATTTTCGACCCGAGATATGATGTTCTTCGGTTCCTAAATGAGGAATTTGTATTGACACGGCCCGTGAACAGTTCAGCTACCTCCATAAAAATTGTAGCAAAATCCTCAGCCAGAATTTCCGGTCGAACTGAAGATGTCTGCCGCAGTTGCAGAAGAAACATTCGGAAAACATTCCAATGCACCACGGCAAAACAGCCCGTAAACATATAGTACATCCATTGACACCGGCCGTGAAAGCCTATATACTTGAATATTAACAGCGTTATTTTTTTTTTCATTATTTATGAAGCAGATTTCAGAAAAGTACTTGAATTCTTGTACTTGATAAACAGTGCAGCGACATCCTAATAATTCTTAATGCTTAATAGCGAGCAACCAGGCGTGCCTATGCCAATGTCCCCTCTGATGCTTGCCGAGTGACTGACTTGGCACCCTAAATGTCACATACGTATGATATAATATTTACAACCGTTTTAAACCCATTTACGTGATTTTAAGGGAAAATCTAAGTTACATTCCAATAGAAAGAGCTTTGCAAGATAACGCACTGAATTATTTAAATTGCAATTCTACACAAACTAGCCAGGGTATACTTCTCATACTTGCTAAATGAAATCTCGGTTGAATTATTTTTTAGGACGCATTACCCAATTAGGTTAAGTCTACGTACAGGGTTTGCTTATATACCTAATTGTAAAATAATATCCTCTACCGTAGTAATATCAAATTTACACATATATAGGGTACAGTAATTATCTTTAGACTGCATATGTAAGCATTTCGGAGTTACTAAATAAAACTAGAAAAATAGAACCTCTAAATGATACGGATTTAAAAGATTGATAAACTAATTCAGCGAAAAAAGTCGATACTGTTCCATCTGAGATCTAGTGATAGCGTTCGACCTACGAAGAGAAAGGAATTCGAAAATTGTTTCCTGATTGGAAACTCGCACTCAAATATTCATCGTCGAAAAATCCATTCTACCCCACCTAGTTTTTTCAAAGCATTAAAATATTCAACGGAACTGTTTTGTCTCGGATGTTGAAGAAGTTTTTCCTTTGTTCTTAAAATCCATCATCTCAAAGGAGATGAATCCGGCGGGTGGAACTTTAAGAACAATTTTTGAGAACGAACCCTTAATCAATATTTTGCTTTTCCTCGACGATACTCTTCCGCTGTGTTTTTCTCTTCTAAGGAGAAAAAAATCCTCATCATTCCTTAACGACTATGTAATCTGTGTTGTTCTTCATTTATCACACGACCGCAATATAGAAGGAATATCGACCCAATTGTTTTTCGAGGTTCTGGAAGTGATTCAGTAATTAAGAATAAATTGTTCATTAGCTTGCGTTCCAAACTCGGTTCTTCCTTGATAAATAATTCACAACTTTAGAGTTTTAATGGATTTATCTAGGCAAAAAGAACAAAATCTTATTGGGTCGCTGCAGGAAATTTATTGGTTGTATAAGGAAAGTTTGCCAACACGTCAATTGACTTTGTAGTATTGGAGTGAAAATTCGTTCAATAGATATTATAATGTTTATGAACGACTAGCTAGACAAATCAGGAATATATTGGGAGTTTCAAAAGAAATACCAAAAACTTTGAGAGGGGACTATATTTTATAATGCAACTTGAATAAAACCACAACGTCCTATATATTTTTAGCCTTATAATATCACTCCGGATTTATCTCTCTTTCACATCCCAGCAATTTTCTCGTAAACTAGTATACGGAAAAGGTTGAAATTTGGGATCAGTGTATAGTTTGGTGCACCGATCAGGAGTACATATCGTAAATGAAGAAATTTCGATTTTAGGGGTGCTTCTGGGTGGAAAAACTGAAAAAAATGACTGTTTCCCCCCCTTTTCTCCGAAACTATAATACGTATAATTTTGAAAAAAATAGAGATATAGGGCCTCACCTAATTTTATCGGAAAATTAAGGTGAAACCTCTACTATGAATTTGCGTGAGCAAATTACAGAATTAAATAGAAAATATAAAATTAAAATTCTTTCTAAGGCATCATGTAATATAACAAATAAAAGGGCTCTTTATGACGTAAGCAAATATACTTTTTTTCATATTTTTGAAATAAATTATTTAAAAGATATTAACAAAAATATAAAAAAATTCATCCATTCACCTTATCAACCGAAACTATAAGCCGTAAAAATTTGAAAAAAATTAGGGACATAGTACTGCACCTATACTTTAACAGAAAAATAAGGAGATACCCCTAATATGAATTTTAGAGGGCAAATTACAGGATTAAATGGAACATATAAAGTTAAAAATAACTCTAACGCATCATGTAATATATCAAATCAAAGAGCTCATTATGACGAATACAAATATTTTTTTTTCATAGGTTTAAAAGGAGTATCTTAGAATATATTAGCCAAAATATAAACTAATTAGGTCAAGTGTAAGTTGGACTCGAATACTAAGGGTTCCATACCACCTTCAAGATTCTAATCTTCCAGTTTCAGACAAGCAGGGAATGTGTGCATTTTCTTATATTTACTCTAATATCTTTTAAGGGAAGCGTTTGAATATTAAAGAAATATATACACTTTCATTTTCCACACATAGACTTTTTATTTTATCTGCTTCATGATTCGCTTGATTTTTATAAAAATCCATATGTATTTAATTTTCTAATTTGGCCCCCCAAAATAAACATTAGAGTTTTATTTTACTAATAAACTTTCAGAGAAGCCTTTTATAATCTACTGTCTGAATTTTGAGGTTCTGTAGATTGGAAGATAAAGGGGAAAATAAGTTTTAAATAATAAACTATTAAATCTGTTAGAAAAATTATTTAAAAATACAAACAAAATATATTTTTCAAAATTTAAATAGTATAGTTTCTAAAGTGGGAATTAAGTCGATGTTTAATAATTATATTTATAATTTCTCGCCTATATTACTATGGGGGTTTTCTACTAACTTTTCTTATAAATTTCAAGTGAGCCTCAGTACCCCTAATTAATTTTAAAAGTTTAGGTATTATGGTTTCGGAAATAAAGCAGGAATAGAGAATTTTATATCTTTTTTTTATTATCTTGTAAACAATTAATTTTAAAAATATGAAAAATATATATTTGTATTCCTCATAATGAGCCCTAATATTGTTAAAATAATTTATTTTAAAAATCTGAAAAAAATATATTTGTTTTCGCCATAATGAGCCCTTTCATTTGATATATTACATGATGTGTTTGGAACAATTATAATTTTATATTTTTCATTTAATTCTGTATTTTGCCCCCCCCCCCAAAATAAAAAATTGAGGTTTCTCCTTATTTTTCCAGTAAAATTCAGATGAGGCTCGACATCTCTAATTTTTTTCAAAATTTTACGGCTTACAGTTTCGGAGATATGGTAAGGGAAATTGGTATTTTTTATATTTTTGTTAATATCTTTAAAATAATTTATTTTAAAAATATGACAAAAATATATTTGTTTTCGCCATAATGAGCCCTTTCATTTGATATATTACATGATGTGTTAGAAACTATTTTAATTTTATATTTTCCATTTAATTTTATAATTTGCCCCCCAAAAAAAATATTAGGGGTTTTTCCTTATTTTTCCAGTAAAGTTCAGGTGAGGGGCTATACCTCCATTGTTTTTTCAAAATTTTCCATCTTATGGTTTCGGAGATAGGGGGGGGATGGGTAAAATTTTTTATATTTTTGTTAATATCTTTTAATTAATTTATTTTAAAAATATGAAAAAAATATATTTGTTTTCGTCATAATGAACCCTTTCATTTGATTATATCATGATGGGTTAGAAACAATTTTAATTTTCCATTTAATTCTATAATTTTCCCCCTCACAATAATTATTACGTGTTTCTTCTTAATTTTCCAGTAAAGTTCAGGTGAGGGGCTATACCCCCATTTTTTTTTTCAAAATTTGCCAGCTTATGGTTTCGGAGATAAGGGGGGGGGAATGGGTAAATTTTGGTATATTTTCGTTAATATCTTTTTAAATAATTGTTTTTTAAATACGAAAAAAATATATTTGTGTTCCTCAGAATGAGACCTTTCATTTGATATATTACATGATGCGTTTGAAAAATTTTTTATTTTTAAATTTTTATTTAATTCTATAATTTGCGCCCCAAAATTATATTAATGGTTTCTCCTTAATTTTCCTGTAAAGTTTGGGCAACGCTCTATATTTCCTATTTTTTTCAAAATTTGAGGCTCAGTAGTTTCGGAGATCAGGGGGGGGAACGGTCGATTTTTTTAGTTTTTCCCCCCAGAAGTACCCCTAAAATCAAATTTTTTTCTTTTACGATATGTACTCCTGATCGGGTCACAAAACTATACATTGATACCAAATTTCAACCTCTTCCGTCCAGTAGTTTAGTAGAAAATGGCTGTGATGTGACAGAGGCAGAAATCCTGAGTGATATTATATGGGTATCCGTATATTGTATATACGGAACCCTAAAAACCTGCAATTTTTTAAAAATTATTATTATTTTTTTTTTAAGTTTAAAATTTTCAAAAATATGCATTAAATAACTGAAATTTTCAGAATATTTTATAAGCTACTAATTAAAGTAAATTGTAGAAGGATAGCCTTTAATTTAAAATCTGGTGGTAAATATATCAGTTATATTACAGTATTTAATATATATATATATATATATATATATATATATATATATATATATATATATCAATTAGGTGCTTTATTGTCCATAACCCCGTCTATTTTTATGCTAATGGCTTAAAATCAATATTATTTTGAAGATTTTTTGAAGCACTTCAAAAAAACTTCCGTGAATTAGTTTTCTAAAACGTGAAGCTTTTGAGTTATTTAATGTTAAACGCTGCAACTTTAGAGGCTTTCGGACAAAACTGACCTTCAACCAGTCGTATCTTAACATTTATTGACCCTACATACTCGTATATAAAAAATATAAAAAAAAACAAACATTTCTTTTTCTTATAAGCTTCAATTTCTTTAAAAGATTTTCTTCTGTAGAACTTTTTATTCATTTATTCATTACTCTATCGATTTCTGTACTTATTTTTACCATTTTTATTTCCACCCCCTAGTAAGGGTGCTTTTTACCCCCTGGGCAAAACACGCATTAGGACAATATAAGTTTTGTTTTTTATGCTATTTTCAATCTACTGTCAAAATTTCAGATAAATCGATTTACTAGCAAAAATTTTCCAGGGACATTCCACCGGCACTGTACTAGTTGCGGGCATCTTATTGGGTGTATATGGTAGGTTTTGTACACCCTATATACAAATGTCTTAAATTTAATGTATATAGTTACTTTACTATATAATGGGGTTGTTTCAAATGTTGTATTAATAATTTAGAAAATCAAATTTTTAAAATGAAAAGCCGAAAACTGTCTAACTTTTCGGATTACAAATTCCATTCACACACACAAGAAACTTTACAACACTAATTTTAACAAGAATTAATCTTAAAGTTTAACGTGTTCACATGGACTGGGTAGTTATTAAAACAGGGGTTGTTAGTTGATGGATAGATAAAGGGAGAAATTGTAATGCAAATTATGTACACAAAACCACGGCCTCACTATTTCAATTTAGCATTTCAGAGGGATGAATCATAAAGTGTGACGAAAACTATATATTGGTATTAATTCATCCCATAATTCATCAGCAACATACATCACCCTTCACTATCAACATCATCCCTCTTTAGATCTTTCAGCTGGGACCTTACGTACATTAAGCGCGTACGCACTACGAATCAGAAGTGATGTATTATACATCGGAGTAAAAATACGTACAGAAACCTTTTAAAATACTTACCATATATTTGGGTCTGACTACAGCAGATAGAAAAACTATTATTTGCATTAAAAATGAAGTTATGTACTTTTTCTTTGACCCTTTTTAACAGAAAAACACCAAAAACCAATAAATTTACTGCGATTCAAGCCTCCTTTGAAAACAAGATATCTATGCACATAATGGGTGTTTCAAGAAAATATGCCATCTCTGGGATAGAGATTCGCCAACAAAAAATAATAAAAAAGGTTATATAAAGTAGTTTTATGAACGGCTGCCTTTTAGCATAACGCTTTTTAAACAGTAAAATAGTTTTTTAAAGAATAAGCCACTGGAAATAATTATAACTTATTGGCCTTTTACATTAGGAATTTAACTTTTTAAAATCATCATAAATGGTCAATAATGTTGTAAGAAGCTCCTAGTACGTTTTTTCTTTATAGAAAACTTGTTACGAGGATTTGACGTATTTATCTTGAACATTGTTTTCATTAGGTAATTTTCACGTCCCGTACTTTAATTATATGGGTACAACGAATTCTACAAATACATTATTTTGAGATTTAATATGACGTGCTACACATTTTAGTTTTTTTTTGTGACATGTATTGCCATTGCGATTTTTGACATTTTTGGTGTTTGGGGTCGTTCATAAAATACATTCGCATACAGGGGGGTTGGGGGGTCTCAGTTAGTGTGATAGGATGTGACAAGGGGTCATGGGGAGTGTAAGCAATGCATCAAACATTTATACTTTAATTTTTCTCTAAAATGTTATTATTTAATTTTTCTGTTACTATAGAAAGTCATACGTTTTATATTTGTAAATATTTAAATACTAGCTAGTTAAGAAAATTGCTGTATATTCCAAACGTTTCGGGGTCTAGGTCAGACCCCGTTGTCAATGGTTAAGAAACTATGGATAAAAAAGGCACAATTCTAAGATGTAAAATTAAAATATTGGACATGTATTATTTGATTTCTGACGTAACTAAGAGAATTTTATTTGTAATATACAGGGTAGCACAGAAACTTCCTTTCAAATTGGAAGAAATTGAAAGGGAGAACTTCAGAATTTTATGTGGCGCTCCTAGGTGCGACTTTGTTATAAGATTCGCCAAATATGCGAGCAAAGAATTTTGTTGATTCAGTCATCCCATTAAAATTATAAGGGAAAACCTAGGTAAAACCTTATGAACTATCCCGATATTGGGTTGTTCACAAGGACATGACCATTAGCAATTTCTTCCTTAATCATCGGCAATCAGGAACGACTGAATTGTACGGATATAGTAGCGATACAATCGTTTTCATGTAACAAAATTAAAGCAGACTCTTTTAGTTTTCTTTTGGTGTTGTGTTCTTCTTTATGTAATATAACTGAATTTTGAAACTGTATTTTATGGCCAAGGTCCCAAGCATGTTTACAAATTTTGGATTTTTGAAACTGTCGTTTTTTTATGTAATTTTTGTGTTCGTTTATTCGCATATTTAGAGGTCTAGAGGTTTCTCCAATATAGAATTTATTACATTGACAAGGGATTTTATAAATGCAATTTTTTGTATTTTGAGTTGTGTTATTTGGTTTGGTTTTTGATATAATTGATTTTAGTGTATTTCTTGTTTTAAATGATGTTTTGATATTATATCTGTTTTCCACTATTTTTAGTCTTTCTGATAGACCCTGTATGTATGGTATAGTTATAGTTATATCATTGTGATTATTTTGGGAGTCAGTTGTAACATCCCGATAATGTTAACAAGAATTCATAATACATTTTTTTATTATTTTATCGGATATATGTTATTTAATATTTCTTCACGGAAGTAAACTAAAAACGTCGTATAGAAAAATTTCGCTCGTATTGCAGAATATGAAACATGCCGCTAAAATTGCATATTTTCCATGTTATAATAATTTATTTAAACAATGAATAGTTTAGGTATGTCCTTCCGTTTTGTTTTTTTTTTGTCAATTCATGGTTAGCAGAATGTTGAACTCTTGTACGTGCTAAAAACCAGGTAGACACGCAGTTAGAGAAAAATTGCTGATTTTGCCGTCCTTAATTAAAAGTTTGTTCTAGAATTTTAAAATGCCGAAAAAAGGCACGTGCGTAGAGCACGTCGGTTAATGGCGGAAGGTGCAGCCAATCGGACAATGAGTTTTGTTGTTAACTTATTCGCGTAGATAGTACCCATATGGGAGGGGCTAAAGTTCACGAGGAACAAGTCGATAGAATTTCCAAAGAAGTTCGGGGCGGAACTCAAGAAAAGTAGTCGTACGTGACGCGACGGATTTAGGGGACATAAAAAAGGGTGGAAACCAAACTCCTAAGAGAGGAACGTTTCACCTGTCCAAATAGGGCGCTAGGAACTAAATTATTATTATTATCATTATAAATTTCATTGCCGAGGGACGGGAAACGCGAAAGTCGCGAGTGTGTTTTGATCAGTGTTTAGCTAGCTAGAAAGTTAGTGAGATTTAATTTAATTTAATTCACAGGTAAACCTTTTGGGATTAAAGGATAAATCGCACTCGGTGAGTACCTTGAAATTTTCCTAACCGAGGAGTGTTAGTGCCAAACAAAACCTGTGAGTTTGTCCGTAGAGTTGTAGGTTCAGAGTGTGAACCCAGGGTAGAGTTTCTTAGACCAGCAAACGGCCGGGAAGAGACCTCGTGATAGGGACGAAGTAGCGTCGGAGTACGCACAGCTAGATTGTAAACTGGTAAAGATTTCATCTGACTCCCTGAGTCGGCAAAAAGGAACGAGAGGCCAAAAATTTTGTTTTCTTGTCGGGTGATATTTTCTTTAAATTTGGTTTTGTCTTAATTTGTTTTTTTTATATATATTATATGTTTATTGGGGATATACTCATATACGCATTGGATAAACTGGCTCACCAACTTTTGCTGATATAAGGGAAGACCTATTGTAGTAGGCACCAATAGGGCTTAAATAGGGTATAATTGTACCTGTCATTCCCAGGATTAGTGGGTATAAGTAATATTGTGTTCCATAAAGTTATTAGCATATTTTCTTGGGTTAATTAAAAATCATAATTTGGGGAGTTACAGTTGTTTTGTCAGATTGTGCAACTAACAATATTTAAAGTATTGTCTTTTTTTCCCTTTTGTCGTTTAGATACATTGTGGGTTGGTTTTATTGTTTCTAATTTTTTTCATTTAATTTTTTTTTCAATATACGTGTCATTTTTTTGGGTTTTTTTACATTTACCTCCTTCCTTCTTCCCATACAACCACCAGCATTTGCGAAGCCTGGGGACTTACCCTCTTAGAGGAGGCCAGGTGACGAAAACCAGAAGCTACCAAGGACTGAGAGTCAAGGCAGATGAGGGGCAGTAAAGTTCCTTTTATATTATTTATTTTCAGCTAACATTTACAGAGAAGGGTTCCCGGAGTATTTCTCTCCAACACAAATTTTCTTCGGGTGGTGGCAGCATTCCCCTTTTCTCTCAGGGCCTTTATTCATTTTTCTCCCTTACACAGTAAGGCAGGGTATAGAGTTGTTACACTGGTGGCAGGACCGAACTGTTACATAGTGTTGCTTGGTGAAGTTTGATGTTGATTGTTAAGGATTGTTTGGTATTCGATTTTGTTTAACTCGTTATTAATAAATTTATTTGGGTAATGATTGGCAGAAAGTACATTTTTTATAAACATTTTTTCTTCATTGAATTCATTGATGTTAGAACAGATGGTTTTTGCTCTGTCATATAGAGATTTAATGCATGTGGATGATTAGAGTTGAGATACCTGTTAGTATGAGTCGGTTTTCTGTAAACTTCTGTTTCATATGTCGATTGTGTTTTGGTTATTAAAATGTCTAAAAATGGTAATTTGTTATTCTGTTCAAGCTCTAGAGTAAACTGAATTGTTTATTCTGTGTTATTTATGTCGTTAATTAATGCATGTAAATCCTCAGGATTATCTTCCCAAATAACGAATATGTCATCAACATAACGCCACCAAACCAAAGGTTTAATCTGGTTAGAGAAAATTGTTTGTTCTTCAAATGTTTCCATAAAAATATTGCTTAAAGCAGGAGAGAGACAAGAACCCATTACTATGCCAAAATCTTGTTCGTAGAAGTCATTATTAAATTGAAAATAAGTTTTTGTACAAAATGTTAGTAGTTCCGTTATTGTATTAATTGATAATTGAGTACGTTGATTTAGTCAAGAATCTTGTTTTAATTGTTCTTTTACTAAGCGAACTGTAATGGTAATTTTCACATCCCCCTAAAAAAATGTAAAGATATAGTGATTTTCCTGTTTTACATTTTAGTTTTTTTGCCATTTTTGATATTGTTCACATTTTGACATTTGAAATTTTTGACATATTTGACGTTTCCGATGTTTCTGGCGTTTTTAACATTTTGGATATTTTTTGTCATTTTTGACATTTCATACATTTTTTTACATTGTTGACATTTTTCTTTTGTGACATTTGACATTTTGATATTTTCCACATTTTTGACATTTTAAACATTTTTGATACATTTTTCATTTTTGAATGTTAATATTTTTCACATTTTTGACATTTTTTTTACTTTTTTCACATTTACCGTAACGAGATTTTTGACGTTTTTTAAATTTTATGTTTTTAATATTATTCTTATTTTAGGTTCTCAACAAAATACTTTTGTCACCCTTATATTTTTGTGATGTTTGATGTAATTAATAGTTTTAGCATTTCGTGGTTTGTAATATTTTTGTAATTTTTTTCGAATTTATTTTCATTACATTAGTTTTTGTCACTTAACATTTTTTATATTTCCAACATTTTTTATATGATAATATATAAATGTCGAATAATGTCAACATTGAATTTAAGAAGAAAAGAGGCAATTCTCATCCAATGAAAAAATACTCTTCCAGACACTTATCGGGTACGTGATTTACTCTATGTGATTAAATTCAGTTCTAACCATTTCAAGAGAAAAGCATATATAAAGATCTCACCCTAAAGATTACTAAAACCCATTACCATATCGAATCATAGAAGTTTTGAAAAATGTCACATCAATTCTCTATTAATTTAAAGAATCAATATCATAATATATCTGTATTATTTACAGTTACCGAGAAATAGTGAATTTTTCCAAAAAATACCTTATTTACCCCTATCGGAAAATTGAATTTTCACAAAATACTAAAACTTTCTATTTACTTTAGAAGACTATGTATATCAAGATTTACATCCGTATTACCTTACCATGGTGAAGATATTGAATTCTCCATAAAAGAATTGTGATCCCCATTTCCCCAAAATACCGTTTACCTACTACTTCACTTAAAGAAAGAAATCAACCTGTTAATTCTCTTTGCTCTATTACTTAGGTTATCCAAAATAATAAATTTTTCAAAAAATAACCCCAACTGTCCCCCATGAGATAACTGTATTTTGGCAAAATGATTAAACCCATTTTTATTCATAATATTAACTTCTCGAGATTTTTCAATCCAATGAATGCAAGACAATATATTGTTTCTAGTCAACTGATTGAATTCTCGAATATTATTTATGTATACAGTACATATAACTGAATTTAATATTTTATCGACATCCAGAAGTTTCAGGAAAATCTAGCTCACAAAGACTTCAAATCGGGAGTAGTACTGTGTGTAACGCCGTTTCCCTGTGAATCCTAGGATAGAAATCACACATGACGACTCCCGATAGCACATTTTCCAAGAAATGTTGCAAGAAAACACATATATTATTTGGGATACCATAACCCAAAGCAAATTGAAAGTTTTAATAAGCTGAAAGGGTTGTTTGTTTAAATGCGCTAATCTCTAGAACTACCATTTAGATTTAAAAAATGCCTTTTGTATTTTATAGTTCATTTATTGAGGAAGCACATCGGCTAACTTATCCGGAAGGTGGCGCTGATGTCGAGTGTTATTGTGACAGTGTAACTTTTAAAAGGCTTGATAAATGATATTCACACAACATATAAGTATTTTAAATGTTAGAATCATATCCCTTTGTTCACAGTTTCTTTGCCATTGACAACGGGGTCTGACCTAGTTTCCGAAACATTTGGAAATATCCGGTAATTTGGTGAATAGTTGTGTTATTTCCCCAAAAAGTGCTTAAATAGTTACAAACACAACTATCCTTCAGGGAACAACATATTTGTTTTGTCGACATGATCGTTCATAGATGATAAATGGCGCTCTGTGGATGGATAGATATGATCGTTTAACTTTTGAAAAGTTTTTACTACGTAAGTCATATGTACACAATTTATTTGTATTGTCCGTTTGATAGTTCAGAACTCTGCTATGATTCATTAGTTGGTGCTGTAAGTCAAGGTACTTACCCAGTCAAGGATTGAACAATTGCTGCCGGGCAATAACAGGAAACGTATGTTAGGCGGAGGGAAGAACAACGTTCATTGGGCCAAGGATAGGAATAGGAACACATATTGTCCAACATATTTTAACGAAATTCACTATACAAACAGTTCAGGAAAATGCAGTGCAAAAGTTATGGTCTTTTTTAGAAGTATAATAACTGATTAATGTATCTATAAATAGAATTTTTATTGTAACTTTTTTTCTGTTAAACATAAGTATTTTAAGGTGCTAACATATTCTGCCGCTGCAAGCAATTACTTTCCAACAAACTATTTGTTTCTAGTGATTTCTGTTCAGTAAATAGCTGTAAGAAATTTTGAATAATTAACACTGATGGTTAATTTTAACCACTGTTTCAAATAGATAATAATGTACTAGTAGCTTAAGTTGCAGTTGTATCCTGGCATTAAATATTAAATAATGAAGTAATTACAAGTTTTTTATGAAGACGTTTAATTAAACTATAGATTTCTTCTAATTGTGTAAGTAAAATTTAATAGCTAAGCTGACATTTTGCATAATAATATTTTAGTATTTCTCTTTTTTACAGTAGTAGTTTTCTTATGCAAATCACTTGGCAGGTCTTTAAAAACTGTTGGTATGGCATCTTGCTGTAATTTAGGATTAATTCGGTCAAATTATTTTTTACTGTTGACTCGAACATTGTCTACCATTATGTGTACTTTTCTTCAAAATATTTTATTCATTTTCTTGGACATTTAAGTAAACCCAATTCTGTGGCAATATTTCGAAGCAACTGTAGTTTTAGTTTATGTTTTTATAGGCAAACAAAAAGTAATTACTTGATTTACTTCTGTTGTTGATTTATAATTTTATAATTACAGTTTGAGACAATGTAGTTTATTTTATCATAAGATATTTAAAAATATATATAACCGACTTCTGCCTAACTAAAAAGCTAAAAATAATAATAATTATAACAAAATACAACTCTAGCAAATAAATAACTCATTCACTGTTGTAAACATTAAAAGGTGCTCATTCTAAAATCCTTCATTGAGTACTTTTCTACTAATTCATCAAACTTGATAGTTGCTTGGCATCGACTTCAAAAATTTACTAGATTGGTAGGTAATTAATTTTTACAGAATGAGCACCTTTTAATTTTTACATTTTTTACTTCCTGGGTAGGTACCTAACAACAGTGAATGTTTTTATTTATTTGCTAGATTTGTATTCTGTTATAATTATTTTTAGCTTTTTAGTTATAGGTAGAAGTCGGTTATATATATATATATATATATATATATATATATATATATATATATATATTAAATGTTTTATTTTCAACTTTTTAGTTTTTTTGAACTCAGGTAGTTTTCATTATTTATTTTTTATTTTGTATGTATAACCTTAATAGACAGAACCAGGTATCATCGAAAGCCTCAACATTACACAATGATACTTTCTCATTTAAATTGACAGGTAAATCTTTACGAACAAAATGTATTAGTTCGCGTTGACTTAATAAGCGCAAAATATATTTATGCCTTATGGACTGCGCCATGTAACCTTTTTTCAACATTTTTTGACAACCCTGTATAACTATAGATAATTCCACTCCAATCTATGTACCAACCATCCTGTACATACGACTGCCCACGGACAAGCATAAATTTGTTAGCTCTTTTCTGTAAACTATAGGACGGAGTAGAATCCATCCTATATTTACGGAGTCAAATCCGTCCTATATTTCAACCATAGTATATAAATTCTTGTGGGCTACCCCATAAATTGTTTCATTTTTAACATTTTATATTATCGCCCTGTGTAATATTAATCCCTCTCCATACTTTATGCAACTTCTTATGGGCTATAAAAGAAGTAATTTTTTAATCACACTGTATAAATATAATTCAACTCCAGCATATATTTCAATCATCCTGTATATGATTTGCTTATGTCCACATCATATAACAGTGTTTTAATCACCCTATATAATTTTAATTTCACATTTTTCCAACATTTTTATAACAACAAACGTCCAGTCCAACCTATATTCCAACCGTCCTGTATATACGGCTGCCTAAGGACCACAATCATTCTAGTCCATCCTATATTTCAATCTGCATATAAATGCAACTCCTTCTATCACTTTACATTGTGATTTTGTTTGATATAATTAAATACCCTGTCTATAAACGCACCAAATAGCAGTTTAAAGTTTGACATGTGTTATCACTGAATTTTGTATTAGGCCGGGAGAATGTGGCAACCAAAAGCACCGTCTTCGCAAAATGTAAAAATTTGCATTTAAATAGATATTTGCCTGGTATACTCGTACAAACAAAACGAGCTTGATACTTATTGATTTTAGGAGCCGACAATACTATGCTTTACTACCTATATGCTTGAGATATACATAGAAAATTTTCAAATTTGCAATTAAAACTTTCAGTGCCTAAAATTACCGCACTATTACGTTGGAATTAAAATATTTATGAGGAAACGTCCGTTATGTCATTTTGATGAAAGTTTTGATAAGAATTTTGGAATTTTCGGTGATTTTCTGCAAAACTGCAAGTTGCACGTCGCAGAAAAGTATATGAGATCACCTAAGGATCTTCCTTAATAGATTAAACGTTAAAAAACTATACACATCCATAAGGAGTTATCGAAAAATGGACTAAAATATTAGGGATATTGGTCGATTTCCATGCACGCATGTGTTCATTCACAAATTTTATCACTTTACTAATAGAATTATTTTCCAAAATTTGAAGTTTCACCAATCCGGATGTATTCTCTATTAAACAAGACCATATACATTCAAAACGTTGCACCACAGGAGAAGAAATCAGGTAACATACATACAAAAAAAGCGAAAAAAACGCGACGAATTGATAGCCTCCTCTTTTTTGGAAGTCGGTTAAAAATATAGAAATTTTTTAACTTTAAAAACCAACGCTACATTGAAGGTGCAAATGGACATCACGGGTCTAGTAGCATATAAAATTTTTACCACAAAATAAAAATTTTAATCGCCAGCAATTTGGTGTAAATATATTTCATTAATACAATAAATGGGACGTGGTAGACTTGCTAATGTTAACTTGAAAATTTAGAAAACCTCACAGAACATATAAAACAGTTGTTATACTGCAAATGATTGTCATCACTAAAATGACAATTGATATCATCGTCCCAATTTTTATAATTCTGTAATTTTCACTTTAACAGGACTCTCATTCCATTTAAAAATTTAATCTAAATTTTCTCATTTTAGTTTCAGAATTTCACATCAACAATCAACTTGCAGCTGACAATCAATGAGGTTCAAATTTGTAAAATAGGAGAGTCTACTTTCGCGAAATTATTTAATTTGGCACTCGAAGAATTATTCAACAACTACAATGACAAGATAAAGTCATGTTCATAATGGCGTAGACTGAACAACAAGATTCACTGGTGACGTGGTTATTATTTATTATAGCTAAAAAAGAGTAACAACTGATATTTCGTGAGCTTGTTTAAATATAACCAAAGACATGTATGAGGAACAGCTACAATCTGCCAAACAATGTCACGCTGAGAATGTTGCAAAATTGTTAAGTCCCCAAACATAACTAAGGAAAGAGAATCATATCACTAAATAAATGGATCGACAAGACTTTCTTCGTCAGCATTCATAATGGCACGTTAGATTATGCCATTTTCACTGCCACTCAGACTGCCAGTAAGGCTGCCACAATTTTTGCCACGGTAAGATTGAAATTTCGTCTACAATTTGCCGTAGTAGACCGGGAAGTGGGCTTGTAAATGTAAAGCTCACTTCTCTTACTGCTGCCAATCCAAATATCAATATACCTAGGAAATAAACTAATATAACATCCAATTAATATTGCAATATAGTCCGTGGGTTCAATTTAAAATTATAAAACTAATATTCACTTTCACTTTTCTAGATCTTTATTTACATTAAAACAGCTGATTCAAATATCACAATAATATTCCCATATACACTAGTCGTCGCGGTATAACTGAACTCTCCATCGTAGCTGCTTCCTTTATAAGCCAGCATAGGAAATTTCGTAACACTGCCCCCCCTTTAATTCTGATCGTCCCGATCAGAAAAATCCTCTCCATGGTAGGGAGCGAGTCGATCTAAATGGACCACCTTCAATTTAGCCTTGGGGTTTCGACGGATCCGGTAGACGACGTCATTCAGCCTCTTGAGCACCTCGTATAGACCATCCCAGGCGGGTGTAAGCTTTGGGGATTTACCCTTGCTCCGTTGGGGGTTGTACAGCCAGCCTTTGTCCCTCTCCTGGAACCCGACTGAACTGGCCTTGAGGTCGTATCGCGTCTTCATCCGGTCACTGGTGGCCAACATCTGCGTTCGGGCTAATTCGTGTATTGCCAGCATGTTATGTCGGAGCTGGTCGGCATAATCGTCGATGTCTTGGGGAGGTTCTTCGGGGGAGCCAAATGCCAAATCGCAGGGTAATCGCAGCTCCTTTCCGAATAGGACCCTGGCTGGGGTCAGGCCTGTACTATTATGTACAGCAGAGCGATATGCCAACAGGAATAGGGGAATATGCTCATCCCAATCACGCTGGTTATTGCTGACGACCTTGGATAGGTGTTGTTCCAAGGTCCTGTTGAATCTTTCCACCATTCCGTCTGACTTTGGGTGTAATGGTGTTGTTCTCGTTTTCCTGGTCCCCAACATCGTGCAGACCTTCTGGAATACATTCGATTCGAAGTTACGCCCCTGGTCTGAATGTAATTCCATCGGGACGCCAAACCTGCTGAATATTTGTTCTACTAGCACCGTCGCTACCGTGGTTGCCTCTTGGTTGGGTATCGCATACGCCACAGGCCATTTGCTGAAGTAATCCATTGCGACCAGAATGTATTTGTTCCCCCTCTCAGACTCGGGAAACGGACCGGCGACATCGATGGCAATTCTTTCAAATGGGACGCCCACATTGTACTGCTGCATTCTGCCCTTGGTCCGGGTCTTCGGGCCCTTACTGGATGCACAGATGGCACATTTGCGGCACCAAGCTCTGACGTTTTCGAAGTAATTCACCCAGTAGTACCGCTGGCGAACTTTGTCAAGGGTTTTATTCATGCCCAGGTGGCCTCCGGTAATTCCATCATGTACTACGGTCAGGATGGCTGGTACCTTTTTCTTTGGTACTACCAGTTGGGACTTGGTTTCTCGTCCATCAGCGCTTTCCCAAACTCGCTTGAGCATTCCATTGTCTACTCTTAGAGAGTCCCATTGAGCCCATAACGATTTCAGCACGCCGGAGTATCTAGCTACCTCGTCCCATTGTGGCCTGGGTGCCCCTCTCGTTTTGAGTGACAAGATTGGTTCGATGTTTGGATCAGCCATTTGGTCCTGGATGCACTGTTCCGTTGTCCAGTCTTCATTGGCCTGCACTCGGATCTGCCTGATGGAGATACCCTCTCGCTGTTCCGTCTTCAGACAATGTCCGCATTCCGCTCTACAGGGTCTTCTGGATAGGGCATCAGCATTATTGTGCAAACGGCCGGCACGGTGTTCCACCTTGAAGTCGTATTGCTGTAATTTCTCCATCCATCTGGCCAGTTGTCCTTCCGGTGTCTTCATGTCCAGCAGCCATTTGTGTGCGGCATGATCTGTTCGGATTAAGAAATGACGACCATAGAGGTATTTGTGGAAATGGTCTACAGCCCTTATTATTGCAAGAAGTTCTTTTCTGGTGACGCAATAATTTCTTTCCGGTTTCGAGAATCCACGGCTGTAATACTCGATCACTCTCTCTTCACCATCTTGCACCTGTGATAGGACGGCCCCCAAACCTGTGTTGCTGGCGTCGGTGTCTAAGATGAACTTGCCGGACTGCGTAGGAAAGGCTAGGATTGGGCTGAACATAGTGCTGCCTTCAGTCGCCTGAATGATGTTTCGCAATCCTGATCTTTCGTTTCCTCTGGCAGGTCTGGGTAGGACAAGTGAACTAACCGTCTAATCTCTGCTTCGAATTCTTGAAGGCTTTCACCGGATTTTTGTGTTTTCCCACTGAGTTGGACATGGTATACCTGGCTCAAGGATTGATTGTTGTATCCCTTATCCAGGATGGCGATGATCTTGTCGAAAGTGCCTTGTTCCTCGACTGGAATGCTTTGGAGGAGTTCTAGGGCCGGACCTCTTAACGAAATTACCAGAGACGTGGATTTTTCTTGGTTATCCCATCCATTAGCTGTAGCCACGGCTTCAAATTCTCGTTTATTCATGGGCCAAGATGAGCTGCCATCAAATGTGGGTGGTTTGCTAACGGAACCTTTGGTACGGTGTTCTGGTATTTTCCGCGCTGTAAGTCCTGTTGCATTTTTTTTATTTCTGTTTCTACTTTACTTTGAATAGCACTGATTTCAAATTTCACCTGGCTCTGTATGGAATCGATGTCATCTACTTTGGTTTCAAGGGCCTCCAGATTATTTTTTAGGATCTTTATGTCGTCGTTTATCTCTTTTATATCTGATTCTACTATTTGCATTCTTTCATTATCTGTTTCATTAACTTGTGATACTATTTGCATTAGTTGTTCAAATTGCATTTGTCTTTTTTCTTCAATTATTTTAAAATCATTTTGTCGTTTTTCTTCTAGTATTTTAAATTCATTTTGTCTGTGTTCATCTAATAATTTAAATTCATTTTGTCGTTTTAGTTCAAGTTGATCTTGTTTTTCTTCAAATTTCGAGAATAATCCTTCAATTATATTATGTTGTTCACTTTTCAACGTGGTGACAAGATTTTCTAATTCTATTTTACGTTTTTCATCAAAAGATTTTACTAACCTTTGTTGAATTTCTTCTTGATGTTGTTTTTCCTTCTTGTCACGTTTTTCTAGAATCTGTGCTATTTTTTCGTCTAGTCCCTCCATAACCTGCTTGGCTATTTTTTTGGTAGTTTCGTCCAAGCTACGGGTTTCCATAAAATATAGTCTGTGGGTTCAATTTAAAATTATAAAACTAATATTCAATTTCACTTTTCTAGATCTTTATTTACATTAAAACAGCTGATTCAAATATCACAATAATATTCCCATATACACTAGTCGTCGCGGTATAACTGAACTCTCCATTGTAGCTGCTTCCTTTATAAGCCAGCACAGAAAATTCTCGTAAAATCAATCATCACTCCTTCTGCTGCCGAGTCTTTTCGAGAACCGTTTTTTTTATCTCAAAGCGTTTGTTGTCGTACTGAAATGAAACAGGGTCGGCTTTGGGTAAATTTCGTAACACTGTAGAAAACAAAACAAAATTTGCTTTTTGAATAAAAACTCCAATTCTCCCTTTGCGATAAATTAAATTAGGCACTTGATATATTTCAAAATTTCATACACCTTCTGTTAAATTATTTGTCGCATTTACAGTTTGTCGGATATGAGCTTCAACTTGCAAGTTAATAATACAACAAATTTTATTTGGCACTGCCGCTCTTTCTTTTTTTATCAATGGATATATTTTATTAAACAATGAAATCCCTCAAAAAACACACAAAATTTAGTTTATTGCATTTTACACAAAATCTCGTCGTAAAATCGTCTTTGGTATAATAGACATTAATGAAGAGAATTAAAAAATCTACACAATGAACTACCTTAAGTTTAATTTCCGTCAGTTTTAAGTTAAATATTTTAAACAATTAGAATTTGTTTAATATTACTTGTAAAACATTTTTATTTATTAAGAATGTAGATGTTTCCTGAATATAGTTGCGGCATATTTTGTACAAATTTAAACACTTTTTTGAAAAGTACTTAAACACTCACAAAGAATGTAGGTTTTAACACACCCAATCTATGCTCTAAAAACGGGCGTTGTGGCTTCAATAGTTGGAATAAAAACATTGAGTTAATTTTTAGTTTCAATGTTATAGGAGAAGTAAAATAATTAAAGCTACATTTACGTATTATATGTTATATAAAATAAAATTATCATATAATTTTAGATATTAATAAATAAAATATTAAAATATAGTGTTTAAAATTAACAGATAATTATTTATTTTATTAATAAACCCAAATAATTAAAACATGAAATCATTCTGAGAAATACATTTATAAAATGTAAAAACTAATGGAATATTTATTCATTTTGGATCAATCTACACAACCTTAAAAATAAAAGGACAAAATCAACCCAATAATTACTGAGGTAGTTGAAATTCGGAGGGAAAATTTTAACAGTGCTCTAAACCTTTTCTTTGCTTTTAATTCGTCAACTGAATGATTTCACTGATTTTTTCGATGCGTCATGCACTTTGTGTTTTATTTTGTTGTTTTTATCACTTGGATGCCATATTTTTCTTTCAAATTCTAGCAGTTCTATAAAAAATATTAAGTGATGCAGCTGAATGTACTCATGTCGCTCTTTTTTGACTTTCGTACAAAAACCACTCATTTGACGAGTATCAAAGCATGAGGGAGCGCGAGTACCAGTGGCAGAAAGAAGGGAAATACAGTGTGTACATTCCCGCGCTGCTTACTACGATGCCCAATTCCCTGCTCCCTTCGGCACAATGTGAGGGAGCCATAACACTTGGACACACACTCAAAAAATAAAAACATTGTCCTATAACTAAGGTCCAGACAATCTGATAATTGCATCCTTCAGGTACTTACTTATGTACCAAACCAACATGGAAAAAAATAGCTGCCACATAAAGAGCTGTGGAAAGTCAGATAATTGGCTTAGGTCTGGATGATAAAAAGAACTATCACTGTGTAATGAAGGGAAACTTTACCAACCTAAAACCGACATCAACGGGTTCTAATGATAAAACTTGACCAATTGCCATAAAATTCAACATTTTTTATCATTGCGTTTTTGTTTTTTAACAATGAAACAGCAAAAAATTTAGTTATTTACCTTTTACACAAAATCCACCGATAAAACCGTGTTTGCTACTATGGGCAATGTTGAAAAGAAATGAAAAACCTACAAAATGAGCTACTATACGCTCAACTTCGTTAATTGGTTTCTCAGATAATGGAACCTTTACCCAAAATTCCAAAAAAACAAATAATCGCTTACATATTTTTTTATTTTATAGCTGAAACATTCTTATTAAGTGAAGCTATAAATCTTACCCAATTCATGTTCTAAAAATAAATGCTGTAGCCCCGGCAAAATTTGCAAAATTTTAGTCAATCCTAGGAAAGATATATTTTTTTGAATGGCCATATTACCTCACTGGATGACCCTATCATTATGAATAATCCACTGTTGGAAAGTAGAAGAGTTGATCTAGAGACCATTATCCATTATCTAAGAAACCATTTAACGAAATTGAGCCTATAGTAGCTCAATTTGTATGTTTTTCATTTCTTTTCGACATTGCCCATAGTAACAAACATGGTTTTACCGGAGGATTTTGTGTAAACGATGAAAAACTAAATTGTTATCGGTTTTTCGCTGTTTTTTGATAAGAAACAAATACGCATCGATAGAAAATGTTGAATTTTATGTCGATTAGTCAAGTTTTATCAGTAGAACACGTTGATGTCGGCTTTGTTCTGCTATTAATTTTCTCACCAAAAGGTCTTTTTCTCCGTAAATGATCTGAGCTAAAGTTGGAGGTACGCAGGACATATAGCGACAAATGAAGACCAATGATCGAATAGCTAAATCCTACCCTGGAGTCCACACATAGTAAAGAAAATAAGGAGACGACTACCAACACTACGGACAAATGACCTAAGACTACCAGAGGAATTAAACTAGACAAAAGAAACGCAGAGAAGAAAGAAGTACATGGAATAATAGGATGAAGGCCTTTGTACGGAAATGGATGGTAGATTAAGACCTTTGAGATTGAAGATCTTCACTTCTGTATGACGGAATTCATTATTGAAATATTCTTTCGGATTCTATTGAAACGTATAAATTAATATCATTTTTTCTTTGTCTTTCCATTTTGTTCCATACTGAATAAATCATCCTATTTTTCAGGTCAGTTTTGTAACAGTTCCCTGTAACTGTGAAAGCTCCCTCAATCATTCGAGACACAGTTCCACCAATTTTAAACTTTTTCCATTATCACCATCTGTTAACATCGAATGCATCAATGAAACATTGAAATCGTGTAAATCACGTATTGGAGGAAAAACAAAATCCCCTGGCGATACGAGCCGTTGATATGTTTTAACATTTTATGCGCATATTGTTGGTGAAGTTTGGTGGAAAAAATACCTCGAAACATCAAACAGTGTGTTTCTCTCTAGGTCTGTGTTTATTCTTTCTCGCATACATCTCAGTCATCGCAGTCGAGCTTGTTGATTGCCGTCTTTGCTCTCTGTTCTTACGCTCCGGCCAGGTGTCTGACTATCTCTCTTACCCTCAGGAGAAGTTGCTGCGTTGCCAAGTGTGGTAAATATGTGCGGGAAAACTCCATAAATTTGTTTATTGATCAAAAAATTAAGATGTCCGTTATTTAATTTTATTCGCTACTATAAAAAAGTATGTCTTTTATTTATGTAAAGAAATATATCTAAGTTCCCTGTGACCTTTTATGAAAACATTAATTAATTTATTGTTGGGTTGCACATGTGATTGTAAAACATTCTGTTAACCACACGAAATCTTCTAGAGGGTCAGACAACATTGCTCCTTCTTCAACAAATCATTTGTATACAAGAATTTCTAAATTTCTGACAGGGATTCAATAAAACTGTCATAATTTATTTTATGTGGCAACGCCGACTCAAGTCGATTTTATTAACCGACTTCCAAAAAGGAGGAGGTTATCAATTCGTCACGTATTTTTTTTTTGCTTTTTTTGTATGTACCTGATTTCTTCTCCTGTGGTGAACCGTTTTGAATAAACATGGTCTTGTTTAATAGAGTATATATCCGGATTGGTGAAACTTCAAATTTAGAAAAAGAATTCTATTGGTAAAGTGATAAAATTTGTGAATGAACAAATGCGTGCATGGAAATCGACCAATATCGCTAACATTTTAGGTGATTTTTCTATAACTTCATATGGATGTGTATAGTTTTTTAACGTTTAATCTATTAAGGAAGATCCTTAGGTGATCTCATATACTTTTTTGCGACGTGTAACTTGCAGTTTTGCAGAAAATCGCCAAAAATTTCAAAATTCTTATCAAAAATTTCTTCGAAATGACATAACGGACATTTCCTAATAAATGTTTTTTTTCCAAGGTAATAGTGCGGTAATTTTAGGCAATGGAAGTTTTAAATGCGAATTTGAAAATTTTCTATGTACATCTCAAGCATATAGGTAGTAAAGCATAGTATTTTCGGCTCCTTAAAACAATGAGTACAAAGCTCGTTTTGTTTGTATAACAGGCAAATATCTATTTAAATGCAAATTTTTCCATTTTACGAAGACTGTGCTTTTGGTTGTCACATTCTCCCGGCCTAATAGAAAATTCAGTGACAACACATGTCACATTTCAAACTCTAAACTGCTATTTGGTGCGTTTATAGACGGGGTGTTTAGTTATAGCAAACAAAATCACAAAGTAAGAAGGAGTTGCATTTATTTGATGATTGAAATATAGGACGGACTAGAATGATAGTGGTCCATAGGCAGCCGTATATACAGGATGGTTGGAATATAGGGTGGACTGGACGTTTGGTGGTATAAAATGTTGGAAGAAATGTGAAATTAAAATTAAATAGGGTGATTGAAAACTGTTACATGATTTGAACATAAGCAAATCATATACAGGATGGTTGAAATATATGCTAGAGTTGAATTATATTTATACAGTGTGATTAAAAAATTGTTTCTTTTATAGCACATAAGAAGTTGCATAAAGTGTGGAGAGGAATTGACTCCGCAAATATGGGATGGAATCTACTCCGTCCTTTAGTTTACAGAAGGCAGCTAACAAATTTATGCTTGTCCGTGGGCAGTCGTATGTACAGGATGGTTGGTACATAGGGCGGAGTGAAATTATCTATAGTTATCAGAGTTGTCAAAAAAAGTTGAAAAAAAGTTTACATGGTGTAGTCCATAAGGCATAAATATATTTTGGGCTTATTAAGTCAACGCGCACTAGTACATATTGTTCGTAAAGATTTACCTGTCAATTTAAATGAGAAAGTATCATGGTGTAATGTTGAGGCTTTCGATGTTACCTGGTCTATTAAGGTTATACATACAAAATTAAATATAAAGAATCAAAACTACCCCAGTTCAAAAAAACTAAAAAGTTGAAAATAAAACATTTTTAAAAAATATATGTGCCTGTTTCTTTGAGGGATTGTGAATTGTAGATTTGGTCAACAATTTTGAATGTTTTGTTGGGGCCTAAGTGCTTTTGAAGTTTTCTTTTTGATGTTTATTGGACCGGATCTGTTCGACGCTATATCTGTCTATAGTCGGTATCTCAATTTCTTCAACAATATACACTTTATTAATTTTTCTGATCTTAGTGTGTTCTTCTCTAAGTAATATCTTGGTCGACCATTTTGTATAACCATTATCTGTTTTCTCGAGATGGATAGCATTTAGTACTCTTATTTCATCATTTATTCGATACCTTAAAAATTTGTGGTTTATTTACATAGACCTTTGGTCTAGTAGTTTAAAGTATCTACAAGATGAATGAGTTGATAGATCTGCTAACTGCCAAGAGGCAACATTTTCTTACTTCTTCTAACGTATCTCAGTTGATCCTGACGCTTTCCAACCACCTGCTAGGAGGCTGACCTGAGCCTCATCTACTTTGTGGTATCTGAATTTCTGATTTCTTGTTGGTAGTCCCTTAATCTTTTTTAGTGCTTTTCATTACATTATTGTGGGCTTTCCACCTTAGTTTTCTTTGCATACGTCTGCTCTGGTCTCACACATATCTTATAAATTCTCACTTTGCTGTCAACTGATCATTATTTGTGTTTCTGAAGATATGTAGACTTCATTACATCTTTGAGGGTTTTAAATTATTTGTACTGGATTCTTCTATTAGATAATTGAGGTTCATTACCCGTTCTATTGTTTTCTTATTAACTTTCCTATTATTGTTTGTCTGTTAAGATAAAAATGTTGTAATTTTCTGTTAGTGGTAAGACATTTGTAAGAATTTGTTAGAATTTCGTTTTACTTTTTTGATTTGTTGTTTATTATGTCCACAGGAATTGGACTCAAGTTATCACCCAGGCGTATTCCACTTCTTATGTTTGTTTCTTCTCTTACATTTTAACTGCCTTTGACTCACGTTTACTGCTATTATTTATTATCCAGTTGTTTATGTTATGTCTGTTTAAGATTTTCAAGCTAATTTTTAGTCTTTTCCATGAAACGCTATTTTAGATCTACCATGTACATGAGGCACATGCCAAAATCGACGCCTTTCTCTGCTGCTTATTTTTTGTGTTTGTTAAATATAATTTAATTTAAGTAACAAGTGTTCTTCTGTTCTTGTGTTCCTGGAGCACTCTTGGTTTTATCCCTTTTATTAATAAAGAACTGTTATTACTTTATTGCTGAGATGTTGTTCTAACAAAATCTGTAGAAATATAGTGTTTTAGAATGACGCTGTAGGTTACAGAGCAGAAGAAAGACGGCATAAAACAAAATAAAATCGACTTTTGCCGCTTGTAGTACAAAAAATATTTATTACTGTTTTATGGAGTTTCCATAATTAAACCATTTACTATTTATATACAGGTTGTTTACTCAACATGCTGTTAAAATTGAAAAGATTATCTTCCTGGATATTCGAATAATATAATATCCTTTAATGGCATTGTGAAAAACTGCTTTCCTTCAAAGCTAGAACAAAAATATTTGTTCTTAACTTCTTCTTAACCTACAAGAACTGACTACCTACAGCTAAAATATAAGAATTTTCTTCTTCTTCTTCTTCTTTTTCTTCTTCTTCTGATTAATCTTTCTCAATAAGATCTGAGTCAATTTTATTGAGTAAACAATAACAAATAGCAACAAATATTGGTGAACCATCGTGCCTAATACACGCGTTTCTTATTGTCGATGGAACATTGCCCATAGATTAAAGTAAGACTTCCTGGTAGAAATATCGGTCCAACTGGGGACTCTTCCACTACGTGTAAAAACCATTGCTAGATTGTCATACCTGGAAGAATAACAATATATTTTTTAAATATTGTAGGTTTCAAAAGTGGTTATTCAAATAGTTCGAATAGTGGACCTGAGGCATGAAAATTGATACTCTAATGAATAGGTTTGCTAAAACTCTAGTAAAACACGTAGAGCATGCGGCACAGGACGCATTTTGTGCCATAGTATTGAGATTTTTCATAATAATAATGTTTTTTTTAATAAATGTGAACAATTTGCAAACGTTGCTCTGACATCAGAATACACTAGAAGAACGGATTTAGACTTCAGTGTGCCATGAACAGCATATATATGTACATATTTTGGCAAACAAAAGCTAGTTACTACATGTAATGGCATGTAATGTATTAGTTTTCTTGCGTGAGCTTTAGATTCGACTTGTCACCACAACATACATCCTTCTGGAACAGGTGTTAAGCCTTTAAGCACTCTCACAAAGTTAAGAAACTTCTTAAATAATAATAACAAATACACAAACGAAATGAATATTAAACCTTTTTTGTTTCGGGGCGGGGGAGGGGGGGTACTGGAAGTATTTTTTGAAGGGTGGTTGTATTTCCAGGATATATAATGATTTAAAGATATGAAATCTATTTTTATGAAACAGATGGTTTATGGGTTAAAATTGGATATTTTGATTGGAACATTTTGGGTTTGAACCCCAAGACCCCGCTGGCTACGGCCTTGTACTAGACAATAAACCAAAGTAATTAGAAAACATTAAAGCGTTGCCATGATCAAAGCGCGGTGCGGTGTTGTAGCCTGTTATATCTATTTTTTTGAAGCTGAAAGAAATTTTCGCAAGTTTTAGATTTGTTGAATAGGTCCTAGAGAGCCCCTCCCCTTGAGAGGCCCTGTGCACTAACCCACTTGTTGTTCGATAACTAAGTCAGTCAATGGTTTCAGAAATGAAAGACGATAGACTTTGGTGACTAATCCAGTGTCTGGATATGCATAATCATTTTATCTTTAGGAAAGCTTCAGTACACAGTTCACAGTAGGGTGGGGAGTTATAACTATAAACAGTAGATCATAATTAGGCTTTATCACATCAGAGGCAACATGACTACCAGACACGACATTCCGGATGAGCTTGACTTTAATGTTTGAATACAATTTCGGGATTTCCCATATTCTTCGCAGCACATCCAAGTAATAGTAGATATCCCCAGACAAAACAATGTATTGAGATTAATCCAGATGCACAAGGTGGCCAGTTAACAGGCCCATTTTGAGAAATCAGTTGTTCACCAAAAGTTGCCTGCAGTGAATTTATCTTATGGTGCGCTGTCTGTCCTCTGGCGCAGTCCTTCAGAAACCATGTGTCTATATCATCTAGTTAGCCATACACGCACAGATCTGTCTGAAGAGCACATCATAGATCCAATCCGTCTCTAGCCATACATGCACAGATTCATCCGAGGGGCATGTCTCAGATCCGATCCGTCTATATCAAATCAAAATATTCCTATAATACGTGGTAGTTTTATTGGTATTGACGAATATAACTAGCTATTTAATGCCTTACATTTCTTAGAGATCAGATATATGGCCGATGATTCCACCTGTCCATTAGCGCATGAATCGGGCAATTTTTTCTACATGTATTTCGACAATTCCTTGGGATTATCGCTGCTTCAAAAGTGACAGATCTGTTTCTTGACATAGCCATTTAAGCAACAGTGTGCTCATCACTGATTTTTTTTTTAATGAAGTTGTGGATCAACTGCTATGTTTCCTTCGGCCTATCCACGAAAAGAACGACTTGAGTGATGATTGTGTACCTATAGTGAATGGACGCAACTTTAACGGAATATATAACGTTTTTTGAGATACATGTTATTATTTGAAGTAAATGAATTGAGAACACGATTCATAGTTTCTCGAATGAATCGCTCTCATGGACGTATATGAGCATCACAACATGCACATTATGCCTAAAGAGTTTCTCAAAATGAATAATGTTTTTTTTTTAAATAAATTAGAACAATTTGCAAACGTTGCTCTGACACAATTCTATTAATTTGCTGTCGCCCAGTGGTCGAAATTCGACCAATTGTGTTAATATCTCTGGCAGGTTAAGTTACCTGAAAATTTTATAGTGACATTCTATCCTAGGACTTTAGGGAGAACGGCAATTACACGGAACGGATCCAGATTCGGAACCTCTGCGTGATAGTTTCCTCGAAAATTCTAGATGTCGGTCTTACATCTCGCTTCTACAAATAAGTAACAAAATTCAAGTTTTTTTCAGATATAATTTATAGGACTTTATTTGTGTTCAAATTCGTAATTCTTAATTTAATACGACAACAATTCAACCGCTAATGGGCTACCCTACATATTTACTTTTTCTAACCTCCCTGTGTAGCTATACTTGCACTCAATTCTCTAGCATTTATTAAAATGCTCATTATAATAATTCCACCTCATTATATATTTCCACCACCCTGTATATGCAACTGCTCATGGACTATGCATAATATTTTTTAACATTTTTGAACCACCCGGTAAACCATTCTGCATATGCCACTGCCTATGAGCCACCATATTTACTCTTTTTGTTTATGAAATTTTTAACTTCTGTAGCTATAATTCTGACCTATACTTCAATCATCATATATATAGAACTCTTCGTCGGCTACTCTATAAATCATTTCCTTTTCTAACATTTTTTATCATCATCCTGTATATCTATAATTCCTCTAACCCTATATTTCATCTTCCCTATATATGTAACTGCTTATGTGCCACCTACGAAAAAAATGATTTCAAACATATCTGGAATCGCCCTGTATAATTATAATATACAACGATTACTTTGTCACTCAAAAATAACAGCGCTTATATGCCACTTCCAGAAGTACATGCTCTAAGTATATAACAGCATTGGTTCCTCTATATATAATTACTCAATGTTTTGAGTCTGGCGGCGGCACATTCAGTTGTTTGGCATTGACATAATGGACGTAAATAATGATTTTTTATTATATTTTATATAAAGAATGAACCAGTATTATAAATTAATATTAGTATTCTGCACTGAAGGTCGTCAGTAGCTACTAAACAAAACAAAAATGAAGAAAATCGGTTGAGAAACAGTGGAGAAAATGCTACCTAATCGTTTTGTCTTTTTTAACAAACCATACCAACTCCAAAAACAACCTAAAATTACCACAGAAAACAGTGTTGCCAAATTGACAAATAAATTTTGCAAAAGAACGGATCTAGGTGGATCTTGGTGATCATGAAAACTTTATTTCTAAACACTATTAGAATATCATAGTCGAGAGTGCCATAAGCAAGTAGCAGGGTCCTTTTTTGTTAGAAACTAATTATTACTGAGTGTTTGGGTTTAG
Source organism: Octodonta nipae (assembly GCA_034190945.1). Lineage (NCBI taxonomy): Eukaryota > Metazoa > Arthropoda > Insecta > Coleoptera > Chrysomelidae > Octodonta > Octodonta nipae. The sequence continues at coordinate 43,633,171 of CM067216.1, read as the reverse complement.
ATTTTACTTAGTATATTTATCGTATAAGAATGCGATTTGTATCAGTTTTTTTTATCAAATTCTCTCGGTTTGACAATTTTGACAAAATCTGCAAGTACCACTAGCGAAATATTTTCAATAAATTAAAAATGTCTGAAAAAATGTAAATATACAATGAACTTCTCTTAGGGATATATGAAATACATAAACGTATGGATCAAATGGGTATTTAATAAAATGTATTACTTCATTGTGTAGCTACCTAGATTGTAATTTGGTATTTTTATTCATTTTGGCGTTAGGAACCTGCTAACTGGAATAAATTATGTAAAATGATCGTTTCTTCTTCACTACAATACCAAATTTGTCCCGAAGCTCTGGCAATATTTGCCTATTTAAGGTAATCAATGTGAATGATGCTGCGACAGTTCAGGACCTGTAGTTAGGTCCTTGTTGGTAGACAGACTTATTTAGCACAAGTTCAGCCGGTGAAACCGGCTGTCTTAATTGTTTCTCGGTTTTTGGAGTGATGGAATGAATCCATGCTTCGTCCACGGTAAGTAAAGGGCGCAAAAACTAATGCGAAACCGCGCCGAATATTCATGAGTGCGCTTATTTGATATGCCTATAGCCTCAGCCACCTCACGTTTTTTCATTCTCCAATCTTTTAATATCAATCCATAGATTTCACTGACGATATATGGCCTGAATGTTCGAAGTCACGATATTTATCAAACCTTTCCTTCGATTCAGTAAGGGTAACTAACGTAAAAATACTGCTCATTACCTTTTTTATTTTTACTAAAATTCACGAGGTTGTCTGCTATCAAACATAACACTGGCGGATCCAAGGGGCTAAGGAGCTGAAGCCCCCCTCAAACTAACTGAGTGGTATGCTTTTTTAGTGTTTATTTTGCTAAAACCAACCTTCAGTGACGTATATTGCTCAAAGGTTGACAGTTGTCTATTGATAGATGGCAGTCAAAAAGTCACGTCACTGCCGTATCAAACTGTTATCGAATTATGATTAAAATAAAAGGTGTCTTTCTCGTTCTATTGTATTACACTGTCACTTACAGTCTTAGAGCATTTACTTTCTAGAGATAGCCTGCAGTACAAAAATGTCGTGGTAAGACTAAGGAGAGAGAGGGCAATAGAGAGGGCAAGAGGCTATTTCACTCGGTTGGGAGCTGCTTCCAATAAAGCATGTTGTTCATTGGCTGCGTCGACCAACCATCCACCCACTAAGTGAAATAGCCTCTTACTGTCTCTATTGCCCTCTCTTTCTAGCGTTGCCACGATTTTATGCTTTTTATGCTATATCTAGATGGTAAATGATCTAAGCTTACAGTAACGCCCATACCTAATTCACTCTACAGTATAATACCTCTATGATGTAGCAGCTTTTGCCATAAATTTCCAATATCAGCCAACTTGTTTCTCAAATAAAAAAAAAAACACAGAAATTTTGGGAATCGTAAACTCAAGCAATTCATTTATTTATACCTTGTATATCTTGCACATCTGGCGCTTGAACATTGCCTTCAGAGATAAAAATGGTCTAAACTTTACCCAAAACCACAAGTTCAATTGAACAAATACGATAAACTATAATTAATTATTGTTACTTATGTTTACTCTAAATAAACATTCCACTAAAGGTCATAAGCCAATCAATTAAACGCATATGTTTAGAAAAATAAACAGATCGGTCATTTACCATTCCCGTACTAGAAGTAATTGCGTCGAGTTGGCAACGCCGCCTGCCAACCGGTCGCTCTAACGGTCGTCAACTTAAAACTTCTCTTGCCGCTCATTCCTCTGCACGCTTCTTTGGTGTGTGTTTCATGCAACGTATCTGTGCGTAAATCATTCGATTCGCGCTTGTTTTGACGTTAAGCGTGTTTTTAAAAACCAAACAACACAAGTGACCGAAGTGTCAAACTGTGATTATCCAAAGTATTGGACAATCTGTGCGAATTTTAAGTACAGTGATGGTTAAATAGTGGGGTATTAGTGTTTTGGAAAAAAAAGGTTTTTGAAAAAGGAATACGCCAGCAGTTATGTGGATAACTACTGGCCGCTAAAAAAGTGTGTATTGGATATTGTCGAACATTTTTCGATTCGATTTTTTTTTCGACCGACCACCATGGATTTAAAAACGAAAAGGATTGGATTTTTGACAGCTGTTATAACAGGTAAGGGTTGAAAAATATGTGTTGGTCAACGGTTTTCCAAAACATCCGGTTTTTTAACAACTTAAATTTCCGGTCTATTGGACACCAACATTAATTTGACGTTTTGTTGAGGAAGTAGATTGCATGGTTTCTGCAGGTGTTAAACTGTTTTAAACACCAGATTTTTTCACAGGAACTTTCCACTTCTCAGTTTTCTATTTCTGGGCGATTCAAATGAGGTTATGAAAGTCAGTTCATGTAAATTTTGTGTAATAAATTAGTCACTAAACGGATTTTTAATGACCGTTTATGGTGTAATTTTAAAACAATTTGCGTTGAAGAATTTCTGTGAAATTAAGAAAGTTGTTTTATTTCTTGGAATGAACGAACAACGTTGAAATGTTAGCTGGTCGTAAGTGGTAATTTCCTCTTAGCAAATGAGCCAGCAAGGAAATCGAAGTATGCAGAATGTTTGTACGATTCCTTACTGGAGTTAAAATAGTCATTAAACTAGCCTACTCTATAAACGGTATTAGTCTAGGGGAGATAGACAAAGTCAATAAAAATGCAGGTACAACATTTTTCATCCTCATCAAGGTGGGCAATGAAATTCCTAGGTTAATACAAGTTTCAAACCACTCACACAGTTTGGATCCTCAAATTTGAATGGGATAAATCTCATTAGAAATTTTATGGATATTTATGCACTAAATATTTTAGATGTTTTATTTTCTTTGACTTTTTTCCTAGCAATCACAACATCTTGATCCTGTTTCACGAAAGTTACAAGTTACATATTTAATTTCACTTAGTTCACTTGTACTTAATTACAATTGTACAAGTACATGTGTTTCACAAACAGCTATCAAAACTTATTAAAAAAGGAACAATTATCACACATATTGTTACAAGTGACAACAGAATTGTCACAAATAAGTTTTGACGTTAGTAAGGTAAAAGCACTAATGCTCGACATTTTAAGGAACAAAGTTATTATCAAATATTAAATATATTTATTATGACAGAAGAATTAAGCTTAGATATAGTAGTACAGTAACATTGAAAAAACAACTATTTTTTTAAAACCTTTAATAATCAACATTTTCCAACTTAAAATTTGCATTTGTTTAACCCTTGTCAAAGTAACTTATAGATGACATCACAAAAAAGGTAAACCGCTAATAATTGACATCAATTTGCACTACATCAGACAAAATATGCAAAAAACATCAGAAATACTCAAAAAATATATTTTTTTGCAATATATATACATCAACTATCAATGGAGACTCAAGCTGGTATTTGACCTCTTATCTGGCCAAATCATTTTGGTGCATTTAGGACTTTAATTATTTGTGATAAACTTACAGTACTTATATCTCTATCATTTTCTTTAAATGTGGCTTTGATAGAATCACAGCATACTATCGCCATAAACTCAATGCCATTTTGTGTTATTTTTGTACTATGCAAACATATTTATTATATTTCTTTTTACCTGGGAAATTTACAATTACGTAGTACCTCTGTTTGCATTGATTTTGTTAGGGCAATTCTCTTTTTATTGCTCTAAATATTCATTTTCTTCCTTATTATTTTCACACTCTATCCATTCTTCTTCAGTATGTGTGTCACTATCATATTCAGTCTAGATTTCTTATTCACAGTCATTTGGTTTTCTTTGACTACTTTATTAACAGTCTTGTGCTCTTCCATTCTGTTTTTTTTTTCTTTGTACTTTCCTCAGCACCTCTTTTTTTTCTCTTGTTCTAATTCCTCCTTTTCTTTCCCTTTACTTTCATGGTATTTTTTGCCATTGTGTTGAGGATATAACTAAAGGTAGTTTTTTCTTTCTTCTTTTTTTGAGTTTTCTTTAGGGGTTGGCCAAAATATAGCCCTTTTGAATGGACTAGGTATTAACAAATTAGTTTCCTTTGTGGAGTTATCTGGAGGTATGTATTGTCGTGATGTCGTTGACATTACCACTGAGTCTGTATCATAACGTACTTTAATTGGTGTTTTAGGGTCTTCTGGTATTATATCAAAGGCTACCTTAACATTGTCATCAACTATAAGGGGATAATATATTATTTCATTTACGTCTATTTCTTCCAGGAAGCACTTTTGTTTGTTTTAACAATTCTTTTATCTCTTCCTAGAATTGATATAATCCCATGCCCATACCCTCCACAGAACACCGAAACATTTGTTCTTTTATTGGCAGCATTTTGGCCAATAAAAATATCTGGAATCAAACGAACCAATAGTTCACATTCTGTACCCTAATAGTTGACACCCTGTCTACTGTTGGATACGATAATGCAAAACTAATACAATTTAGATAGCACTTAATTTACAGAATATAGAGACCATAATTGCGTTAACAAGATATCTGGGAGTCTGTTTGATCTGACTCTAATAGATGACACATGTGTCGTCTTTTAGGTTTTTACTTATTTTTCGGTACCAATAGTAGACACCCTTAAAACTCTAAGAAAATCTTATCAAAACAAGAAGCAAACTACTTTAGTATGTAAATAATCATATATATTATATAACCAAAACAAATAATCGGCCAATTTAGAAAAATATATAATGTAATTTTACTTGCAAAATATCAACCTTGAAATTATTAAGAAACTTTAGCTCAACTTTTTACTTTTTACGTGTATGTGAGATTTTGCTTACGCATCGTAGATGGATGGCACTATGCATCTCGTGTATCAGTAGTAAAGTAATATCAATAATAAATACATTAAAAAAAAAACAAAAACCGACTTCAAAAGAAAATTAACTAAAAAGCATTAAATAATATTTTGCTACAATTAAATACTTTTTATGAAGTCGGTGCCAAGCGAAAGTGAAAATATTTTGTGAGGTACGAGTACATTGATGAGTTATACTTCGCAACTTCGCTGTTCAAATTGGCACCAACTTCATAAAAAGTATTTAATTGTAGCAAAATATTATTTCATGCTTTTTAGTTAATTTTCTTTTGAAGTTGGTTTTTCTTTTTTTTTAAATGTACCTATTTATTTTACAATTTTCAGTAATGCAATGGCTTAATTTTATGCAGTTTTCAAATCTAATTAACTCCTTCCATATCGCCTAACATAAGGTGTTTTACTGTCATATCTTGTTCTGTAGATATGTATGTTATATTTAGAAATTTTTTTATACTACTCTAACTTAGGTGGATCCGCTATATTGTAGACGATTAGAGTATCATCATCCTTTATGTTTGTTAATTATACTGACATTCATTTAATAGTCTCTCCTCCGCGGAATCTTATAATAAATTCCTTATACAGTTTTAATTGATATAACATAATTATAGGACGACGTTGTTTTTAGTTATAATTTACTTTGGCTGATAATAATTTGAGTTGTTATTAAAAATAAAGGTACTTAACTTAAACAAAATTTATAATCTTTTATTAAACCTATTACACAATTTGGGAAAATGACATGAAGATCAATTATATAGTTTTTAGTAATATGGCATAATTAATATTTTTTTTAATATAATTCTTGTTACCCCTGTTTGATAAGATTTTTATACATTATGAAAAATGATGGCATTTTTCTTTTAAGCAAAACTCATATTTAGTGACAAACTTCCTATAAAGTTATAAAACTGACATATAATGATTACAGTATATTTTTCTGACCATGCATATTTTTTTATGATGAATATTTTTTTCTCTAAATACTTTTCATAAGAAGTTTTCGTTTGAATTCAGCTTATGAAGATACACTGTTTATAGAAATCAACTGAGGACCTCTACCTTGAAGTTGATTAACTGACATTTATTTGGATTTACATGACAATTGGATGCAGTTTTCAATTCTAATTCACTTGGCTTGTTTACAATTTGAGATGTTATAAAAAAATAAAGCTCACTTTTAAACATAAATGATTTATTTTTTGAAATCTAGTATATAGTTGGGAAAAGTTAAAGAGATACTTATTATATAATTTTTAGTGCAATAGCGTAGGTAGATGCATTTTTAAAGTATAAGTACCTGAGTGACCAAGCTTCACTCGTAAATTCAAGGTTTCATCATCAATCTAATATAATCTTATTTCCCTAAATTTTTTAATACATGGTGATACTACAATTCTATTCCACCCTATATTTCAACCACCCTATATATGCAACTGCTTGTGGGAAACCCATTAAAACTTTTTTGTCACATATTTTTTAATAACCCTGTATGACTGATATTCTACTCAATACCATATTCTAATCATCGTGTATATGCCACTCTACACACACTTATGTTTCTAAAATCTTTTGACCACACTCTGAAACTGTAATTCTACGTCGCCCTATATTGTATTACTATAATTCCGGTCCACCGTATATATAATACTTTTTATAGGCTCTCAAATATAATATTTTTGTACTAACACACTTTAAGTCACACTGTATAACTATAATTTCACACCACAATATGTTTTAACTACCCTGTATATGCATTTGCCTATATCCACCTATTGTTATATTTTTTTGAACCACCATGCATAATTATAATTCCAGTACAACCTTTATTGCAACCGCCCTGTAAATGTAATTGTTAATGAGTTCTCCTGCAGCTGTAATATACTATTAACATTTTTTTAACCATCCTTCATAACAATATTTGTACTCCGCCCTGTATGTCAGCTATCATTAATTTCCAACTGCTATGGGCTACCTTATATAATTATTTTTCCTTGCTTTTTTCTAACCATCCTGTATACTATAATTACATTCGACTCTATGTTTTCACCATCTTGCATAGCAAATCTTATGGATTACCTAACATATTAATAACTACTCTATATAATTATATTTTTACACCACAAATTTATATTTATATGCGTAAAATTAATATGGAAACGCATAAGATTTTACTCATCCAAAAATCGCCTGCCTTGGCAATTTTACCACTTTGAAAACGTGAAATCTCCAGGTGTAAAAATATAATGCTAGGAAAATATGAGTGAGGCATTTAATAAGTTACTCGGAACATACAAATACAATTTGTATTGAAAAATGATTACAATAGCAGTTTCACTCTCAAATCACCCTGTATTGAAAGAATTTTTACAAGATGAATCTCACTCTTACGTAGGTTACCAAATCACCCTGTATTGAACACCTTTAAATTAAAGCAGCTATCTTGATTGTCGCAAACTGTCAATAATTTTTTTAATTATTTAATTTTTTAGCAAAACGATTTTTCCAAATCTGAGACCCTCACCAATCGATTTTTATACATTGAAACTTATAATTTCATCGAAATCGTTAGAGTCGTTTTTCCAGAACTCAATTACATATATACATACTAGTATTAGATTACTTCTATTTGATAACAATTTTACATCTTAACAGAAATGAAGATACTTTAATTTGTAATCAAAAGTCCTCTTTGAAGACAAACCGCGTCTGCAGTTAAAAAAAATGACATGGAATGATTACTGTTTATGTTTTAGACCATGTAAAAAATCTGTTTTTAAAGTATAAATTTTTCTCTTAAAATTATGAATAAAAAGAAATATTAACTGACACTTATTTTGATTAATTCATCTTATTTACTCCAATTTCCGAATAGTTAATACCAGTACCTCTATCAAAGCTTATAATACCGGCGACTCCACCAAGACATAGAATATAAGAAAATAGGTAAAAAGTTTTTCTCCAAGCTATGCTATTTGAAAAACATTTCTGACCACTTTGAGATATCACGTAACTAATTCAACCTTTTTTCAGTTTGTACCACGTTCCGAATAAAGTTTTTCAAATTTTAATAATACCGGCTCCTCCACCAAGGCATAGAGTACATGAGAATAGGTAAACATAGTTTTTCCCCATTTTCTAAGAAACGGTTAAAGCTATTTTAATGAGAAAAATATGGGACCACTTCGCTATCCCCCCAAACAGGATCCAGTAAAATGGTCCAAATTCCTCGAGTCGTTTCCGAATCATCGGTGAACAAACATAAAAAAAAACATAGATACAGACGAATTGAGAACCTCCTTCTTTTTGAAGTCGGTTAAAAATATTCTTATTTTGGAAGGTTTTCTGTGTAAGTGTCATCCTTTAGTTTACTGTCAAGCATTAGTGCTTTTACCTTACCTAATTAAAATTAAATGTTTTTCATTCAACAATTAGTTCACACTTGTAAACTATGGAGGATAAGTGTTTTGCGTGTTTGTTAATATGTCATTAAACAAAGAAAAAAAAGATACGTTTTTGAAATACATATTTGATGCTAAGGATATTTTATTTAGTGCCTTTTCGGACTAAATGGCTCGAGGTCTAGTACCTACCAACAGAACAGAGATTACTTTTGTAAGAGAGACACCTACTGGCAAAAAACTTGAAATAATACGCCATGGTTGGTATACTTATGGTTTTTAACATAGTACATTAAATTAAACTACACATTGCTTGATTTTATTTGTTAATTGTATCAGAAAAAAAGACAAAACAAAACAAATTGGTAGTGGAGAGTGTCAATATTCCAGGTTGACAGAAGCAGATACAATAATTTTGAACATTATTCGCCGTGATAGCCCTTTTATAGGATATCCTACAACTAAAACATGGGATCATTTGAAAATGCAAACTCAAACATCGAGAATTTGCTTGCCTATACTCTGCCCCAAAAATATGTCAAAAATCCAATACAACATATCTATCAGGAAATCATGACACATAAATGAGGGCAAAAAGGTTGAATTTTCCCTGGAGATTATGGAGAAAGCATCTTATTTGAAAAGTTTGAAAATAGTAAAAATCTCGCCATCTAAATTTACCTCCTGTTTTCTGATGATTGTAATCAAATATCGAAAGAGTACAAACTGTCATAATTAAAAACGAACAATAATGTTAACTAATTATTTGGCAATTCTATTCATTGTTGTTTATGTAGTATAAAATAAATTACCAAGTTATGTAATATATTTACAGAGAGAAAAGAACAACTACAACATTATACAAATTCATTAATTTAACATACTAGCGATCTACAATGTTGGCATATCGTCATCGAAAGAAATCTATAAATGCTTGAAGTCTTCTTTGCTTAGCAGGTTTGGCATTATCTCTAACTACATCAATTTCTTTTTCACCAAATACTGAATTTTGTACAACACGAGCAGCATCTTTTTTAGTTCTTGCAATATTGCTCGGAGAAAAACAACACTAGATAATTTCACAACAAAAAATTCCAAAAGAGTTTTCTTCTATGCATCTGGTAGACTTACGCGCATGTTTGAATCTAATTACAGCGCCATCACCCATTTGTAGGAGGTATCAATCATTCTTCCAATCAGGAATTGGTCTCCATCCACCTTGAAGCTGAAATGTACTGCACTGTTTCTCCAGCTTGCACTGACATAATCAAATTGCAGTTAGATCCATAAACCACTATGACATATATGGAATGGGTTCTGTGTCCATCTTCATCCAATGCTCTGCAGCTGCTTTCGAAATTCCATGCAATCTCCAATTCCATGGTGCTAACCTTCTGTTTCACTCAAAATATTCGTTGTCTTTTGTCCTGTTGTGCAACAGGCAAATCGTCATCAGAGGACGAGTCACTTATTTTAAAAGGTCGCAACAAATCTATTAATATTAGAAATAATAATATAGAGAACAATTGTAAATACCCATAAAATATAACTTACCCAATTATCAGCATAGGTTAAAATGTTTGTCAGTTTTCACACCTGTGAATTTGAAACTCTAAATTCACCATAGCTAATATGTAACTTTTTGTTAATGAATAAGTGATTTTTGCTGGTTATAAGCCTAGGGAATTTTGTAAGAGAAATATGTGTAACTTTATTTATTTATATATTTGAAAAAACTAAACAAACTGGTGCACATGTACTTTCGTGGAACAATTATTATTAAAAATACCTAATTAACAACATCGGTTAAAATGCTTGATAGTTTTTGCATGTGTGAATTTGCAACCTGCAACTGTAAAAACTCAGAAATTCACTTTAGTTAATATGTGACTTTTTACTTGTGAATAAGTGACATTTACTGGTTATTACAAGTAATTTTCAATGTCTAAGTACTTCTTGGGAAATAACACCACAGTTACGAAAATTGCTGTATATTCCAAACGTTTCGGGGTCTAGGACAGACCCCGTTGTCAATGGTTAAGAAACAAGTAATTTTATTGTCTGTTAAGTTACAATTAGCTGGTAAATATGTAACATATGTCTATCGTGAAAGAGGCCCCTGGCAGTTAATATTGTATTGTCTATAGCCTTATATTTTCTTAACATGACGAGCTTATGTTGATTACTTGTGTTATTAAAAGGAATAACTAGTTTCATAACTCACTATCTTATCAACTGGTCAAAATTATGACAAAACTTTTTTAAACGTGACAGACAGTTAATGCTGTAAAAGTATATTACATCAATATAATCACAAGTCACAAATTAATTTTCAAGTTCAAGTTAAGTAATATACTATGTCAGTACATTTATGTTTTTAATTACCACATTCATACGGCTTAGTATGATAGATATTAAATTGGCAATTGTTTGGAGAACCCTTCCCCATTCTCCAAATGGTGCAATTACTAATAAATTGCATATGTTTTCGGTTTCTGTTTTTTTTAAAGAAAATCCCCTACATTTTTCATTAGGGTTTAGATCTGGACCGTTTGGTGGCTATTTGATCAATGGAAAATCAATGGTATTTAAGTACGTTGTTATTTTTCCACGTACGAGTTATTTTGAACCAGTATAAAATTGTGTTGTTCTACAACATTTCCAAGTTAATATTCTTGATTTATAGGCCTTGTATGTGTAGGGTCACACTCTTTAGATGAAAACCACACCAAATATATATAGTATATCCGTAACTTGCAGATCATTTTCCCACTTTTCGGTATACACGTTCGTGTTCATACTGAGAATTTAAGCTCACGCTTGCTTTGTCGGCTTTGTCTTAGAAACATTAAATAACTTAAACTTGCTTCACTAATGTCTTTGGAAATTTATTTTCCACTGAAAAACACTTTGATACAAATGATAGAAAACAAAACCTGACTAAACAACCTCTATGTTTTAAACCACTTTTAACTACAAGTCACAAAAAAACGTAGTGGTGAATTAGTAATAAACAATTTTACACGCTTACACTTTATTCAAACTAAAACTTGTAACGTATGTATGTTTCGGTGTAGTTCAGTTTCTTCTGCTAACACACAAGTTTGAGTTTGAATAAAGAGTAATTCTGTAATACTGTTTAGTACTAATCCACCATGAAGATCAACTCGATTCGAAAAAGCAGGACGTTTGTTAAACTTCCAAAAAGGTACACAGTCTACTTGGTGACATAAGTTTATTAAAACTAGTGGTCGCCCAGTATATTTTTATAAGAAACAGAGTTGTGGAGAAATCGGAGAAATAGGTGTAATGACCAAAATTGTTCACTCATATTGACAAATCTATTGAAAAAAATAAAAATGTAATCAAATATCGGTATTCGAAATATTTTTGACAAATGAACTACCCCCCAAATTTTTGGCTGGAACAGCTGGCAAAAATATTCGATATAATAATTGGAAGATTGTTCTTTGCAACCTAAAAGTTTTCGTCATTTGCGGTTTTAATCAAGTTCAGGAATATTAAAGAAAAGAGAGAACCAACAACCCTAGAACTTAAATATTTAATACATTCTCTATTGTCCGCTGTCTGACAATTTGTTACACAACACATTCGGGAAGGTTGTGATAAAAATATATTAATCAAATAATTAAATTCACATTAAAAACAGAATATTTAATATGAAAGTTATTGCAATTCGTCCGAAATCAATACTGGTCTACTACATTGACTATTTTACCACTAAACAATAATAACGCCTGCATGCCACTTCCAGAAGTACATGTTCTAAGAATATAACAGCATCTAACGATCGCTCACTCTATATATAATTACTCAATGTTTTGAGTTTTGACCGTCTGGCAGCGGCGGCACTGTCAGTTGTTTGGCGCGTTGACAGTATGGACGTAAATAATGATTTTTTATATATTTTATCTATATATACATAGGCTAAGACAAAACGATTAGGTACCATTTTCTCCTCTGTCTCTCAACCGATTTTTTTCATTTTTGTTTTGTTCAGTAGCTACTGACGACCTTCAGTGCAGAATGCTAATATTAATTTATAATAATAGTTCATTCATTAAATAAAATATAATAAAAAATCATTATTTACGTCATAATGTCAACGCCAAACAACTGAATGTGCCGCCACCGCCAGACTCAAAACATTGAGTAATTATATATAGAGGGACCAATGCTTAGACCATGTACTACTGGAAGTGGCATGCAAGAGTTATTGTTTAGTGGTAAAGTAATCGTTGTATATTATAATTATACAGGGCGATTCCAGATATGTTCAAAATAATTTTTTTCGTGGGTGACACATAAGCAGTTGCATATATAGGGTGTTTAAAATACAGAGTAGAGTGCAATTATAACTAATAAAATAATTATATTATTAGCCCATTAGCGGTTGAATGTACAGGGTTCTTGGAATAGAAGGTGCAGTAGAATTACGGTTATACAGGGTGGTGCAAAGAATATTATACAGAATGTCCCGATACGATTTTCAGGTTACTTAACCTGCCAGAGATATTGACACAATTGGTCGAATTTCGACCACTGGGCGACAGCTAGTTTAAGGAATGAACCAATATTATAAATTAATATTAGCATTCTGCACTGAAGGTCGTCAGTAGCTACTAAACAAAACAAAAATAAAGCAAATCGGTTGAGTGACAGAGGAGAAAATGGTACCTAACCGTTTTGTCTTTGCCTATTTATATATAGATATTGCTATCGCAATAATATATTGAGCCATACAGTGGATGAAACATTATGAAATGAATAAAGAACTAGATAAGTTCAATATAATATATAATAACTACACAAGGTATTATAAATTTTCAAACAAAGACAATATTATTATTACGTATACCGGGTACTTGAAATAAAAACTATTTTTGATTGTAGACAAGATAAAATAAACAAATTTTAGATGAAAATTCAGCTATCAATTTAGAAATAAAATAGCCTCAAAATTGATTAAAATTTTTCATGGCGCGTTATTTTTGTCCAGATTATGTACGTATTTGTTTTTATTTGTTGTTCTTTGTGTGTATTTTGACAATGGCCTATTCAATCATTAATAGTATGTAAATTAAATTTTATGGAATAAATATCAATCTCAAAGAACTAAATAGCTAAAGACAATTTACAACTGAATAACGTTATAGATCAGATTCTGAAAAAACATAGTGGTCGAAAAGGTAGTACCAAAACAAGTAATTAATTATTATTTAAAATATATACACAGGGTTTTTCTAAAATAGCGTGGTATAGAACTCATTAAAATGACACAAAAAGTTTATATTAACATGTGCCCTAAAAGGCACCTTTAGTTAGTTAAAAGGTCTCGAACAAAACCGCTGTTTTCCAATCATCACCTTTACTAATTAAAGACTGCAAAGCTCAATTGACAGTTTGTCATTAACTTAAATTGTTAATCGCTGTAGCAACGTCAGTATTTTATTTGCCATGGTAAACAGATGTTTGTAATTTTTGGCCTAATAGCTTAAAGAGGAGAGCAATTTTCAAACCCAGCATTTTTAAGGACATGTAACTTCTTAAGGGTGCTTTTAGTGCACATATTAATAGGGACTTTTTGGCTTATTTTAGTGAGTTCTATACACAGCAGTTTGGAACCCTATTTTCCAAACACCCTGTATATGTTTAGCTTTTGACATCCATAAAATTATTCTGTTAGTTCAATGACAATTAAATAAAGATTAGAATAGCACCAGAATATTAATATAATGCGGAGTATAACTACAGACATTGCAGTAGGTAATTGTGGTATTATTCGCAAGAAATTCGAAAAAAATATAAATGAAATTAGTGTCTGATTGACAAGTCAATATGTAGGTTTCAAAATGGTAACCAACAAAGTAGTGTCTGAGACTTATTTATTTTGGTTTTGAAACTAATACCAATTTATTTCCATGGTCAGTTAGTCATCTGTTAAAGCAATCAAATTCCGCCAAAAAACATTACGAAGTTGAAAATATTTCAGTCTGATGCTGTCTGTTGCTTATTATCATCGGTTCACAACCAGAGAAGAAATCAAGTAACATGCATACAAAAAAATCCTCTATTTTGGAAGTAGGTTAAAAATGAAAACAGTTACAACCAGCCAGTGAGATCAATAAATTATCTTTACCATCATTTCTAGCAAACACAAAATGTGAATCCTCTGAAGGTAACTAGTTGGGTCTTATACAGAAACAATAAATTGTCTTACGTTCAATGGTTTGTAAATTCTTAGAATGCGAGTATTAAACTAATTAATTTAAAAATCTTCGTACAAAGTTAATGAAACCGCAAATATACATGGAATTAAATTTCCAGCGATTTTTTTTCTACGTGAAAATTCAATTTCTTCGTTTTAAATAATAATAAAACAAATCCATTAGAACGCAAATTAATGACTTTGAATCACGGCAGAACGTTATTTGAGATGTTCGAGTCGAATCGAGATCGCTGTCAGATAAACTGCTTCAAATGTCATCTGTGTGTAACATCAGTTAACGCTGTCGTTTACAATTAAATTAGTGGGACTCTTTCTTTTTAACGGCTCCGTCAGTTTTAATTTAATTGCGTCGAAGCCCCACTTGACTTTTAACTCGTCCTTATTTAATAACTTTCACGACATCTGTGTACATTTTGATTAGATCTCCGTGTGCCGTAGCAGACAGATTTTCTTCACTTTTATTAAATAAATATTTATACAGTTAGATATGAAAGCTGTGGGCCATATATATATACGTATATATGGACATTGCGATGCGGTTTTGCATTTTTAAAATGAAATTTTTTGGTGATTTTTATTTGTTTAATAATAAAAAAGGTGTTTCGGACCATAAGACGTATTGGTATTTTCGAAATTAATATTTTATTGAGTTCTTTATAAAATATATTCAATCTTTTCGTAGGAATATAGTGAATTTGGAAATACATACTTTACTTTTTTGTGTCAGGGGTTCAAAATTGCTGTTATATAGGATTGCTCAAAATAGGAAAAACCTATTTAGACCGGGCGCTGCTGACTGAAAAAACTGGACAAGGCTGCCTTTGATAGAAGTCATATTTACAGCCACAAGTCGTAGATAAGTATACTTTAGAATCATCGAAACCTACACACTCATATTTAAACAATGAGTTTATTTTGCACTTAAAAATGGCTTTTCGGAACAACGTTTTCTTGTCTGCCATTTATTTGAAATACAAGGCAGTATTATGTGATTCATAAAATCTCATTGGCAGACGATTTACTCGAGTACAAGGGTGAAATATAATAATATTAGTTTGCAATACCAGTCGTGTAACTAATACCAATTTTTTCAAGTCTGCCAATGACATTGCAGTCTATCCGTAGCCTAAAATTGACAAAACATCACAAGGCAGTCTATTTGCAGTGATATAAACATTATTAACGTATTTGTCATTTGCATTTTTGTTACAATAACTCGGAACAATTTTTTCAAGTCTGCCTCTTGAATAATTATCAACTTTGACAATAAATATTCCATATAAAACTATTGGCATACGAATTCATATAAATTGAAGCCTAATAGACTTTTGTTATAAAAATCATTAAGAAGGAAATACGCTATACAAAAATTCGTTTGATGTCAATAAAAATGTAAGTGGAGGATAAACAACGATATCAATTGTTCATCGCACTTTTCCTATGAAACAATAAAGACGTATTACAAAAATTTGTTGCAGAAAAATTACACTTATATTCTAAGAGTGTTAAGATTAAATTAGTCGATTAATTAGCAATCCTTAAATTGATTAAACTGGATTTTTGTTGGTTTAACAACTTTACTGTTTTCTTGGTTCAAAACAGCCATTCAACTTCTTTTATTAACAGTAATTTTTGATTTTTTGATAACTAATAATTTAGCGGCATTATTTTTGGGAAAATTATTGAATTCAACAGAAAATATTTACCTTATTTACTCTTGTTATATTCTATTTTTAACATACTTCCAAAAAGGAGGAGGTTATCAATTCGTCGCGAATTTTTTTTCCTTTTTTTTTGTATGTATGTTACCTGATTTATTCTCCTGTGGTGAACCGTTTTGAATGAATTGTTTAATAGAGTATATATATATATCCGGATTGGTGAAACTACAAATTTTGGAAAAGAATTCTATTGGTAAAGTAATATTTGTGAATGAACACATGCGTGCATGGAAATTGACCAATATCCCTAACATATTGGTCGATTTTTGAAAACTCCTTATGGATGTATATTTTTTTAATGTTTAATCTATTAAGGAATATCCCTAAGTGATCTCACATACTTTTCTGCGACGTGCAACTTGCAGTTTTGCAGAAAATCGCCGAAAATTTCAAAATTCTTGTCCAAAATTTCATCGAAATGACATAACGCACATTTCCTCATAAATATTTTAATTCCAACGTAATAGTGCGGTAATCTAGGCACTGGAAGTTCTAATTGCGAATTTAAAAATTTTCTTTGTAGATCTCAAGCATATAGGTAGTAAAGCATAGTATTTTCGACTCCTTAAATCAATGAGTACCAAGCTCGTTTTGTTTGTATACCAGACAAATACCTATTTAAATGCAATTTTTTTCTTTTTGCGAAGACGGTGCTTTTGATTGTCGCATTCTCCGGGCCTAATAGAAAATTCAGTGACAACACATGTCAAACTTTAAACTGCTATTTGGTGTTTAGTTATAGGCAGCCGTATATACAGTATGGTTGGAATATAGGGTGGACTGGACGTTTGGTGGTATAAAAATGTTGGAAAAAATGTGAAATTAAAATTATATAGGGTAATTAAAAAACTGTTATATGCTGTGGACATAAACAAATCATATACAGGATGGTTGGAATATATGCTGGAGTTGAATTATATTTATACAGTGTGATTAAAAAATTATTTGTTTTATAGCCCATAAGAAGTTGCATAAAGTGTGGAGAGGAATTAATGTTATGAAATGTTAAAAATGAAATAATTTATGAGGTAGCCCACAAGGAGTTATATACTATGTTTGAAATATAGTACAGATTTGACTCCGTAAATATGGGATGGATTCTACTCCGTCCTATAATTTACAGAAGGCAGCGAACAAATTTATGCTTGTCCGTGTGCAGTCGTATGTGCAGGATGGTTGGTACATAGGGCGGAGTGGAATTATCTATAGTTACACAGAGTTGTCAAAATAAGTTGAAAAAAGGTTACATGGCGTGGTCCATAAGGCATAAATATATTTTGGGCTTATTAAGTCAACGCGTACTAGTACATTTTGTTCGTAAACATTTACCTGTCAATTTAAATGAAAATGTATCATTGTGTAATGTTGAGGCCTGGTTCTGTCTTTTAAGGTTATACATACAAAATAAAAAATAAATAATGAAAACTACCTGAGTTCAAAAAACTAAAAAGTTGAAAATAAAACATTTTTTAAAAAGATATAACCGACTTCCACCTATAACTAAAAAGCTAAAAATAATTGTCACAAAATACAACCCTAGCAAATAAGTAACACATTCAGTGTTGTAAGGTACCTACCCAGAAAGTAAAAAATGTAAACATTAAAAGGTGCTCATTCTGTACATATTAATTACCTACCAATCTAGTATATTGTGTTATACTTTGTTGTGCTGCACATTTTATTATAACAAAAAAAATTGTCATGTTATAAGAAATAATAATTCTATATTAAAAATGAAAAAAGCAAAAATGAAAAGTAGGTATATAACCCAACGATAAAAAATTCAATGATCAATATTAAATAAAATTTTTTTGTTAAAAATTGTATCGTGAATTAATTTATGCTACATAAAAAAATAATGAGTAAGTTAATAGTGGGCAGACCTAAAGTTCATTCTAGACTCTGTAAATTTTTCGATAAGTAAACGAATTAGCTTGTAGATAGACCATAAAGACCATACTAATTACCTATCTTTAGTATGTTTTATTTTTATTTAGAATATTGTTTTCCATTATAAATTTCCGTAACCTATCCAAAATAAAAAGCAAAAAAATACTTTAACTACCTTGTACAAAGAATCGTGTTAACTCTATAATTTACACCCAATTAGAATACATTATAGCCACAGATAATACCTACATATTGAAATTCGGTCCTTTCAAAACAAGTATCGAGCTCGTTAATGCTTACCTCAAAATGACTTATCAAAATAACTAACAATAGCCCTCGTTGGGGTTCTTTCTATTAACGGCTGAATAAGGCTTTCGGCATACGCCAGTCCGCTGGATACGAAATGAAACGCGATAATGGGTTTTTGAACAGAAATTCTTTGAAAACCCTTGATACATACATTACAATGATTCTTTTGTAACTTTTATGGTTCTGTACATTTTACGTAAATTAATAAAATGAATTTTTCATTTTCGAAATCAAACTAATAAAAACTCTGTCATGGATTTTCCTTATCCAGAAACGTAGGACATACAAGTTGAGCCTTACTCCTAGTATTAAACTCGAAAAGATCTCTCTGGGTTTTCCAGAATGTTGACTGTAACATAACTTTATTACTTTAAATAGAATAGTTTTAAATATAATTTCGTATAAAACTTAAAAGCGTTAGGGTTGTCTCTTAACAATTTTGTATGTCTATAGTTTGTGAACAGTTTCCTATAAAAAGTCATAACTTTAAAAAAATGTATTTAGAATTGAGAGATTTTTACCAGCCATGGTTGAGACGTAAATCACACTATATTATCAAGACCTTGCAAAGATATATTATTTAAAATTTCAGTTGCAGTTGTATCTAAAATTCCTAAATAACATCGTGAAATCAATCACAAATACAATAAGTAAACCTATTATCTTCGAAGAATCCTTGGACTTCCATGGTCTTCAGACGGTTGATCTGCTATCGTCATCAGATGAATGATTCAGATTATCTATTCCATTTCTCTTAATCCCTTATCTAGTCCAATCAGTGCTGCCGTACCTGATGCTTGGTTGTCGGTGATCCGTAGCGGCAGTGGTAGAAGAAGGCTTCTCTAAACGTTTTTAATTTGGACACTCCGCTCGCTAATTATATACTCGTTCCAGATTATGGATGCCTTGTCTATAATTTTCTTTCATAAAAGTGCTCCTTAACACTGGTGTCCAGGGGTTCCTTATACTCCCCAGTGTAGATATTGCCTCATTTACAGGGTATGCTATATATAAAGTTGTTTGGTGTTGCAGGAGTATCCGGTTTTGTTGTTGAAATGTTGTTCGTCAAGGTGCTGGTGCAAAATCATTTTAATCTCATATCTGTTTCCAGTACATCAAGCATTTAGTATACAGTGTGGAACAGCCAAATAGAATAAATCCCGTAACGAAAACAGGAGGGCGTGTTGGGAAAAATGCTTGGACACGTCGATTTCTATTTTTAAATGCCAAAATAAAATTATATAGGGTGTGTCATGTGACAGTGGCCAATACATTCGCTATATTACACTCAATACTTAATTACCATTTAACTCTTTATATTGAGATAGTAAGCAAACACTATTCCTGCGTTCCTTTTAACTGATTTGAAAAAAAACAGTTTTGTTTATTTTCGTCAAAGCTCATCTTGTTGTCTGCCTGCATGACAGTGGTGATCAGTGACAGTGCTATTGTCGTTTGAATTTCGTTAACTGTACGTAATAATATCAGAAAAATGGTTCATTTAACCGAAATGCTTAAAAGAACCATTCTACAAAAGACTGGTTATGGAGACAACACACGGACACAAATGGAAGTGTCTCGCTTATTTCACGAAAATTTTCTAAATTTGCTGCCTGTATCCCAAGGAACATTTAGCAAAATAGAAAGGTAGTTTCTCGAGCTTGGTCATGTAAGACAGATAAAAGTAGCTGCCAATGCTCTAAGTGATAATACAAAATTGGATATTATGCTTGAGTTTCAAAAAAACTCACATAATTCTGGTCGGAAAGCAGCCCTACTGTTTAACTCAAAAAATTGACACACATTAATTTTCGAGTCTTAAATGAAAGAAAAATGCATCCCTATAAAATGATGCCGACTCAGGAGCTCATGGAAGACGATTTCGATAGGAGAACCTATTTCTGTGAACAAATGATGGTAAGCTTAGATTTCAAAGTGATCCAATTAGAAGATGATTTGTTTTCTGATGAGAGCACATTTACACTTCAAAATTGACGCTATTGGTCTAATGAGAATCCTCACTGTATAATAATAATAATAATAATAAAACCCGTGTGGTGGCCGGGTTAGAATAGCACCACGGTATCCACCGCCTGTCGTATGAGGCGACTAAATGGGCAGCTGTCCGCTGACCTACTACCTAGCTTTCCTTCCTTCTCCACAACCCGCACGGGATGTCCTGGTTTAAATCATTTCATCTGGGAAATGACAACCCCTTGGGTCCGAGTTACCTGGGTCACCAGGGTCAATTGGTGACACCACCCATGAAAATGGAGTTACGAAGTAGATGCCTCGGAAAAGAGCCGCTGCCTGGGGATCGCCAGGCCATGTCTGGAGCCGGCGCTGGACATGACAGCATGCGGGACGTCGGTGGCAGGGTGCTGACGAGGCGGGCCCCTGCCGTCCAAAGAGCTACAGCCCAACAAGAAGAAGAAGAAGGAGAAGAACCACAACAACACTTACCAATACAGTCACAACAACAACGTGACCATTACCAACGGCGTCAAACGAGAACGAGAACTCCACCCGCAGAAAGTGTTGCGCAGGATCAACAGCCAGCGCTCACTCAAGCGGGACTGAAAAGACAGTGCATGAAATGGACTGGCGCCATGAATGAATTTATAATGCCCACGTTTTACAGAATTACGAACCTTGGCCAGAACAAGACTGGATATCGCCAAATACTCCATCAAAAGTTCTGTCGTGAGTACCCAGAGCTTCAAGTTACTGAACAGAGAGTCGCAGATCAATATCGTGTCATCTTGAGAAATGGCCTTATTTCGCCTGAACAACTGGATAGAATAAAGAGCGAAGTGGAGCGCGAACTATTTGGTCGAAATACAATCGATCCAGAGCCTGAAACACCTTTGGCACAAAGAGCGGATGAGACTCAAGAACTTCAACAAGAACAGCCAACCAACGCTGACCTGCTTGAGAAGATCCAAGCAGAAATGGAAAGAGCTCTTAGAGAGTATAGTGGAACAGATCCACTGACTAGACCAACTCTTCCCAAACTAAGATCATCTAAGAAACTGAGTATCGTCTTGCAGGCTATGAACAAATTTATCTTGCCAAACTTAGTTTTAGATGCTAATACCTTAGAGTCGCTACACACAATCATCTACTGTGCTGCAACTTCCATCTGCAGAACAATTGGGGTCGCAGTAAGACCAAAGCAAGACCCTCCCCAATTTAGACAAACACCTCGAATGCCACCTTGGCAAAGAAGACTTGAAGGGAAAATCAATTCTCTTCGGAAAGACGTTGGAAGACTGACCGAGTACCAACGAGGGGTCAGGAACAACAGAATAGAAAGGCTTGTCAAGACTATCATGGACAATAACCGAATACACTCCCAGTGTGATGGAGAAAACATCACATCTCAGCAGTGTCTGGACAGTCTACGACAAAAGCTCTCCGTCTACACAAGTCGATTGAGAAGGTACAAAACCAGTAACCAACGGAAACTAGACAACACACTTTTCCGACAATCAGAAAGACGGTTTTATAGAAAACTTAACAACAACAATAATAATGAAGCCCCTAGTTACCCCAGTAAAACAGACATCGAGGAATTCTGGAAAACACAGCTTTCTACAACAATATCCTATAACTCCAGAGCAAGCTGGATTAATGAGGAGGAGGCTGCATCTCAGAACTGTGTGGTCATGCAACACCAACCATTTACAACGGAAAATACATCCAATATAATATTGCACCTCCATAACTGGAAAGCACCAGGACCAGATGGTGTACAAAATTACTGGATAAAGAAACTGTACGCAACCCACGAAACACTAACAGCCCTTATAAATGACGTAATTACCCACCCACACAAGATGCCTAGTTTCCTTACGCATGGTGCTACATACCTCTTACCAAAGGACAACCTATGTGCACAGGACCCAGCAAAGTACCGACCAATCACTTGCCTTCCAACCTGATACAAACTCATAACATCGTGCATTAATCATCGCATTTTCAAACATTGTGAACTGAACAACATAATTACTCAACAACAAAAGGGATGCGCGAAAAATTCGATGGGTTGCAAAGAACAACTGATAATTGATTCCGTTGTCTGCAATCAAGCCCACGCCAAACGACGAAATCTCTACATAGCATATGTAGACTACAAAAAGGCCTTTGATTCCGTTCCACATAATTGGCTCATTAAGGTGCTGAAACTCTATAAAGTGAATAATTCTATTATTAACTTTTTAGAATATGCCATGTCCACCTGGCAAACCAAAATCTCACTGAATGAAGCCAACTGTTCGATACAAACTGACCCCATTCCAATCAGAAGGGGTATATTCCAGGGAGACTCTCTTAGCCCGCTGTGGTTCTGCCTTGCCATGAACCCTCTCTCAAACAAACTGAACTCGACTAATTTTGGTTTCAGTCTCAAACACAACAACGTACAAGCATTAAAGATAAACCATTTGTTATACATGGAAGACTTAAAGTTGATGGCAGCTACGAAACAACAGTTTCCTGATATGCTTAAAATAGTAGAAGGGTTCTCTAGTGACATCCATATGAAATTTGGCCTAGACAAATGCCGAATTATTAATAAAGTTAAAGGCAAAATACAGCAGGGGCACTTCGAAATGGGTGATGGCACCTCAATTGAATCTATGGGGGAAGGTCATACTTATAAATACCTTGGAATAAAGCAGGCTCAACGTATTGATCACATGACTATGAAAAAGGACCTAACAGCAGAGTTTTATAGAAGGGTAGGACGACTGTTGAAAACCAAACTAAACAATAAAAATCTCTTTCAGGCTATTAACACCTATGCGTGTTCAGTGCTCAGTTACTCTTTCGGCATAGTTAATTGGTCCAAGACTGACATTGAACAATTACAACGAAAAGTTCGTGTCTTGCTAACAAAAGCTCAAAATCACCACCCAAAGAGTTCTGTCGACCGTACAACTTTGCCACGGTATGAAGGAGGAAGAGGATTGACAGATCTAAGCAAACTATTAGATCAACAAATTTCCATTTTACGTAGTGGTTTTCAGAAACTCGCAGAATTTTCTGATCTACACAGAGTCATGTGCCTGGTTGATGACTCAACACTGCTGCGACTGACACAACATGTCCAATTATACCACCAGACCACAGATCAGAAACTGCTGAAATGGAAAGAGAAGCCCCTTCATGGAAGACATATAAATGACGTCAACCAAGATTATGTCGACAGTGCAGCGTCGAACTACTGATTGATCTCTGGTCATATGTTTCCTGAAACGGAAGGCTTTATATTGGCAATCCAAGATCAAGTGATTCCAACTAAGAATTATCTAAAGTACATCGTTAAAGACCCTTCTATTAACAGTGACAGATGCGGGTACGGTTGCCAAACATCTGAATCTATCCAGCATATCACAGGGGGTTGTCAAGCGTTCGCTGCAACTGAATACAAAGAACGACACGATGCTGTGGCAAAAATACTTCACCAGGAACTAGCACTGAAACTTGAATTATCACAGTCGGTAAGATTACAATAATATAAATACAAACCAGAATCTGTTTTAGAAAATAACAACTACAAGCTGTACTGGGACCGCACGATACTGACCGATCGGACAGTTGCTCACAATAGACCAGATATAGTTTTGGTAGATAAAGTCTCTCGGAAAACAACTTTAATTGACATAGCAATTCCTAACAACAATAATATAAATATCAAGCAAGCTGAGAAAATAACCAAATATAGAGACTTGGAATTTCAAATAAAGACTCAGTGGGACATGAACAACACACGAACTTTACCAATTGTTATGTCAACGACAGGACTAGTCCCAAAACATCTATTAAACAATTTAAAATACCTCGGTCTGGACGAACACCTTTACAAACAAATGCAAAAAGCAGTCCTGTTAGGAACGGCCCGGACGGTTAGGAAATTCATGGGAAACTGCCGCCACGACTCCAACCACGGGCCTGAAAACCTGGCAAGGGCTCCCACAGAGCTAAACCCTTTTGATATCTAGGATATCTGGTGTTTAATGAATTTTCCCCTAAAGGCACTCATAGCGTGCCTTAGAGGGAGTGTGATACCATACATTGTATGGTCAAGTCGGGATAATAATAAAATTGACTTTATTTAAATAGAAATAATGGTAAAGTTTGGCTATGCTATTCTACCACTTAACCAACTGCCCATTGTTAGATAGGGATTTTGTGCTTAAAATGGCAGGTCAATTCAAACTAATGACATATAGACAAAACAACATGAATTGGAGTTAAAAAATTAACCATCGAATAATTAATGACAAACAATTTGTTTTCGTATATTTTTTAATCTGAAACAAAGACATTTTCCTGTAATAAAGCTATACCCGAATTATATAAGGTTACAGCATTGTAGGTAAAAGATCTTTTAAAAAGTGCTGTTTTGTGATAGGGAATTGTCAGAGTATTGTGTCTAATATTTCTATCAAGTACATAGGTTTAGATGATAATTAAAGTCTGTAAATAAATATTAAATATTGGTAGTCAATTAAAATAGGCATCTTCATCCACTGAAGTGTACGATACTGTTCTGAGACGTGGTCGAACTTTCTCAAACCAGACACAAACCTTACGCAATTATTTTGAATTATTTGAATTCTCTTCTTCATAATTGAATCTAGACAAGGATAATATAAAATACTAGAATACTTAAAGATCGACGCCACTAGCGATTCACATAGTTTTTTCCGTAATTTGTAATTCAAAAGAAATTTATGATCATATCGAACTGTTAGTCTTAAGTAAGTTTTCTTTGTAAGATAAGATAAGTGACTATAAAATCTCAACTTACTATCCATGATGTCTAGGATTTTACTCATTCGAGAAAACTGAAGTTTTTGAGAGTCAGTATTTATATTTAGAAGAAAAGGTGTGGTCTCGTACATTGTCCTGACAAAAAAGCATATATTAGATTCTGAAGGATTTATACATAAGTTATGCTCGCTGGAATACCGACAAATGTTCCCGATATCTTGATTTATGAACGAGACACATACGCAATATCCTGAAAAAGTTAATGTTTGGACAGGAATTGTTTGAAATCATATCTTAGGTCAGTTTTTCATTGATGGCAACTTGAATGGAGATAAATATTTAGAACTGATCTAAAATAATGTCGTGCTGACTTTAACAAACTTATATCCTGGTTCAGTAAACCCACAAGTTCCTGCCAATATAATATGGTTTCAGCAAGATTGTGTACCGCCCCATTAAGAAATGAATGTCCGGCAGTACTGGAACCAAATTTTTTCAAATCTGTGGATAGGGAGGCGCGGCTCGATAGAATGGCATTATACGATTTGACGCCATTGGACTACTTTTTGTGGGGATATGTCAAAAGTACTGTATACAAAACTAAACCCCTCAACTTAGATGACCTAAAAAGACGAATCACGCTTGAGATGTTGAGTAACGTTAGAAGACATTTCTATACCAGATTAGCATGTTGCCAAGACGTTCGCGGCGAGCATTTTGAACATTTCCTACATTGACATTAATGGTTTTTTGTTTTTTATATTAAGAAATAATCCGTATTACTTATTAAGTTTTTAGTGTAATGTAGCGAATTTATGAAATAAAAGAATTTGCTGTGTGTAGGACATTGTATGTGAATTATGTCTATAATTTTCTGGAGAATCTAAAAAATAAATAAATATACAGGAGCTTGCATTTAAAATAAGAAAGTTGATATTGGCAACTGTCACATGACACACCTTATATAATTTTTTGTTGTTGAAAAAAAGCGCATTTGAAAATACAAATCGACGTGTCCAAGCGTTTTTCTCAACACGCCCTCTTTTATCTTTTATTCGTTATCGAATTTATTGCATTTAGCTGTTCCACACTGTATGGTAATAATAGTGTTGCTATCGTAGTTTCCTGTTCCTGTCTAGGTGGTTTATCCAGGTCTTCAAACGCCTTGTTGATGTGCTGCTGATATTTTTGGCTCAGTGATTTAGTGTTTTGATCATGAAAGTTTTCCATGCTGATGGGTGGTTAGAATTGTGGTGTATGTGAGGCCTTCCAATAGACTGTTGTTTGGATTTCGGTCCTAGTCCTTTGGCAGTTCACATTAAGGAATCGTAGGCACCCACTTCTTCCCGTTTCATGTGGTGATCTTCCGTATAGTTTTCTATAGCGTAAAATATACCTTTTTACTTAGAAAATCGCAAAGATATATTAAAAGACGGTTAATGTCAAAAGAAAGGTTATATAAATTATAAATTTTTTACACAAATCTTCAGTAAATGTCAAGTTTGTCGTATAGGTTGATTGTAACTGTTTTTCAGGTTTCGTATATACAATATACGGATACCCTTATAATATCACTCGGGATATCTGCCTCTGTCACATCACAGCAATTTTCTCCTAAACTACTGGACTGAAGAGGTTGAAATTTGGTACCAATGTATAATTTGGTGACCCGACCAGGAGTACATATCCTAAAAGACGAAATTTTGATTTCAGTGGTACTTTTGGTGGGAAAACTAAAAAAATCGACCGTTCCCCCCCTGATCTCCGAAACTACTGAGCCTAAAATTTTGAAAAAAATAGGAAATATAGAGCGTTGTCCGGACTTTACAGGATAATTAAGGAGACACAATTAATATTAATTTTGGGGGGCAAATTCTAGAATTAAATAAAAATTTAAAAATATTTTTTTTTTCAAACGCATCATGTAATATATCAAATGAAAGGTCCCATTCTGAGGAACACAAATATATTTTTTTCATATAAAAAAAAATAATCAAAAAGATATTATCGAAAATATACCAAAATTTACCCATTCCCCCCCTTATCTCCGAAACTATTAAAACGTAAAGTTTTGAAAAAAATTAGAGGTATAGGGTCTGACCTGAAGTTTACTGGAAAAATAAGGAGAAACCTCTATTTTTAATTTAGGGGGGCAAATTACAGAATTAAATGAAAAATATAAAATTAAAATTGTTTCTCACCCATCATGTTATATATCAAATGAAAGGGCTCATTATGACGAAAACAAATATATTTTTTCCATATTTATAAAATAAATTAATTAAAATATATTAATAAAAATATAAAAAAATTACCCATTCTCCCCCTCCCCCCCCTTATCACCGAAACCATAAGCTGTAAAATTTTGAAAAAAAATACTGAACTTTACTGGAAAAATAAGGAGAAACCCCTAATATTCATTTTGGGGGCAAATTATAAATTAAATGGAAAATAAAAATTTATAATTATTTCTAGCGGATCAAGTAATATATCAAATCAAAGGGCTCATTATAACGAATGCTAATGTTTTTTTATTTTTTTAAATAAATATTTTAAAATATATTAAAAAAAATATTTAAAAAATTACCCATTCCCCCCTTTATTCTCCAAACTATAAGACCAATTTTTTTTGTTTACAGGAAAAATACTGTTACGAAGAAATCCCTAATATTAATATTGGGGGCAAAATTATAGAATTAAACGGAAAATAAAAAATAGTTTTTAACGCATCATGCAATACATCAAATGAAAGGGTTTATTGTGAGGAATACAAATACATATTTTTCATATTTTTAAAATTAATTGTTTACAAGATATTAACATAAAGGTATAAAAAATTCTCATTTCTCACTTTATTTCCGAAACCATACTACCTAAAATTTTGAAAATAATTAGGGGTACTGGTGCTCACTTAAAATTTATAAGAGAAATTATTAGAAAACCACCATATTAATTTTAGGGACAAATTATACAATTAAGTGAAAAATAAAAATTCAATTTTCAAAAGGCTCATTATGTGAATTACAAAAATATCATATTTTTAAATCATTTGTTTAAAAGATATCAAACATCGACTTAATTCCCACTTTAGAAACTACATTATCTAAAATTTTGAAAAATATATTTTAGTATATTTAAATAATTTGAATAACAGATTTAATAATTTATAATTTAAAACTTGACGTATTTTGCCCTTTATCTTCCAATCTACAGAACCTCAAAACTCAGGCAGTAGATTATAAAAGGCTTCTCTGAAAGTTTATTAGTAAAATAAAACTCTAATGTTATTTTTTGGGGGCCAAGTTAGAACATTCAATAAATATGTATTCTTATAAAAATCAAGCGAACCGAAGCAGATAAAATAAAAAGTCTATGTGTGGAAAATGAAAGTGTATATTTGATATAAATTTAAAACGCTTGCTTTAAAGATATTAGGGTAAATATAAGAAATTACACAAATTCCCTGCTTGTCTGAAACTGGTATATTAGAATCTTGAAGGTGGTACGGAACCCTTAGTATGCGAGTCCAACTCGTACTTGACCAAATTATTTTAAATAAATTATTAAAACTAATAGGAATACTGTTTTAATCTAAGCTAGCGTGTCGGTATTTTCCTTATAACACAGCAGTGTAATATAATATTGTTGAAGTAACGCAACCTTATTATCTAAAAATTTGGAACTTGATCCCAATTTAACGCCACTTTTATAGACCAACAACTCTCCCGCTTTACACCGTCAATTCCATTCTTTCAGTTGGACAAGCGTAATTTCCAAGCCGTCGTATCTCGTTAATGATATTTGCCGTATTTCATTTCTTCAGAAACCCAAGCAGCAACCTTTTGTTTAAAAGCCAGTCAAACTGGTTTGCTCGCCGGTTCGTGAGTTCAGCTGTGCCACGAAGAGATTTTCCTATCATGTGTGGGCGGGCGGTTGCCACCGCCACTCCTTATTCAGTCCTGCGTTTTAGTCCAGTCAAAGTGCACACAAAATAGCCCAAACGTAAACTAAATTATTATTATTATCCCGGCTTGACCATACAATGTATGGTATCACACTCCCTCTAAGGCTCGCTATGAGTGCCTTTAGGGGAAAATTCACTAAACCCCAGATATCCTAGATATCAAAAGGGTTTAGCTCTGTGGGAGCCCTTGCCAGGTTTTCAGGCCCGTGGTTGGAGTCGTGGCGGCAGTTTCCCATGAATTTCCTGACCGTCCGGGCTATTCCTAACAGGACGGCTTTTTGCATTTGTTTGTAAAGATGTTCGTCCAGACCGAGGTATTTTAGATTATTTAGTAGAAGTTTTGGGACTATTCCTGTTGTTGACATAACAACTGGTACAGTTCGTGTGTTGTTCATGTCCCACTGAGTCTTTATTTGAAATTCAAAATCTCTATATTTGGTTATTTTCTCAGCTTGCTTGATATTTATATTATTGTTGTTAGGAATTGCTATGTCAATTAAAGTTGTTTTCCGAGAGACTTTATGTACCAAAACTATATCTGGTCTATTGTGAGCAACAGTCTATGATAACTCAAGTTTCAGTGCTAATTCCTGGTGAAGTATTTTTGCCACAGCATCGTGTCGTTCTTTGTATTCAGTTGCAGCGAACGCTTGACAACCTCCTGTGATATGCTGGATAGATTTAGATTTTTGGCAACCGTACCTGCATCTGTCGTTGTTAATAGAAGGGTCTTTAACGATGTACTTTAGGTAGTTCTTAGTTGGAATTACTTGATCTTGGATTGCCAATATAAAGCCTTCCGTTTCAGGAAACATATGACCAGAGATTAACCAGTAGTTCGACGCTGCACTGTCGATACTCTTGGTTGACGTCATTTATATGTTTTCCATGAAGGGGCTTCTCTTTCCATTTCAGCAGTTTCTGATCTGTGGTCTGGTGGTGTAATTGGACATGTTGTTGTGTCAGTAGCAGTGGTGTTGAGTCATCAACCTGGCACATGACTCTGTGCAGATCAGAAAATTCTGCGAGATTCTGGAAATGACTACGCAAAATACAAATTTGTTGATCTAATAGTTTGCTTAGATTTATCAATCCTCTTCCTCCTTCATACAGTGGAAAAGATGTTTGGATGGTGATTTTGAGCTTTTGTTAGTAAAACGCTAACTTTTCGATGAAATTGTTCAATATCAGTCTTGCACCAATTAACTATACCGAAAGAGTAACTGAGCACTGAACACGCATAAGTGTTAATAGCCTGAAACAGATTTTTACTGTTTAGTTTGGTTTTCAACAGTCGTCTTACCCTTCTATAAAACTCTACTGTTAGGTCCTTTTTCATAGTCAAGTGATCAATACGTTGAGCCTGCTTTATTCCAACGTATTTATAAGTATGACCTTCCCCCATAGAATCAATTGAGGTGCCATCTCCCATTTCGAAGTGCCCCTGCTGTATTATATTATTATTATTATAATCAAAATATGGGCATACATCCGAAGATCCATTAACAAAAAAAAAACAACAACAAAAAACAAAAAAATACATTTTTGGATAAACAAAAGACAAACATAATTAAGTAAACATAAAAGTGTTCACTCTATTATTGAAACTATTAACTAACAGTTTATGATTTCATTTGGTATTGCGAGAAAAGTTTTTATGCAAAGAAAAAATTTGCAAAATTTTTCAGAAAACATCAAAAAACGCTATTTTCCTCATTAAACTGATATTTCAAATCTCAAACGTATCAATCAAAAACTATGCGTTTGCGGATTTAATACTATCGTATATACTTATAGACAAATTTATTTGAGTCAAATAAAGTTTATTAATAGTTAATAAAACGGAACAATTCATTCTTAACCAATTTAAAATACACCTTGCTAACAATACTCTTTATAAACACTTGTAGCCTGGCATATTTCTTATAATAGTATGCTGGGGGTAATGTATTTTATTTCTTTGTAAAGAACACCACATAACTTGAAAGTTTGTATATTTCAAGTAGTCCAAACGCTTCAATGTCTGAATCAGACCCGTTTTCAATGATATAACTTAACACAAACGTTTGGACTATTTGAAATATACAAATGTTCAAGTATATGTGGTGTTGTTCCCAAAGAACTCAGAAAAAATAAACACCAGAGATTCCACAACTATCCTTCGGTAACCAACCTTCTAATGTTTTCTTTGTTATTTTCTATTCTTCCAAGGTCTGTATAAACTTTTAGCTTTGTGAGAATTTTGTCTAGATTGAAAACTTACTTTAGCTGGAGCATTTTTAGATGATTTGTGTAATGTTTAGTTTACTGACCAAAGTAGGGGGATCTAGAAGAGAAATTTCATGTGCATCGTCTAGTTCTCTCAATCAGTATTTGATTTATTTGTTCCTAGTAAATGTTGTTTACAATTATTGCATTTAGTTAATGCACATATTAAATTTTACATAAAGCTTGCTGTATTAATAATGTGATGTTAATAGTTATGTAGAATTATTATTGCTAGTTTGTCAGGATTATTAAAATGATTGCAGAATCAAAACGGAGAGGGCATTTGATGAACTTGTTTACAATTTGCCAAATGTATTTAGCAAGCTACATGTTTGCATTAAGCTTGAAGTAATTTTGATGATGTTGAGTATTTGAAGTGTGATTTATATGAATTAGTGTACATTTACATGAAAATAACTGAACAGGTAATGTTCGACAGAATTCACATTTTTCTGAATTATGTAATCTACAGTTTTTTACAAGGCATGGTAGCGTGCAGACAGACTAGCACGAACGGCAAACGATATTTTATTAGTGTGAACCACTGGTGTTAATGGATAATCTAATCAACAGCGTCTATATAGAGTTAATTAAAGTGGAAAAAGTTTAATATTCGCACATTAATCATTTTAAAACTTGCTAATAAATAAGTATTTCAAAAAGCTCTCATTTTGGCCAAATAGAAAACTATAAGCGATGAAATAACTTGGAACAAATATTTTTCAAGGACAAAGAATTTCAAAATAGTAAAGCCTGGCAGACGGATCTTTATTTAATATACTAATACGTACTTATTTTTCTTTAATTCGTACAAAATTTATTTTATTCACTCACGTATGTCAAACATACAACTCCAATTCAATAATTCATCAATTGCAAAATATTTTCAAAACTACACACAGTCAGGTCACTGTTTCTTCTCACTCGACTTGAAGGCTATCTGGAGTACAACTAAAAAAACTGTTCATGACCTATTTCTAACCCCATTTTCATTCTGGAACACAATCCATGTGTTTGCCTAGTTTCTCTTTTGATTCGTTGCTTTTCCGTGAGAACTTTCGAAAAATACTGTTTGCCGATTTTAGTGTTGGATGATATTTAAGACCTTCTAGCTGTTTTCGAAATACTTCATTAGTATTATTTTAATCACAGTTTGAATCCATTGTTGAAATGGCGATGACAAGTTTAAACTTTATAACAAACAATATATGTATAGGTCGTCGTTCCCATAGACACAAAACATTTGTTTAAATAATTTTATTATTCAATGTAAACTTACTGATCGCGGGTTATTGAGTTTGACTTAAGTAAATATCATTTAATGAGCCTATTAGTTTCAATACAAAAATTCAAATTCTAATCTAAAATCATCAGCTTCTGTATCCCAACGATTTTGCGGTCACTTTCGGCTTAGTGTTTCCTCAGTATCGAAATAGGCTTCCAAGGCTGCTTTATCTCTTCGTCACTTTCCTCGCATGACTTTCGGGACCGAGGTGCCCAGTTCACTCCATCCCTTAGCCTGTTGTTTGAATTCAGGACCATGATATCGTGGTGAAAGATCCAAGTCTCAAACATGGTGATAAAACGATCTCGATTTTATAATTTTTAGTATACTTCACCCACCAAGTGACATAACATAGAGCATTATTGCCCTCTGTTACTAGTCGTGTGCATTGCATTGCGACCTTCAGAAATATACGCTCTAAGCATGTCTCTAAGAAAGTCGCATTTGAAATAGTTTCATTATTTTCATCAGTTTTCTGAAATCCGAAAGTTCAACAATGATATTGCTGGTACTGCCTAATGAGATGCACATTGCTTCTACGAAATCTTTTCTTTCAGGACCATATTCCATATTTTGCTAATAGTGTAGGGAACTTAACATTATTTTAATACCATTTTTGCAAAAAATTTCCACAGGTGTTTGAATGGGTTTTCTTGAAGAAGGTACGCCGCGTAACACAAAAAAGTTTTATTAACAAATTTTTACTTCTTAGTTAATTATACTAGGTGTTTAAAATAGCAAAAACCCTAATTTCGGCAGTTTTTGTGACTTCTCAGCAACAGAGTAGAATTTTAAAGAATCAAAGGTAAGTGTGTTGTATGCGCATTTTTAGAACCTACTAAATCAGATGTTGATCGATAGGATTGGTTAATTAATAAATGAGTTATTCCCGAAAAATGTGAAAAAATTTTCAATCACTCGTAACTCTTATCTAAAAAAATTTAGAACGGTAAAACTTGATAAAAAGTTTCATTTGTCTATCTAAAATAAGTGTTCAATTTTAACTTCATGGCTTTGAAGGTTTTCTCACAAATGTAATTTTTTATCGAGAACTTTTTATTTTTGGTGATGTTTACAACGCTCCAGTTTTCCATCAAATTACTTTTTGATAAATCTGAATGGAACATGTTAATTATCAAATCTTTCGGTACAACTCATCATATATTAATATTCTTTTGGGTTTGTTCTATTGTTTGTAAATTTAATTTGAAATTCTGCATTTTGGTATTCGCCAACGCATACATATTATTAGAGGGGGATCCTAATTTCCCCTCACGGTAGAATAATCAAAATATAAACGGTAATTTTGCTATTCTGCTTACAATGCAGTTTCGAGCTAGATTATGTTGTTTGGAGTAGATGTTTGGTTTATGGACACTGGGGAACCAGCCGGGTACGCGCGTATGGTTGGCTTTGTCCTTAATATCTATTGTATGATGTGTGGTTAGTACAGAATACAACCATGACTAAGCAAGAGTTACATTCGTCTGTTAAGCAAAACATTATCATAAAGTTTTAAACCAGTAAAAGCGTTAAAGCCTCAGGAACTCTAACTCATTTGAAGGCACAGTTTGCGTATAGTACACTGTCTCAAAATCGTGTGTATATGTGGGTGAGAAAATTTAAGGGTCTATGGGTTCCGAGGTTTTTGACTGTAAACTAAAGATCGTTGAAAGAAATATCTTTATGAAGCGCATCGTCGAAAGTGGCGAAAAAAGAATAAAATTCAAAACTCGCCTCTCATCTGGAGAGTCCTTCCACAATTTTTTTTTTGACTGTAAGGAAATATACTGATTGATTTTCTACGTACCCAACGTACAGTGAATGTGGATTACTACTGCCAGTTGTTACGGTTGGCAAAAGCCGCGTATTTGAAACAAAAAACAAGGAATACTGCAAGAAATGGGCTGAGAAGCCACCCACCCTCAGTATAGCCCTGACTTGCCTCTGAAAGAATCACCGGGAGGAAAACGATTTGGAATATATGAAGAAGTTGAGGAGCACATGCTCAGTTGGCTTGCAACTCGCCCTAAAACATTCTATGAACAGAGAATCTGAAACTCCCAACTTTCGGTGGAAAAAGTGTGTAGATCACGCAGGAAAAAAAATTGAAAAATGATAAATCAATCATTTCTGTATAATGTTATTCAATAAATGTATGAATAAATTTCCGTTGATATATGATTTAACCCCGTAATTGTTTTGCTGACTTTAATTCTCAGACTTTTGAATCAAAGTTGATCGCAGTATCACAATTAATTTATTCGACAGTTTTAAAAGGAAAAAACTTTAGAAAGGAAATAATGAGTCAGAAAATAGAAAATCAAAGTCAACAATACAGTTATGGCAATTCATTAGTATTAATGTATAGTTATGAACCATGAAGTTAGTTAACTAATGAATAAATTTAAAAAGTTTATAATGAAAATTATTCCTTAAAACACCATTTATAAAAATGGTATAATGTCATTTTTGTGTAAAATGATTAGAAAAAAAAGTTATATCAACAAATAGAAATGTAACATGTCAATGACAAATTATGATATGCTACCGTTTCTCGTCCCTGGGCTATCAGCAAACAGTTTGACAGTTGGAATGGCATTTCTATTAGGGAAAGAATAAAAGCGATTTGAAATGAATGTCAGTTCGAACGCAGTAGTAAAATGAGGGGAAGGTGCTTCTTCCACCAGTACATTTTATTTAATTCCAAATACCAAAATGCAGGCTTTCAAACTGAATTTACATACAATAAAATAAAACTAAAAGAAAATTAATTTATGAGGGGTGGTACTCAAAGAACTAATAATTAATATGTTCCTTTCAGATGGTTAAAATATTAATTTAGCTCAAAATGGGAGCACTGTAAACTTCACGTAACATCAAAAGCCCTGGAAAAAAATTCAGATTTGCAAGAAAACCGTCTGAGCAGTAAATTTGAGATTTTTACCAGTTATTTACCTCGTAGAAATGAAAGATTCTGCCGAGTTTCAATTTCAACTATGGACGATTGAAAATTGCGTATATTTTACAATTTTTTCCAAATAACTCATAACTAATTATCCAATCGGCTATATGAACCTATCATTTAGTCGCTATTGAAATTACGTATAAAACAAAATTAGTTTCGGCCATAGAACTTTTCATTCAGTTGTTGAAAAGTTATAAAAACTGCTAAAATTGCGATTTTTGCAACTTTAAACACTCCGTATAATTAATTAAGGAATAAAAATTTGTTAACAATAGTTTTTATGTGTTATGCTATATACATTCTTCAAGAAAAGTCAATCAAATATCTGTGGAATTTTTTTGCAATTGAAAATACTAACTTCCCTAGAGTATAAGGTACACTTTTTGTAGTCCTTCATGTGGATCATCCTCTGGACTTGTTCAGCCACGTTTAAATACATCAACTTATCTTTCTATTGTTTTAATTGTAGAAGAACGATGCTGATACACTTCATTTATAGAATAAAAGGCCTTATTGGCTAAGTAATTTGTTCCATTTTTTGAAATTTTGGTTTTCGAATACATTCAGGAACACTATTAAATATTTTTGTAACCATGTATGTAACATTTTTCTGAATAAAACTGGAATTATACTTTAATGCCTTGCGACAACTAATTTAATTTTCCAGAAATGTATCTCCAGTATTAAGAATGACCCAAGGAAAGAGCAAATGAGACATGAAGTAACTAGTGAAGGGAAGTATATTTTTAACAGGCTTTCTCTTTCATCGTTCAGTCTCAATTTCTACTGCTCTTTTTTTGTTGCCATATACATATTTTACATCTTGATTATATTATCTAGGTTTATTTTTCCGATCAAATCGTTTATATTAGCGCCCTTGATCGTTGGTATTCTCCATTTTCCCACTTAGTTCACTCTTTTTCTTCTCACACCCTAAAAGTACGTAGTATTTACGCCAAGAAGTTGCCATAATATAAAATGTAGTAAACATTTTATTTTTTATAGTTTTTTGATGCCCTACATTTCCCATTTTTAAGGACAAACACCCATTTCTGTTTTCCCCTTGAAAATTTCTTTTTCGCAACATTCGTTCTAAGGCTTGCTCTCCCGCCATTCATCATCTGTTTAAAGCCAATCTTAAAAGGATTCTCTTGTGCGAAGCAATTCCCCACTTAAACGAACTAATTAATTACGAAACTAAAACAATTTCTTAGATAAATAGAAAGCAGAATGAAAAATCTCCTTCCATCTCATTCTGCTAGATAAATAAATACGTTACTTTAGGCGGTTTCTTTTCGAGAGGAAAAAGGCACCGTTTCAAAGTCACTCTGTGGAAAATTCCCCTCCAAATGGCAAAACAGATTGGAAATTGAGAGTTCCAAACGAGGTTCTTTGTATTTGAATGATCTTAATTAAGAAAGAGAAATCGGGACTGCTGTACTTTATATATACATATCGGATAGGGAGTTAGAGTTTCAATTAAGAATATTTTAATTATGTTTAATATTAAATTGGGCAAGTCGATAATAAAATGGCAATTAAAAATTTAGCTGTCGAGTATTTAACCAAGGAAAAGCCCCCTTAATAAGGTTCTTTAGAAAGAAATTCGGTATTTCAGATACCTACACATATTAAGGAAAATTAACAAATTAAAATATTTGTTTTTTGATTTTGAAGACGATACTTACACATAAGAAAATAGATACATATGATACCGAAATGCAAAAATTACACCTTCGTTCCCACACTGTATCGTTGAAATACCCATACAACTTAGTTTTCTGTGTAGAAAACAGTCACCACGTTATACAGGCCTTTCATTTCAAAATTAGCCACCCAAAATAACTTTTAAAATATCTTTAAAAGAAAAAGATAAAAAAAACACGTTAGTTTATATTTACAGGGGGACACATTTTACACGTATCGGTCACCCTGCACTTTCAACCCCTAAGCGGGGGTGAATATCACTTCTACAATACAAAGGGGCATCAGGTGATACCTCTTTTTAAAGGTCTCTTTTTGCCAAGCTTTTGACACATCACAGATTATTTTTTACACAGCAAGAAAAAATAAGAAATTTTGAATTCTAATTGAAAAAAAGCATGACTATAAATATCGAGATAAACAAGTAAAAAAATACTTAAATGCTTCTTCGAGAGATTTGCGACTGTAAATGTAAACAATTTATTACTAGTAGTGGTTTCGTTGTATACTGACCATAAAATTTCGACAATGGTTTATTCTTTGCAACAATGAATTAAAAAAATATTTATTTATAAGGAAGAACAAGGCTGAGCACGGAGAAATACTCATGTTTTTCATCAGAGACATCCCTATAATTTTAGTTCATAAATTTCATGAAACTGAATGTGTGTGCAATAAATTTCTCAAAAATCTGAAAGGTTTTAACTGAGGCTCCACAGGTTGAGCTTTTAGGTCATTTTGCAACGGATCCTCAAAAATCAATACCAAAAGTCTCCAGGTTAACAAATATTTCCGTCGACTCTGTGTATAAAACTTTACGCCTAAATAAATTCTTTCCTAACAAAATACAGCTTTTATAACAGCTTACTGATGATGATTATGTCAGAAGGTTAGAATTCTGCGAATTAATGATTCGGGAAAATGCAGACCCTAATTTTATTAAAAATATTTGTTTTTCTGATGCAGCACTTTTTTTAATGGAATTGTCAATAAATATAATTGTAGATACAGTGGGGAATTGAATTTGAACTTATTAGACAATTTGATAAATCCCCTTATAACCGTATCTTTAGAAAACCAAATAGACGAAGATGGAACTTTGTTGCTAGCCGAAGAAAACCTATTTTTTCAACAGGAGGGGGCACCTCCACATTATGCCTTGCCTGTACAAAATTGACTTAATGAAACGTTTCCAGATAAATGGAGAGCTATGGAATGGCCAGCAAGATCACCGGCCCTAACACGCCCCTTTACTTTTTTAAAGGGGACATGTACAAACTGTGGTGTATAAAACTCAACCTCGCGATATTCTTGCACTTAGACGTAGAATAGTGGAGGAGTGTGAGCGGATCACACCAAAGACGCTTTACAAAGTGCGGGAGGAATTCGAGCTGCGAATTTACCGTTGTCTTACGAACAATGGCGCACATTTTGAACATCTAATTTAAGTGCAAGGTAATTCTAATGCTAATACAATATTAATAATGTAAATGCAATGAAAATACTAGTTATTTTAGTTTCAAAAGATTGGCATAAAGAGACGTAAAATGTGTCACGATAAAATTTTATAGTGACATTCTGTCCTAGGAGTTAAGGGAGAACAGTAATTACACGGAACGACTTCAGATTCGGAGCCTATGTCTACTAATTCTCTCGAAAATCCTAGATGTCGGTCTTACATCTCGCGTCATCAAAACGTTGTAACTACAATATATGAAAAACAAAGAAAGCCTTGTTATTACCATGAAAATTGAACTATACCATTTAATTAAAGGTTTCTTTTCGGAATTTGAACTAAAATGCCAAGATTAAAATAAAATTTTCGAAGATAAAAGGCAAGATGATGCAAAAGTGCAAAATCAACAATTTGAACAGCTAATAAATACAATTAGTAATACATGGCAACAAAGCAGTTAATGAGGATGTGGAATCGGAAGATGAAGTATATAATGAAATTAAGGTGTTATTATAAGTTCAATGTGAACTTATCATTATCGTACTCATGAACGGTGATTTGAAAACAGGCAAATACTGTACTTACCAAAGGTTTCAATATAAAACCTCCCACTTTGGTAAATCATCTTGGCAGGTAAACAAACGAGAACTTGAAGCAGTGGCGACAATTATCCCTTGGGAAAGCCAAGACGAGTCTACATTTCTAGTAATTTTTCTAAAAGGTCCAGCGTTAAAACTTCTGCAGTCCATTCCTGTGAATGAACAAGGTAACTTCGAGAAGATCATTGCAGTCAATCTCAAGTCATGTATAACTGGGGCAACTTAGTGGAAAAACACAGCAATCAGGTGAATTAGCCGTTTAATACAGTTAGCGTACTCAGACCTACCAGAAGATGTTAAAAACCAATTAGCTAAAAGGCATTCGAGATCTCGAAGTTCAACATAATCAGTGACTTAGTGGTATAAGGAAAAGTACTGTAATGTTTACTCTAATTTATTTTCACTCCTTTAACACAATTTATATTCACATAACTATTTACAATTTATATTTATTATACTGCAGTCGAATACTGAATGAATGCTTCCGTCTGGACTCCGTATTTATTCATGACTTCTCGGAATTCTCCAGAACATCAAAGAGCCGCCGGGAGATTTCCTTCCTTGATTCTTAGAGAACTTCAAACATTAAAGCATGTCGCCGACCTCGATGCCCCAGACGAACATTTCGAATTCGCCGAAATATCGGATAAATGCGGCTTTCACGCATTCTCGTCACAGTACTTAAACTCTGCGGTATCCTAGAGGAGTAGACTATCATGAACATGTCCAAACCAAGGTAGGTTTGAAAACGAGTAAATTTTTTTCTTCAAGGGGTTTGTAGAACTTTTGAACGTCATGAAAACAGGCATAAAAAAGAAGGTCTAGCAACAGTGAAATCAACCAATCAAATTGACAAACCGAAATAATTATTTAGGAGAACAACGCTGTGGCAAGAGAGCCAAAAAGTGTTAATGGCGTCAGTCACATTTTTAAAAGTTAAAACTTTTTTGGTGAGCTGAAAAACTGAATCTGTGATATTGGGTTAGTGACAAATGGATCAATACACATTTTAGGTAAGTGTTGTTATTGTTAATTGGAACTGTAGCACTGTTTATACAGCACGGAAGTATACCTGCAAAAAAACAGAGCCAGGAAAAGAAACTTCAATTACTTATTTTCAGTATTCGCTATTACTATTTGTCTTTTTACAATTTTGACATTTTACATTTTTTACACTTGTGGCACTCATGAGTTAAAATATTTAAATAGGTGTTCGAATAAGTACATAATACACATAATGGATAGGCATGGAGACTACGAACCCAAAGGCGAAAGATGTTGCTCTATTTGTATAATGCAAAAATAAATATCAAAATTATGTTAAAAATTTCAAAAATATCTAAGATTTGAAAAATGTCAATAATGTCAAAAATTATAAATATGTCAAAAACGTCAAAACTTCAAATGTGTGATAATTGTCAAAACCTGCCAGAAATGTTTAAGATGACAAAAACCTTCAAAAAACTCGAATATGTCAAAACATTTAAATAAAACAAGAATGACAAATATAATCTGCGGTAAATGTCAGTATTACACAAATAAGCTCTATAAGAACGGGTTCGGGTCAGCTAGTGCGAAGGTGGTTCAAATATAAACCGGAATTTTTTAATAAACGCCCAAAAAATTTAGTGGCGTAAAAGTGGCTGCACTGGATGTTACGCCGTGTCCCACGTAAACGCGATATGCGCGTTGCGGGCGGTGCGTTGCGTCAAAATAGCAACTGTTAACTATCAAACACATAAAAAGAATTCAATTTGTCCTTACCGGAAAACGAATTCCTGCGATTGTAGCGATTTTGTGTTGTTGCATCGTTAATTTGGTTTGTTTTAGCCTTTAGTTGCTGTTTTTAATTGTCATCTTGACTTATCGCACTGCCCGCAACGCGCAAATCGCGTTTACGTGGGACACGCCCTTAGATTGGTCTGTTGCGAAACGTAGAGAACAGCAGGAAGCACGTAACCTCGCTTTTTACCAGTATCTGTTGCGCAACGCATCATTATTCATTTTTTGGTCAAACATAATGTAAAATACGCGGAAATTTGTCAAAAATTATTCGAGCAGTTCGGGGATCAGAGCCTCTCCAAGACTCAAGTGTATGAATCGTGTTCTGCTTTCCGAAAAGGCTGAGAAGTGGTGGCAAACTTGCTACATGCGCGGCGCTCTAAAAGAAGTGTTACAGTACTGTATTCGATATGGCTGAAAATTGGGCATCAGCGTAGTATTAGTATTGAGCAAATTATTCATGAACGGCTAGGTTACCGCAAAATTTCAGCCAGATTGGTGCCAAGATTTCTAAATTTTGAGCAGAAATTCACACTCTGGGAAGTTTGCACACGGCTCCTGCAGCGATATGTAGACGGACGGGGAAATTTATTGCACCGAATATTCACCACAGACGCGACTTGGGTGCACTAGTATATTCCGAAGAGTAAACACGCGTCTAAGGAGTGGAGGGAGGAAGACGAAGGCGCGCCGATTAAAGGAAAGGTTACAGTGTCAGCGGGGAAGGTGATGTGTACTGTGATTTGGGACATGAGAGGAGTAATTGCGGTTGATTTTCTCACGGAACAACGAACTGTGAACGCTTAGTATTATAGTAACCTACTAAAAAAGGCGGTGAAACCTGCCTACAGATCAAAAGGACGGGATATTCCAATCCATAGTGCGATATTGCTACAAGACAACGACAAACCGCATACAGCTCCGCTTAGGGTGGAAACATTGAACGAATTGGGTTGGGAAACACTGGAATGCTCTCCTTATAGTCCCGATTTGTCCCCATGCGACTATTATTTATTTGGTCCATTGAAAGAGGCACTTGGCGGACTGCGATTCGAAAGCATTACGGAGTTAGAATTCTTCCTGTGCGAATGGGTACTTGACAAGCCGAGAGATTTTTACGAAAAAGGCATCAAAAAGCTTCCGGAGAGGTGGCAAAAGTGTCTAGAGTGTCATGGAGACCATGTAGAAAAACTTAAAAATAATTTGGTCAAGTGCGAGTTGGACTCGCATACTAAGTGTTCCGTATCACCTTCAAGATTCTAATATTCCAGTTTCAGACAAGCAGAAAATGAGTGCATTTTCTTATATTTACTCTAATATTTTTTAAAGGAAGCGTTTTAAATTTATAAAAAATATACACTTTGATTTTCCACACATAGACTTTTTATTTTATCTGCTTCAGGATTCGTTCGTTTTTTATCAGAATACATTTGTATTTAATTTTCTAATTTGGCCCCCAAAAATTAACATTAGAGTTTTATTTTACTAATAAACTTTCAGAGAAGCCTTTTATAATCTACTGTCTGAGTTTTGAGGCTCTGTAGATTGGAATATAAAGGGCAAAATAGTTCAAGTTTTAAATTATAAATTATTAAATATGTTAATGAAATTACATAAAAATACAAATAAAATATATTTTTCAAAATTTAAATAGTATAGTTTCTAAAGTGGGAATTAAGTCGATATTTTTGTTAATATATTTTAAACAAATGATGTAAAAATATGATATATTTGTAATTCACATAATGAGCCTTTTATCTGATATATTACATGATGCGTTTGAAATTTGAATTTTTATTTTCAATTTAATTGTATAATTTGTCCCTAAAATTACTATGGGGGTTTTATAATAATTTTTCTTATACCCCAGTACCCCTAATTATTTTCAAAATTTTAGGTAGTATGGAAATAAAGCGATAAATAATAATTTTTTATATCTTTATTATAATATCTTGTAAACGATTAGTTTTAAAAATATGAAAAATATATATTTGTATTTCTCATAATGAGCCCTTTCATTTGATATATTGCATGATGCTTAAAAAAATATTTTTTTATTTTCCGTTTAATTCTATTATTTGGCCTCCAATATTAATATTAGGGATTTCTTCATATTTTTCCTGTAAACAAAACAATTTAGGTCTTATAGTTTAGGGAATAACGGGGGGAATTGGTACTTTTTTAAAAATATTTTTTAATATATTTTAAAATATTCATTTTAAAAAAATAATAAAAAAATATTTGTATTCGTCATAATGAGCCCTATGATTTGATATATTACATAATCTCTTAGAAATAGTTATAATTTTTTATTTTCTATTTAATTCTATAACTTGCCCCCAAAAATGAATATTAGGTGTTTCTCCTTATTTTTCCAGTAAAGTTCAGGTGAGGGCCTATACCTCCATTTTTTTTTAAATTTTCCAGCTTATGGTTTCGGAGATAAGGGGGGTGAATTGGTAAATTTTTTTATACTTTTGTTAATATCTTTTAATTAATTTATTTTAAAAATATATAAAAATATATTTGTTTTCGTCACAATGAGCCCTTTCATTTGATATATAACATGATGGGTTAGAAACAATTTTAATTTTATATTTTCCATTTAATTCTGTAATTTGCCCCCCAAAATTTAAAGTAGAGGTTTCTCCTTATTTTTCCAGTAAATTTCAGATCAGAATTTTTCAAAACTTTACGTTTTATACTTTCGGTGATAAGGGGGGAAGGGGGGAATGGGTAAATTTTGGTATATTTTCGTTAATATATTTTTGACTAATTTTTTTTAAATATGAAAAAAATATATTTGTGTTCCTTAGAATGTATATACGGAACCCCAAAAATGTCAGCTCTGTAACTTAATAATAAAATGTTTTATATCAAAATTCCGGTTTGTATTTGAACCACCCACGTATATACCTAATAAAAATTCCAAATTGTGGTCGTAAAGTCGTTTCGTCGGTTGTAGATCCACCTGCGGATGCATCCTCATCCTCCTATTTACGTGTGCATACGTACGTATCTCCGAAAATCCGATATTCACCTATGCACCGCTTACATCATTTCGACCATTTTCTTTATCCTTGTTTATACACCGCTGTTTTGACATCTGCGAAGCACACCGAGAGAGAGCCTACACAGTTTAAGCTTTAGATTAAATGTGTTTCGGAAGGATTACCCCAATAAGGAGGGCAAATAACGAAATGAAATATGCTTTAACAAGCCTGATATGTGTGTACCTTAGCTTTACGTGGACAAACGTAATATGCCAAAACCGGGGAAAGAGATGGAAACGACTGTTGAGGTGTCTTTATTGCTGTGAATGTGTATGTTTCGTGCTGTGTTGGCCGTTTGTTTGCAATTGTGTTCGGTGTAATTTTGTAAATGGGCAACAAATCTGAACCCGAGATGTACACTATTGTGCAAATAGAGGTAATTCTGGTATTTCGTAAATTGGCAAGTTTGACTTTGAAAAAAATCATTACACA
Source organism: Octodonta nipae (assembly GCA_034190945.1). Classification (NCBI taxonomy): domain Eukaryota; kingdom Metazoa; phylum Arthropoda; class Insecta; order Coleoptera; family Chrysomelidae; genus Octodonta; species Octodonta nipae. Next base: position 43,588,427 of record CM067216.1, on the reverse strand, counting down.
AATCTTTTTTTCTTAGTATTTTACTACTTTTTGCTCAAATTTCCTTTTGATGAAACCGATTAACATGCAATTAGGCAGTCAGTAGGAAATGCTGAATGAGCCAAAGTGCCAATTTTATCTTAAGCGTACTCTAGAATCTTGCATTTTATAAAAAAATCATCGAATGCAAAAATTGAAATTGTATTTATCAAATTTTTGCTGATATGATATGAATCACGTTATTAGACCTTCAGCAGATGATAGATTTGGGTTCCCAATTTTTTCCTTTCTGCCTCGGAAGGAGCTGAAAAGTATGAAAAATTATGATTAAATGGAGGATCGAAAAACGATAATTAGAAGTGTCACACTTTACCAAAGGGTTGGGATAAGGACGTAAACGTAACAATTTGCCACAATTTTCAACGTTAACGGAAATACGAGGAGTTGTAGAGGACAACTTACCAGTATTGTGTGGCTGTAGGTACACGTACATGGGGATTTAAATCCTCACTTTTTTCTTGATCAGTGTAGAGTAGTAGAGCGGTTTCCAAAAATTGCCCTGACTGTCTCTACTAATATCATTCCTCACAGATATTTTGAGAAAAAGAGTTGTCTGCTGTTTGATCAAGATCCGCCAGTTTGCCTTTGTGTAAATTTTATTTTGTATATTGTTAATGCTTATCTGTGTTTGGCGACTTCTTGAACGTTTTATCATAAATTTTCGCTTTGATATAAATATTGTTAATAAGCATTTTTTTGGTACAACTGTAAAATCAGTCCTCTATTTATCGATTCTTGTTCGACAGGGCGGAGAATGTTTCTTAAAGTACTAACGCATTTTGTCTCCGTTGTTGATTCTATCTTTAACAGCTTCTTCCTTTGCTTCTTCCGCATCATTCCTATCATCGACTTACACAGTGTTAATTTGACGTAAAATTATGACATAAAATGCTTGTTTATTCTGTGGTGCATTGGTAGAATTAGATGGTCTATAAAGTATTGAAGAAAACTCATGCAGGCCCTCTTTTAGCCTTGCTAGAAAACATTGGAATAGATTAAGGTTCGGACCGACCATGTCCCATAAGTATTTATTCGGGACGGATCAAGTGATTATGGTGGATATTCCAAAGACTCTACTAGTAGCCTATAATCCTCATAATTAGTAAAGCATTTCAAGACACAAGGGTTTTCTAATTCCTTCAAGGTTAGACTAATTCTATCATTATCGTTAATGTACCGAAATGCGAGTGATTCACGTTATGTATAATAATAATAATGTATAATAATAAATTATTAATGGCAATTCTCCTTAGAAGTCCTTACCGTGGAAAATAGCGATACGATTATAGATTTTGGTAATATGAAATGCCCAATTTTTATTTTTCGGTAAGGGTCTATGGCTATTTAGTTAGTTGAATGACTTTGTGATGATTTCGCGAAGAGTATATGAGGTTGAAGTAGTTTAAAAAATTTTGAAAAAATAAAATTCGTTAGTTGAATAACTGATTAAATATCTCGAATATTAGTTCAGGTCAATTACGGAGAAAAAGATGTTTTGGTGACAAAACTAATAGTAGAACAAAACCAAAATCAACGTGTTCTAATGATAAAATTTGACTAATTGATGTACAAATCAACATTTTCTATGGATGCGTTTTTTTATCAAAAAACCCCTGTAGTTTCTGCAAAATTTCAGTCAATCCTATGGAAGACATTGTGGGGCCAGATTAAAAAAACCAGACACGCTCATCAACACCCAACCAATCACCACACTTCGTCACGTGACATCCTTTTCGAATAGACCGATAACTATAAATAAAAGAAGCAGAGCAGTTAGATCTAGACGCTGTAACTCTTTTTCACTTTTTGTCTCTTGATAATGGCTCTAAAGCAGCAGTCAAAACGTCGAGTATTTAAGAAATTCAGACTCGGTTCTCATCCAGAACCTAGCCTAGTTCATAATACTAACCACGGATGCCTCTCAGAACATTTCATTCACCTCTAAGGGGAGGATTTTTTCCAACTCACTAAAACCACCGCAAACTTATCTTTCGAAAATCTCTGCTTCTTTGTGATCTTGCTTTTCTTAAATCTTGCAGAACCTATAACAACATTCCAAACACTTTCATACTAAAACATCACGAAATTCCATCCATTAAATCAGATATCAACTTTACCAAACCAACCGAAATTTGTATCACTGTTATTCGTCATATACTTTCAACCCTTATCCAATTCTGAGGGACAATTTTGATCGCATTTCAAGCGGTAACGCTGAACACTTGGCACAAAACAAAACAGTGACTCCAAAACATAAACTAACATGACTTATTACAAAACAAAAACTTACTCACCTCACTCCGTCAGACGACCGTCTAGAACTTTTCTGATGTCCCCTTAGACTCTACCAGTTTAGACGTCCTATCCAAAGTTTTCAAATTCCCAGTGACGCCGAAAACTATCCCAACTGAAACAATCATTTCTCAAGTTGAGGTAGCTCTGGAACTAACAGATATTGAGGCGAAAGATACTCGTCAAGACATTGCTAGAGTACTCCGCACATCAAAGCCACCAAAATCAAACCTAACTTCTAACAAAAGACAAGCATTAAAACAACTACGTGACAACGATGACATAACTATTCAATCTGCCGACAATGGTAACGCGACTGTTCTTCTCAACAATAGATCGGGAGATCTGAATTAGAAGTTCAACCACGAAAAAATTGGCATAACGCCTCCTAGGGGATAAATGAATTTTCACTTGAAAAATTTTCATCTTTATTCTGTTTTTTTCAGAAATGCCCCTAGGAAGCGTCATGACAACCTTTTTTGGGTCATTTCGATATAAATATGTTTGATTAATTTAGTTGGCAGGACCCATTAATACCCTCCTATCAAAAAAAGTTTCTTTGTAAAATCGATTGTAACCTATCGTTTTATTAAAATGGCAGTACACAGAAAATCTTCGCAACACCTAGTTTTTTTTGTTTTGGAAAATCTCATTTTCACAGGAAAATCCCCTAGGGAACCCTAGGATGTTTCCGTGAATTGTAAGTACCTCATAGAATCTTTCAGTACTCCAAAAGGCAGAACTCAGAAAATCGTGGTTGAACTTCTAATTCAGATATCTCAGATGCTCACAAGATGAAATAGAGTCGTCGAGCTGAAATAGTTCAGAATCGCTAAATATTTTTAATATCTATATGCATATATACTTTAAATTTTAGAAAACAGAGATCAACTCTTCTACTTTCCAACGCTGGTTTCTTCATAACGTTGATTGAAATTTTGCTAAAACTACTGGGGCTAAAGTATTTATTTTTAGAACATAAATTGGGTATGACAAGATTTACACTTTCAGTTGTTAATAAGAATGTTTTAGCTATAAAATAAAATAATTTGGTCAAGTGCGAATTGGACTCGCATACTAAGGGTTCCGCACCACCTTCAAGATTCTAATATTCCAGTTTCACACAAGCAGGGAATGAGTGCATTTTCTTATATTTGGCCTAGTATCATTTAAAGGAAGCGTTTTGAATTTATAAAAAATGTACACTTTCATTTTCCACACATAGACTTTTTATTTTATCTGCTTCAGGATTAGCTTGATTTCTATAAGAATACATATGTATTTAAATTTCAAATTTGGCCCCCAAAAATTAACATTATGCTTTTATGTTACTAATAAATTTTCAGGGAAGCCTTTTATAATATACTGTCTCAATTTTGAGGGTCTGTAGATTGGAAGATATGGGGCAAAATAGGTCAAGTTTTAAATTATAAATTATTAAATATTTTATTCCAATTATTTAAAAATACAAATCAAATATATTTTTCAAAATTTAAATAGTGTAGTTTCTAATGTGGGAATTAAGTCGATGTTTAATATATTTGTTAATATCTTTTAAACAAATGATTTAAAAATATGATATATTTGTAATTCACCTAATGAGCCTTTTGAAAATTGAATTTTTATTTTCCACTTAATTGTATAATTTGTCCCTAAAATTACTATGGGAGGTTTTCTAATAATTTTCAAAATTTTAGATAGTATGGTTTTGGAAATAAAGTGAGAAATGAGAATTTTTTATATCTATATGTTAATATCTTGTAAACAATTAATTTTAAAAATATGAAAAACATGTATTCCTCATAATAAACCCTTTCATTTGATATATTGCATGATGGGTTAAAAAATATTTTTTTATTTTCCGATTAATTCTATAATTTGGCCCCCAATATTAATATTAGGGATTTCTTCGTATTTTTCCTGTAAACAAAAAAATTTAGGTCTTATAGTTTGGGGAATAAAGGGGGGAATGTGCAATTTTTTTAATATATTTTAAAATATTTATTAAAAAAAATACAAAATTTTTATTAATAATTAGTAATCGTCATAATGAGCCCTTTGATTTGATATATTACTCGATCCGTTAGAAACAATTTTAATTTTTTATTTTTCATTTAATTCTATAATTTGTCCCCCAAAAGGAATATTAGGGGTTTCTCCTTATTTTTCCTGTAAAGGGGTTCAGGTGAGGCGCTATACCTGCATTTTTTTCAAAATTTTACAGCTTATGGTTTCGGTGATAAGGGGGGAATGGGTAATTTTTTAAATATTTTTGTTAATGTCTTTTAATTAATTTATTTTAAAAATATGAAAAAAATATATTCGTTTTCGTCAAAATGAGCCCTTTCATTTGATATATAACATGATGTGTTAGAAACAATTTTAATTTTATATTTTCCATTTAACTCTGTAATTTGCCCCCCACAATTAAAAGTAGAGGTTTCTCCATATTTTTTCAGTAAACTTCAGGTCAAACGCTATACCTTTAATTTTTTTCAAAACTGTACGTTTTATAGTTTCGGAGATACCGGGCGCGGGGGGGGGAGTAGTATGGGTAAATTTTTGTATATTTTCGTTAATATTTTTTTTTAAATATGAAAAAAATATATTTTTCTAATAATTTTTCTTATAAATTTCGAGTGAGCCCCAGTACCCCTTATTATTTATAAAATTTTAAGTAGTAGGGTTTCTGAAATAAAGGGGGAAATGAGATTTTTTTATATCTTTACGTTAATAACTTGAAAACAATTAATATTAAAAATATGAAAAATATATATTTATATTCCTTTCATTTCATACATATATTACATGATGCGTTTGAAATTTTTTTTATTTTTAAATTTTCAATTAATTCTATAATTTTGCCCCCAAAATTAATATTAACTGTTTCTCCTTATTTTTCCTGTAAAGTTCGCGCAACGATCTATATTTCCTATTTTTTCAAAATTTTAGGCTCAGTAGTTTCGGAGATCAGGGGGGGAATGTTCGATTTTTTAGTTTTTCCCCCCAGAAAAAATTTCTTCATTTACGATATGTACTCCTGATCGGGTCACCAAACTATACATTGATACCAAATTTCAACCTCTCCCGTCCAGTAGTTTAGGAGAAAATTGCTAAAAATATATGAACTATTTTTTTTTTGTAATTTCGGATAAATCTTTCAAAGAACCAATTAACGAAGTTGAGCGTATAGTAGCTCATTTTGTAGGTTCTAGATTTCTCTAAAACAGTGTCCAAAGCAACAAACACGGTTTGATTGGTAGATTTTGTGTAAAAGATGTAAAACTAAAGTTTTTTTGTTAAAAACAAAAGTGCATCGATAAAAAATTATTGAATTTTCTCAATTGGTCATGTTTTATCATCAGAACACATTGATGTTGGTTTTGATTTACTATTAATTTTGTCACGTATTTTCGAAAATGACCTGGGCTACACATCCATAATATTATGAAGATAGATCACAGATCTGAAGGTCACTAATTCTAGTCCTGAATTTTATCGAATGTATGTAGACACATCGTGGTGTAGTATGCATATTACTGCAAAAATCATTACCGGTAAACTTGCGTGCATCAATATCAGCTAGGATCTTCAACCATATAAAAAACAGTTTAATGAAACTTAATCGTATGTGTAAATCGATCTAAAGGAATTTATAAGACGCATTTAAATCCTACTTTGTCGATGAGAAACGCATCAGAATACAAATCATGCCCGCATCTGTCAGAGCGCATATTTGCAGTAAAACCTCTTGATTGAATCGATTTAAATTACTGCTGTCGATTAAAAAGGTTGAAATGTGCCATAAAAAGCGGCCAATTATTATTATTTACTTGTTGAGATAAATTACGAGTTTTGTTCTAGCAGCAGTGAAAGTAGTTCTTGCTTTCAGTCACGATTCAAGTGTTTGTTACTAAAAATCGTGATCAGCGTTCCTGCAACCATTATGTCCAATTATAGGCGGAACGTATTTATTTCACCTCATTATGCATTTTGATATTTTTTATTAGTTTTGTAAATGAGCTGATTTTCATTTAAAAATGTGTTTGACCTACTTGGAAACTGCCTGAAATTGAAGAAATTTGCTGTTAACAGATTTGTGGTTTGTTTCATTATAGCTTTTAAAATAGTTGCTTACTAATTAAATCTTGGAATGTGTCAGTACATAGTAAAACCCAGAGCGTTAATTTTATTAAAACACAAACTGAACACACCACATAATGAGGTAACACCCGATGAATTAATTTACTGTCGGATTTATTAAGATTTCCGTACTGTGGTGAGTTGAATTTAATATTTTTTTAAAATTTCTTGTTCATTTGTGTTAATACCATTAAAAACGGGGTCTTATTTAGACATTGAAACGTTTGGACTTTTTAAATATACAAACTTTGAAGTTTATGTGGTGTTGTTCCCAAAGAATTCAGAAATAATAAAAACCAGAGATGACACAACTATCGTTCAGAAAATAATTTACGGTTTGTCCTCATAATACTCAGTATGTCATTTTCATCCATATTCGTTCTTTTTAAATAAGTTATCCTATTAAAATTTCTTATTTCTGAACTATATCACGTTTAATTTTAAAATTTCTGTACATTTGTCATCCGCAATGAAAATTCCATAAGGCCATCGGGTTCCAAACTTTCGCCCGCATCGAAGTAGTTTTCAGTCGGTAAACTCAGCTCTCGTCTGCCCTGTTCAGAGCGGTTGGGATATTTTTAGTTAAACAATGTACTGTACCCATTTGTTTTGTATGTTATGTTTTTTTAACTGATATTTTTATGTCATTTTAATTTATATTTTTTCAAATATAATTTACATTTTGACAATTATTTTATATAGTGGATTATTTTATAAATAGGGCTATAGATTCTTTTGTATTATTAACCGACTTCCCAAAAGGAGGAGGTTATCAATTCGTCGCGTATTTTTTTTTTACTTTTTTTTTGTATGTATGTTACCTGATTTCTTCTCCTGTGGTGAACCGTTTTGTATGAATATGGTTTTGTTTAATAGAGTATATATCCGGATTGGTGAAACTTCAAATTTGGGAAAAGAATTCTATTGGTAAAATGATAAAATTTCATGCGTGCATGAAAATCGACCAATATCCCTAACATATTGGTCGATTTTTCGAAAACTCCTTATGGATGTGTATAGTTTTTTTAACGTTTAATCTATTAAGGAAGATCTCTAGGTGATCTCATATACATTTCTGCGACGTGCAACTTGCAGTTTTGCAGAAAATCGCCGAAAATTCCAAAATTCTTATCAAAAATTTCATCGAAATGACATAACCGACATTTCCTCATATATTTAATTCCAACGTAATAGCGCGGGAATTTTAGGCACTGGAAGTTTTAATTGCGAATTTAAAAATTTTCTATGTACATCTCAAGCATATAGGTAGTAAAGCATAGTATTTTCAGCTCCTTAAATAAATGAGTACCAAGCTCGTTTTGTTTGTGTACCAGGCAAATACCTATTTAAATGAAAATTTTTCCATTTTGCGAAGACAGTGCTTTTGGTTGTCACATTCTCCCGGCCTAATAGAAAATTCAGTGACAACACTTGTCGAATTCTAAACTGCTATTTGGTGCGTTTATACACAATGTTTAGTTATAGCAAACAAAATCACAAAGTAAAGTGATAGAAGAAGTTGCATTTATATGATTATTGAAATATAGGTAAGGCCGTTTAGCCGTATACACAGGATGGTTGGAATATAGAGTGGCGTGGACGTTTGGTGGTATAAAAATGTTGGAAAATATGTGAAATTAAAATTATATAAGGTGATTAAAAAACTGTTATATGCTATGGACGTAAACAAATCATATACAGGATGGTTGAAATATATGCTGAAGTTGAATTATATTTATACAGTGTTATAAAAACATTATTTATTTTATAGCCCATAAGAAGTTGCATAAAGTGTGGAGAGGAATTAATGTTACACAGGACGATAATATAAAATGTTAAAAATGAAATAATTTATGGGATAGTCCACAAGGAGTTGTATACTATGGTTGAAATATAGGACGGATTTGACTCCGTAAATATGGGATGGATTCTACTCCGTCCTATAGTTTACAGAAGGCAGCAAACAAATTTATGCTTGTCCGTGAGCAGTCGTATGTACAGGATGGTTGGTACATAGGGTGGAATAGAATTATCTATAGTTATACAGAATTGTCAAAAAAAGTTGTTACATGGCGTGGTCCAAAAGGCAAATATATATATGGGGCTTATTAAGTCAACGCGTACATTTTGTTCGTAAACATTTACCAGTCAATTTAAATGAAAGTGTATCATTGTGTAATGTTGAGTCTTTCAATGTTACCTGGTCCTGTCTATTAAGGTTATACATACAAAATAAAAAATACAGAATAAAAACTACCTGGGTTCAAGAAAAATAAAAAGTTGAAAATAAAACATTTAAAAAAATATAACCGACTTCCACCTATAACTAAAAAGCTAAAAATAATTATAAGAAAATACAACTCTAGCAAATAAATAACACATTCAGTGTTGTTAGGTACCTACCCAGGAAGTAAAAAATGTAAACATTAAAAGGTGCTCATTCTGTACAAATTAATTACCTATCAATCTAGTATATTTTTGAAGTCGGTGCTAAGCAATAATCAAGTTTGATGAAGTAGTAGATAAGTACGCAATGAAGGATTTTAGATTTGCTTGCCACCGACTTCAAAAATATACTAGGATGGTAGGTAATTAATTTGTACAGAATCAGCACCTGGGTAGGTACCTAACAACACTGAATGTGTTATTTATTTGCTAGAGTTGTATTTTCTTATAATTATTTTTAGTTTTTAGTTATAGGTGGAAGTCGGTTATATTTTTTTAATGTTATATTTAAATTATACTGGTTATAGTTATAGGATTTTCATTTTAATTTTTGATAGATTTTGACACATTGGTTAGCGACACATAAGCACAGCTTAGCTGGTCATATTATTGCAGTAAACTTCCTGGGTTCAAATCAAAATTTTAACAACTGATATTCATTTAACTTTCTAGAACTTTATTTACACATAAAAATCCAATATTTACAACAGCTGATTCTGAATACAATTTACATCAAAAATAATAACGCGACTATCTAGCGGAACTAAACTACTTAAACCCTTCAATGCCTTAAATATCCACATCAATGTTTCTCGTATTTTCGATGGCATTCCACTGACGTTCTGGAGTGTTATTTCAATAGGCGTTCGAATTCAATATATTTTTTTGTCCCATATAAATTTCCAATCAGTGCCGTTCTCTTTTTTTATTGGTGTTTTGTTTCCTCGAACTGAATAATGTTCTCCAGTATCGGCGAATAAATTTTATAATACTGCCCCCCTTTAGTTCTGATCGTCCCGATCAGAAGTATTCTCTCCATTGTAGGGAGCGAGTTGTTCCAAATGAATCACCTTCTACTTAGCCCTGGGGTTTCGACGAATACGGTATACAACTTTATTGATCCTCTTGACCACCTCGTATGGACCATCCAGGGGGGTGTAAGCTTTGGAGATTTACCCTTGCTCCTTTGAGGGTTGTAAAGCTAGACCTTGTCTCTCTCTTGGAATCAGACTGAATTGGCCTTGAGGTCATATCGTGTATTCATACGGTCGCTGGTGGCCAACAAGTCAAATCGCAGGGTAATCGCAGCTCTGATTCGAATATAAACATGGCTTGAGTCAGGCCTGTACTATTATGTACGGCTGAGCGATATGCCAACAGGAATATGCTCATCCCAATCACGCTGGTTATTGCTAACGCCCTTGGATAGGTGCAGCTTCAAGGTCCTGTTGAATCTTTCCAGCATTCCGTCTGACTGTGATGTTGTTCTCGTTTTCCTGATTCCTAACATCATCGTACAGACCTTCTGGAATATATTCCATTTGAAGTTACGCCCTTGGTCTGGATGTAGTTCCAACGGGACGCCAAACCTGCTGGATAGCACTTCTACCAACACCGGCTCTACCATGGTTGCCTCTTGATTGGGTATCGCATATGCCTCAGGCAATTTGCTGAAGTAATCCATTGTGACCAAAATGTATTTGTTCCCCCTTTCAGACTCGGGAAATGGACCAGCGACATCAATAGCAATTCTCTCAAACGGGATGCCTTTGGTCCGGGCCCTTACTGGCTGCACAGTAGTACCGTTGGAGAATTTTATCCAAGGTTTCATTCATGCCTAGATGACTTCCGCTAATCCCATCATGTACTTCGGTTAGGAAGAAAGAGCTACCACAGAACTCCAGGTCTGCTTCTTAGTTCAAACAGCACGATCACATGTCACAATATCTCATTCAGCGCTACAAAGGCAACTTTTGCAAGCTTCGGTAGAAATTATAAGGAAGAGACTTCGCAGTCGAGAATTGTTCAGCAGACGACACTTAAGAGTTTCGAAGGTATCTCCGCAAACTAAAATTGGGCGGCTTAGTTGGTGATTGGAGCATCAAAACTGGACAATTGAATATTGACGAAATGTGTTATTTTCGGATGGTAGGTCATGCTAGATTCCGTTCTGCTCGATAGGACCCCAAAAACAAAGATGGAAACGTAGTTTTGTGAGGTTATTATAAGTGATGGAAATATTGACCTGATTCTCATTAGACAAACTCTAACAGGTCAGAGGTATGAGGAATTAGTGCTATAACATGTAGTCAGCTTTGGAGCGGTGCTTTCGGCCATTTTTTCCCATTTATGCCTCTATATATCAGCAGAGCTGCGAGAAATTATTTAGACGAGGAAAGTGTGACTGTTTTGAAATGACCTGCTTATTCCCCGGGTTTTAATGCAATTGAACACTGATATGCTGAAAATAAGATAAGAGCTCGTTAGGACAACTCTCGTAACGTAGGGGAGCTCTTGAAAGTAGCACTAGACGAATGTTTCCCATGAAGAAATTATTAAGGTCAGAGAAACCACGCCACTTCACATTCGTTCTTGAATAGATAGAGGTGGTAATACTGACTAATAATTATTGTTACTCCTCAAGTTTTGTTTTTTAGTTAATTTTAGTTTTTGGTGATATTCACATTTTTGTTATTTGTATTAAATTGTTTGTATTTGTAATAATTTTTTAAAATATATTTTATTGGATAATTTGGTTTTTATTTTAAAATGATTTATTTGTAGTAAAATACTGTAATTAATAATAATAATAATACTAAGTATTAACTAATATATATATATATATATATATATATATATATATATATATATTTGTTTTAAAGTTTTCGCGGGCACTAAATGTATTTGATGGTTTCCGGAATTCATCCGCGTGGTTGATAACTGATCCCTGCCGGGATCGATGGTATTTATTGGAGCATGAGACACCAATAACCAAGGCTTATTTACCATATGTCAAGGGTACCACGGACAGTATTGCAAGAATTCTACGGAGACACAATATCGATACTATTTTCAATACAGACAGAAAAATAAGCACGGTGTTGAGGATTCCGAAGACGAGAATCCCTTTAGAACAACAGGGAGTGTACGAGATTCCATGTGCAGACTGTCATAAAACCTATGTGGGGCAAACTAACAGAAGAATTCAAGCTAGACGTGATGAACACCAGAATGCTATAAGAAAGCAGGAAAAAACAATGTACTGGCAAATATAGATCACCCGAAATCAAGACTCGTAAGAGAGGCAACTGACATAGCGAAGAGGCCTCACAGTCTAAACGCACGCAATAAAATCCAGAACTTATCGAATTGTTGGAAAATTCTATTTAACACCGTACCGGTCCAGACCCGTCCTATAACAACTCAACCGGACATAACTAATCGGCAATCGGGAAGCGTGGCCACTGAGCGCCAAGGGCCAATCACACGCAGCCGTTCACGGTGCCTACCGATAGGGGCCGAGCCGCGACTATATAACACCGTGCGAGCTCCTGAAAATCTCAGTATTCGGGTAACTAGAAGCGAAAGCAGAAGGCTACGAGAATTATGCGAACCGACCTGAAGAGGGCAGATGTGACTCTGCCGAAATGTCGTCACTTTACCATCGATCCCGGCAGGGATCAGTTATCAACTACGCGGATGAATTCCCGGAAACCATCTAATACATATATATATATATATATATATATATATATATATATATATATATGTCTTTATTGTAGCATAGAAGGGCTACAAAAGGCGCAGTTAAAGTATAAACTTTCTATTTTAACCCATATAAAAGTTTCAGTAATCACTAGACTAAATAATAACAACCCAGAACATAGAGTAAATAGTAACAAATTGTTGTACATATACTACAATCAAGTTTAAGGATCATTTCAATTATCTTATATAGTTTAGATTCCTTAGAAGTAAAATAATAATAGTTATACTCGTATACGGTAAAGAAATAATCTGAAAATTAGCAAATTGCAAAAATACAAGCGGTACATATACAACAGTCTCAAAAAATAGATGATATTAGTGGACGAATAGAGCACCTGAACTTTTTTCGATGGAGATGATTTAAGTGTTCCGGAACTTTGTTATAGAGAGACTTGGTAAGTAAAAGATCGCTTATAGAGGTGGATAGGTGGCGATATTTTATACTTATTCCGTAAGTCCAGTGCATGAGCATCATGCCTGAATTGAATTCTTTGTTAGAGATAGCTAGGGTTTTTACTACATATTATTTCGTTAAATAATACGAGAGAATAAAATATTCTCCTTTCTTTCATACTTTGTCACCCAATTTCTTTTAGCTTCTCACTCACACCTCTTTCATACTTTCGTATTTGTCCTATTAGACGCACACAACAATTTTGAATTAATTGAATACGCCTTATATCTAGAAGACATGGATGATATAAGGTATCACAAAAATTAAACTGTGAAAGCACTAAAGTGTCACACAGACATTTTAATTCTTTCACTTAAAATTCGTTTATGGCTAGAGATTAGCAAAAGCTCTGCTTATGCACATATTCATATGAGCTGAAAACCGCAGATTAACATCTAGAAGAAATCCCAAAGTTCTCGCACTATTTACACATTGAAGTCCCTCATTGTTCAAAATTAGATTTAGAGAGCCTTCCAGCTCACCTCTACATTGGGTACGTCCAATTAGAACCTGACATTTACTTGGATTCAGCTCGAGGCAGTGATTCATAGAAGCTTTAAAAAGAGTGTTTATATCATTATTTAACTTTTCGTTTGTTTCATCTATAGCTTCTGGTGAAAACGACATATAAATTTGCGTGTCATCTGCATACATATGAACAGAGGAGTATTTTGGCACAGTTGCCAACTGGGATATAGGGTAAAAAAATATGTCCAAGAATGAACCTTTGAGGTACACCACACAGAACATTTACAGCCTGTGACTGGTTACCATTCACCTTTACAGACTGAATTCTGCCGGTGAGGTACCGAGTTGCAAGCTTGCACGAGCTTTTACTAAAACTAATATACGCTAAAATGGCAAGAAAAAGTTGGTGATTCAGTCTCTCAAAAGCTCCAGAATAGTCTAGGAGGCTCAAGGCCGTAACTTCCCCATGGTCTGCTGCTTCTAATATATCATCCGTTACTTTTAACAAAGCTGTAGCACAGTTGTGATTTTTGCGAAAACCAGAATGCCAGGTAGGTAGAATATTAAATGTGTCAACATGTTTACGTATTTGACTCTCCATAACTTTTTCCATGACCTTTGACATGGTTGGCAGGATGCTAATAGGAGGTAAATCTTTAACCTAGGTGATTCCTTATAAGTTTGGGTGTGTGTATTTAATTATGGGTTTAGTAAAGGAATTTGCAGTTTTTAGCATTTAGTAATGTATAATTGAATTCAGTTTCTAAATCACTGGAAGAATGAATATTTCTTTTTTGAAATTTAATCCTCTTCCAACGTTGTCTTAATCGATATGAAAACAAACTCCTTTTTGTCTCATTTCCATTGTCCCGAAGAATCTTACGTGAACATAAACGGATTACGTTTCCTTTGATTTATTTCATATTTTTATTTCTTCGACAATCAAAGTCGAAACGGATTTCTTTACAATAGCGACATCGACTCGACTTCTAAAAACTCGTAATGAAATTTTACGTCTGATGGAGGATTTTAGTTTAAAAGCCACTCCGAAAGCAATCCGATGTGAATGGTTTTATTTTTGTGCGATTAAAGGAGAGTTAATGGAATCAGATAAAATTCGTTGTTTTATGTCGGTCTCAATAGAAAATCAAATTGCAACAAGAGGTTTGAGATGTCAAAGGATGCGAGTCGTTGGCAGAGAAAAAAAATAAAACATTCGAAGGTATTTATTTAAGTGCTTATACGGGGCTTTTAAAAGTTTTCAACGAACAAATTTTACAAGATACAGCATCGTCAATGGTAAATGCTTCGTTATTTTCAAAGGTCATGATTAATCTTCAAGATACTTGCAATAGTTTAATGAGTATCCCATAAAAATGTTTAAAGTTTCCAATGAAAACTTAACATTTAAAACACCAGTCATTAGAGATTTTTGAGCGTCAAAATTCGTAGTATCCCAGCAATTGATGTTTAATTGGGATGAATAATGCTTTACGCTGCTTTAGTCAGTGACAGCTTAGATAAATTTTATTACACTAGTATTAATAGACCTGATTTTAACAGCAAATTCGAAGAAGTAAATTATTTAAACAATAAAAACCAACAAAAAACTATTTTTTTGTTTTTTGCTTTTTTATGAAAAGTTATGACGGAATACTTTCAATGGAAAAATTGTAAGGAATTGTGCTCATATTGGATGATTTTTCGCTGAGGAAAGCGGGATAACCCGATAAAAAGTTACTTATTTCAAAAAAAAATTATAACTTTCTTGTAATAAAAACTGCTAAGTTATAGATCACAATATTAAAATTAATTAAGCTGAATATGGATAATGTCGGATAAGCAGTTTTTGCAGAATTATGTTTTAAACAATTAAGACAGTTTACGAAGTGTACTTTATTAACTACGTCCGTCTGATAGGGATAGACGAAATAAATTTTAAAATTTTATATCATGTACTTCAATTTGTTTATCTTAAATTTTTGTTTTTCGTAAAAAATGGTTAAAAAAGCTTGTGAATATTGCATTATATGTGGTAGTTCCAGATGGATACATAAGTAAAGGTGTTGGAGGTGGTCAAGCCAATTTAGGGCAAATGAATTTTTTGCGCTACGGGATGCTCAGTACTAGGCTCCAATGAATTTATGGCATCTAAAAGTACTTGTTTTAATGCCGCAAGTGAAATTTAAAGTTTTTTATGCATTAATGGAAAAAAATGTATATTTTATTTATGATTTATGTAGAATTTTACCTACTGGAATGTCAAATATATATATTTATTATAATGAACGAAAAAATATTATACGGTACAAAAGTATTGTAATTGTTGATTTCTGAAAAAGTACTGACGTATATTTAAGCATTACAAAATATTTGCACTCGTTTATTTACCAAAGGGTACATCAAATCAATAAAACTTTGCTCCCCACCTGTCATGTACTTGTGCAATATTCACGAATGTTTTAAATAACATACGGAATTTTAATGAAAATATAAGATAGGCAAATTGAATTCCATTATACGAGAACTTTCAAAATATGCAAGGGACATCCCAATAGAAATAGCGCGGCTAATATGTCTCGCTAAATTGTCCAAGATTCATCTTTTTCTAGCAAAAAAAAACCTCGAAATACAATCCCAAACGATTGGCAACGACTCCAGAGTCGGAGTTGAAACGTCACCAAACACGGATAAGTATAACACAATATACTATACATTACTTATATACATACTGTATACATACATACATACTGGTTGGTTATTTTGTAGACATCTCTTTCTCTCAGAATAACTATGAGTAAGAATTTCTGTACGGACAGCCAGTAATCCGGGCAATTTTACGAAATTGCCTTACTACACATGGTTCTCCAAATACTATTTTCAAATACTTATCTGTTGCAGAAAAAAAAGGACAAGAGAAAATCCAACGAACAGGCAAAATAATTCAAGACCTCAACAAATTTTTCGAAATTACGAATAATAAAGAATATGTAAAAATTCAGGGCAAACTCAATCATTAGAAATTGTTTGATATTTCAGTTTCTGTTGAATATTTCCATAGTAATAGCATTTATTTTTACACCATCTTTTGACTAAAAAAATGGTATCCAGAAATTTTCAAAAATAAAAATTTTGTCTGATTTTTTTTTAAATTATTCATTTTCATTAAATTCAAGTCGCAAAAAAGAAAATAATAAATATATCACATGCACATTTTTACCAACTTTCCTGCAATAAAACCATAGTTGTGAAAGATACAATCAGAAACCAAAAATTGGGTTTTGGTGTTTTTTTGAATATTTTTAAGATGAAGTCAAAAAATAGTTTGAACGAATGTGTTAAGATCTTTTTGTTATCTACATCTTTTGCATTAATTATTTTTTTTTTTTTTCGATAGGATAAACCTTCCGGGTTTTTTGGGTAAAACCGATTTTTCCCATTTGTTTAGACTTAAATTTTGTATCTAGATAATAAATTTTGGCCACTTGTCTAATAGGTGTTTCCATTTGAAAAAATGAAACTGATGGGCGTATTTTATTTTGTGATCTCCATATTAAAAAGTATAAATCGACGTGCCCCAGCGTGTTCCCAAAAACATAAATGAATGTAACTTGCAGGTCGTAGGGATGTAACGAATGTCCGATTTTCGATATTCGCGAATACGAATGCGAATTTTATCTTCCAATATTCGCGAATACGAATGCGAATATTAGATCAAAATTTACTTATTTTGTTTTAATCAAAAATTATAACCTAAATTGTGCTTCGTAATCATTATAGAAAGCCACTCTTCTGTTTTTCATATAAAAATTGAAATAGCTGTGGGATGTTTGTTGTCTCACAGATGTATTAGCACAAAATTTTGTATACTACCACCAAACCCTTACACTCAACGCTCTTTCAACAGTTAAGCTGTCATTATGCTGGGGTGAACCAAAACAGTTTTTTTGATTTATGAGAGAAGTTATAAGAAGTTATTATGATTAAACAGAAAAATTATATAATTAAATTTATGGAGTCAAATAAAAACTAAAATTATATGGATTGCCAAAAAGAGGAATTTTATTGTGATGTTATAACTTATCTTATTTATGGACTCATTTGCATATTTGTAAAATCAGTTTCAAAAACAAAGTGACGAACGAGTCTAACCTTTGCATAGGTTTAAAAGTAAGATTCTGCAAGCTTGTATATTTCTGAGTAAAATGAGATTGAATGCATGAGAATTGGTCAAAAAATAAGTGACTTATGACGAGGTATGTTTAACATCCTGACAGCTAATTTCTCTTATTTTGCAAAATTAACTAGGCCTAAACACAAATTTCGCTTCGTTGGCTATCGCTACTAATTTGAATTGACAGCTGCGAAAATGGTACTAGCTAATGACGATAAAATTTGCATCAATACTTTAAATTAGAGAATGATACATGGCGAGTTCTGCCATAATTTGTTGCTAGGCGATATAATAAAAAAACATAACATACAATTTTGTTAAGAAATTTCACCTAACACAATTGCCAGGCGCAAAGTAGGCAGGTGCCCAAGGAATGTTAGAACGCAAGTACGACAGTTATGGTGCTTTTATTTCAATTTATCTAACTAATGGGGTTTTATAGGCTGTTTCCCACTTAAACACATACAAAGCATTCATTGTGTCCTTACTGGAAATTAAATTAGGGCTTTTGTAGCGATTTTTTATTGTCCGATCGCTCAGTGGTTTGTTTTCGCCCCCAGTTTCAACGTGTTCCTGTCACTTTGACGCAACTGACGGCCCGAACCGCACAGAGCTCGTTTACAGCTCTAACAAAAGGCCTGCAGCTAGTCTGAGCGCTCCACAAACACGATAGGTTGTATATTTCCTACCAACCAAAAAAAAAAAAACGTGAAACATCATAAACCGTTTTTTTAGACAAAGGGGCACGTTCACTAACTATATAATGATGTCTGTGGATTTAGCAGCGCTACCCAACGAAGATTTCTTATCCGGAGATTTAAAACATACGCACCTTTATAGTGTAATAGAACAATTATTTTTTGACAGATTCTTGAACGTGACCTCCTGTTGTATCGCCAAATATTCAAGCTTTACACTTATTTTTAAAAGTACAACTGTGACCCAAGAAAGTACCAGCATATTTTAAAGTTTGTCAAAGTTTAGATATGTTTGCAATTTTGTTTTTAAAACTGATTTAAAAAATGAAGTCAGCACTCTGACACCGTCAATTGTCGAGAACCTTTAACAGTTGCGCTCCCCTCAACTGATTGAATCTCCAGAAGATTGTATCATAATTTCTTTGACAGGTTTTTGTGAACCTAAGAATTCTTTGTCCTAGAAATCACAAGAAACGGCGTTATATGCAGTATGACTCCTGATTTTGAGTCTCTGTGAGCTAGCTTTCCCTGAAACTTCCAAATCTCGAAATTCATTTAGCTATCCTATATCATGTTATGAAACTGACATAACTTGCTTAATTTTATTTAGCAATTAAATTGTTGTCTGATTACATATACATGTCAGGATCCCAGAAGAAATGTATATATGTAGTTGACATTTATGTCATCATACAACTGTTATTTCTTATTGCAAGTACAAGTTAATACCTACCTGTTCTACCTGTAAGACTTAACTTTTAAAATCACAAGTAAGTTATATAATATTGACGCTTTTCATTGTGAAACATATTCGCAAAAAGTTCGCATGAATAACCGCGAATACGAATGCGAATGCGAATATTAAAAACACGTCATTATAATTTTTTTCGCTTCTTAAAATGTCTTCGCCGACGTTAATGAATAATGAAAACAAAAAAATGTTTTTTTGTTTCTTAACACTTTTCACTAGTCATACATTCGATTTGTGAATTCACATTTTTTTGTTACCATTAAATGCCCATGAAATGTTCCAAACTTTGCTAATCCCATTTTTCGGGGTTACCCAGCCCATGGCAGCGCCGAACATTGCATGATGAAACTAAACATGTTTTATTCTTAATTGTACGAGAACAAAAGATCGATCACCCTACCAGCGTCAAAAAAACTAACCGAACCTATCTATCGAGTTTGCATGTTACGAAAATAATAATAAAAAAAGAATCCTACCCGAATTATTATTTGTATTATAATATCGTAGTTTGCGATGTCGCTATCGTGGAAAAAAGAAAGCGGAAAACTGAATAAAGACGCGCCACATCCGAGTTCTATTAATCATATAGAAAAAAAAAGAGAGTGAAGCCGCGACAGGCAGTATTGTTCTTGAAGGTTCCGCACACGCGACGGAGCAGATTTCGAGGGATGTCAGACATAAAAATGATGATGGCATAACAGGGCCTAAGAACGATCGACAGAGTAATCCGTTGTGATAAGGAAGCAGGTGAAAGAACTGCTTATCGTTGTTTGAACGAGTTGCATTTGTTTAGTTGTATCACAGGGTTAACGTTTGATTTTGGACACGCTGAAGCAAACATTGCGTATCTATAAGTCAATATTTGTTGATCGAAAATAATTCGATTGTACCAGACAGGAAACTTGTCATATCGTTACACTGTTCTTGTGGAGATGTTAAATTCTTAACAAGAAATGTGTTCGTACACAATAGTTAACCCCCGATGGCACCAGTTATGTTTGAGCACTTTGTTTAGCTAAGCTTCACTGAAGGTTAAGCTTTCCTTAAAATTAAATTGGCACCGTAAACAGTAATTTACCAAAAAAAGTATTTTTAACGTTTTTTTTAACACTGGTATGTGATATGTTACATTTGGGATACGATAATCAAATTATTAATGTGAAATAATGGACAAGATACAAAGAAATCGGTCTGCTAATGTTTCAAATGAAAAATTGTAATTAGTTTATTTGACAAATGGAGTGATCGTATAGAAATTAAAAGATCACGTGGTTTTCTGGAAAGACAAAGAGGAGATTTGGAACAAAATTGAGGAGGAATTGAGCAGTCAAAGTCCGTCTGGGTTATGGAGTATTCATTATTGAAAAATATAGTAATTGATTTATAAGTGAAATGGCATTTTTACTGAATGAACAAAATTAATAACAATTCGCTTAAATTAAATGCACAATTCTATACCTATCATAAATATATATAATCTGCCCTCTATTTACTGCAAAATATAAAGGTCCTCCTGTTTTGAGGGCCGAAATTTTCTCTAAAACGAAATGTGATCTCAATTATCAAAGTAATTACATATTTTAAAAAGGATTTCAACAAAAGTATAAAACTTATCAACAAATTATGGTTTAGCTATTGATTTACACCAACGTCAGTTGCAGGCCTAGAATACCTTGATTGAGTCATAGTTACGACCGCAGCGGGGGGTCCCTAAGGACTCGTAGTGCCGCAAGCGACTCGGATACTTGTGCCAGCTTTAACTTAGTTTAAGCAGCTGGTCCGAAACCTCAAACGACGGCTTCAGAACCTGGCACCGTTGTGTTTAGCTCGGTCGTCCGACGAGTTTATCCTCGAAGTTCGAGTGTACACACCACAGTGTTAGCCACTGTTACAGCATTTACTAAACCCACCGCACTAAAGCTTACGCAGTATGCGGCAGGCGCCTGGTATAGCGTACACCTCGCCTTTCGGCCGATTCAACCCGAAGACCATTTCTCTAATGTGCAGACGGTAGTCCCGGTCTGCTAGCGGACCTGCTTTACCGACCGTGTTACACACGGTTTTAGGTTGCAGGTGTGGGCTATGGTAGGATTTGCCTCGGATCCTAGACTGGTCATTCCCTCCAGGAAGGGACGCCCAGTCCGACACCTCAAACGGCCGTCGTCTACCATCCTACGCTACAAGGGTGAATGCGTTCGTACTACCGACCAACGAGGACCGACCATCCACCCAGGGGTACAATCTAGCTTTCGCCATTCCCCGTGCGATGCCAACCCAGTATGGAGAGCCACCGGTCACCTCACCCAGTGGGGACCTT
Source organism: Octodonta nipae (assembly GCA_034190945.1). Lineage (NCBI taxonomy): Eukaryota > Metazoa > Arthropoda > Insecta > Coleoptera > Chrysomelidae > Octodonta > Octodonta nipae. The sequence goes on along the minus strand of CM067216.1, from coordinate 43,567,097 downwards.
TCCACCAGGCACTCCCCATTTTGGAATCTTACGAACACCCTAGTTCGTTTAAGAGTTCCTTTTAAACAAAATATGATCTCAATTATCAAATTAATTACATATTTTAAAAAGGATTTCAACAAAAATACAAAACTCATCAACAAATTATGGTTTAGCTATTGTGATTTATACCAGCGTCAATTGCAGGCCTAGAAAACCTTTTAAAAAGAATAAATACTCACTGTCAAAAAAATCGCAATAGTCAGAAGGAGATATTCAAATTTAATATTGTTTTGTTAAAACATAGATGCTACTAGTATTGTATTGAACAGTCAGCTTCATTCACAAATATTTTTGTTGCCAGGTGGACATGGCATATTACAAAAGTTAATAATACAATTATTCACTTTATAGTGTTTCAATACCTGAATGAACCAATCATATGGAACTGGATCAAAGGCCTTTTTGTAGTCTACATATGCCATGTAGAGATTTCGTCGTTTGGCGAATTTGGCAATTATCAGTTGTTCTTTGCACCCCACCGAATTTTTCGCGCATCCCTTTTGTTGTTGAGTAATTATGTTATTTAGTTCACTCTGTCTGTAAAGACGATGATTAATGCACGATGTTATAAGTTTGTATAAAGTTGGGAGACAAGTGATTGGTTGGTACTTTGCTGGATCCGGTGTCATAGGTTGTCATTTTAGTATGGCATTTTGTGTGGATGGGTAATTATGCCATTTATACGGGCTCTTAATGTTTCGTGGGTGGCGTACAGTTTCTTTATCCAGTAATTTTGCACACTATCTGGTCCTGGTGCTTTCCGGTTATAGAGGTGCTTCATTATATTGGATGTGTCTTCCGTTGTAAATGGTTGGTGTTGCATCTTATCACAATTCTGAAATGCAGCCTCCTCCTCATTAATCCAGCTAGTTCTGGAGTTATAGGATATTGTTGTGGAAAGCTGTGTTTTCCAGAATTTTTCGATGTCCGTTTTACTGGGATAGTTAGCGGATTCATTATTACTGATGTTAAGTTTTCTATAGAACCGTTTTTCTGATTACCGGAATAGTATTTTGTCAAGTTTCCGTTGGTTACTAGTTTTGTACCTTCTCAATCGACTTGTGTAGACGGAGAGCTTTTGTCGTAGTCGGTCCAGACACTGCTGAGATGTGATGTTTTCTCCATCCCACTAAAAGTGCATTCGGTTAATGTCCATGATAGTCTTAACAAGTCTTTCTATTCTGTTGTTCCTGACCCCTCGGTGGTACTCGACCAGTCTTCCAATCTCTTTCCGGAGAGAATTGATCTTCCCTTCTTTGCCAAGGTGGTGTTCGAGGCGTTTGTTTAAATTGGGTGTGGTCTTGCTTTGATCTTATAGCGACTTCAAGTCGTCCTGGAGATGGCTATTGCAGCACAGTATATGATTGTTTGTAGCGACTCTAACTTATTAGCACCTAAAACGTGGTTTGGCAAGATAAATTTGTTCATTGCCTGCAATACGATACCCAATTTCTTTGAATATCTTATTTTGGGCAAAGTTGGTCTAGCCAATGGATCTATTCCACTGTACTCTATAAGAGCTCGGCTCTTCTCAAGCAGGTCAGCGTTGGTTGGCAGTTCTTGTTGAAGTTCTTTAGTCTCGTCGGCTCTTTGTGCTAAAGGTATTTCAGGTTCTGGATCTGTTATATTTCGACCAAATAGTTCGCGCCCAACTTCGCTCTTTATTGTGTCCAGTTGTTCAGCCGAAATAAGGCCATTTCTCAAGATAACACGTTATTAATCTGTGACTCTCTGTTCGGTAACTTGTAGCTCTGGGTACTCACGACAGAACTCTTGGTGAAGTATTTGGCGATATACAGTTTTGTCCTTGCCAAGGTTCGTAATTCTGTATAAATTCATTCATGGCGCTAGTTCATTTCAAGCGCTGTGATTTCAGTCCCGCTTGAGTGAGCGCTGGTTGTTGATCCTGCGCAACCCTTTCTGCGGCCGGAGTTCTCGTTCTCGTTTTTGACTCCGTTGGTGATGGTCACGGCGTTGCTGTGACTGTGTTTGTGTGTTGCTGTGGTTCGTGGGCGGTAGCTCTTTGGACGACAGGGGCCCGCCTCATCAGCATCCTGCCACCGACGTCCCGCATGCTGTCATTTCCAGCAGCGGCTCCAGACATGCCCTGGCGATCCCCAGACAGCGGCTCTTTTCTACTCCCTAGCTCCATTTTCATGGGTGGTGTTACCAATTGACCCTGGTGACCTAGGTAACTTGACCCGGACTGAAATCTCCCGTGCGAGTTGTGAGGAAGGAAGACTAGATAGTAGGTCAGCGGGCAGCTGCCGCTTGAGTGGCCTCACACGACAGGCGGTGGATACCCATGATGCTATTCTAACCCGGCCACCACACGGTTTTATTAATATTATTTTCGTTATTGTGCACAAAATTATGACAATATTAAGTTTTACTCACGGCTTCACTTGCGTTAATATTGATTTCGTCAAACAATTCTGGTCGATAACTGTAGAGGTTGCAATAAAATGTTTCGTACTTTTTCTTCCATAAAATGAGAATTTTCAAAAATCTTTCTTGACTGATGTCTATTATCTAGAAGTCAAAACGAAATTTACGATGTCTGTATATTATTTAGTAGTAGTATATATCCATACTTTAACTAAGTATAAATACAATGAAGCAAAACTGAATTTCATATAAAATAAAAATTACCTTCTTCCAGGCCCCACCCCCTTTAAGTATTTGGCAAACAAGAAGTAGCCTATAACTGTGTTCAGGGTCCCTCCTTTCTCTATATCAAAATTCATTATATTTGGTTCTGTGGTTTAGGACTGAAAGCGTAACAAACAATAATATCAGTTAGGATTCTATAGTTGTGTACAATTTATCGCAACTATTAGCTCAGAACCGTATATTCGTCTAACCTGAGGTTGAGTTTTCTCTTGGGGAAATTAAAAAAATACGGAAAATTTGGGAACCAGTACAAGTATAATAACCAAGTTCATTTTCGGTTTATTCTTAGCGATTTACTATCTACTCATCAGAACTTTTTTTCTTTAAAAGCGTATTTAAGAAACAACAGCTAATTAAATTCAGCCACCATAGCAAAGAATTGGAATCGATTTAAAAACTATCGCTTAAAACAAACCAATCATAAAACATTAACGTATACAATGCGATTTGCTGTGACAGATGTCATCTGGCGATACAGACCGCAACGTTGTTATCCACGAATTCGCTTTGAAGATCAACATTGTTTTCTGCTTTTTAAACTCGTTTATTATTTAGTTTTTGCTAGTCTCTTTTATGTGATTACATCGATGAAAAGGTTCGCGTGACGGCCGTTCATAAACTTGTTTTTAAGGGTACGTTGTCGATGTCGCTATAAATCATTCCGTTTATTTGGACGTGTGGAGTTTTTTTTGGGGGGAGGCGAAAAATAAGAAATCGACATAGTCGCGACGTATTTTTATAATGTCTATTTTTAGATTATACAGTTTTGATTGAATGATAGATGTATACGTGGTCCTTCCATGTTATTAATGTCTGCGAAGTTTCCGGAATATTTCAAGCAAATTGACTTGCGAATTTATGTGCCCTGAAAATTGTTTCTGGACTATTTTTCTATATCAGTAGGAAATGTTATATTTGACATAAATAAAATGTTAATTCAAGCGAAATATTATAGAAATCCAGAATTATATAGATGGACTATATTAATTTACTTTTTATAACTGAAAAAATAGTCTTAATACAGCGTATTTTTTTTCAAATGAAATTGTAAAAACAACTACTTAATACGTTAATGCAAGCTACGTTGAATTGAACCAAATTATGTCCACCACCTTTGGAATTTAGCGCTTTTAGCAGAGCACGTGATCATTGACCAATGAGAGCGCTTCTATAGTGGCGTGGTTTATGACGTCATACCAGTGAAGTGGGAGTGGAGGGGTGAAATTTAGTTCAATTTCGTGGTTTTGGGATCTTATATTCTCTTATGGGAAATTACATGTAATAGTTGACGATTTTGCGTTAGAACCGGCATTGCTTATCTAGTAAAGCACTATCGATAAATGGAAGTTAAGTGGAATATCTGTTCATCGACTGATATTGTAGGATGCTGAGACTAGTATTTGAGTCGAATATCTTAGCTCAGTACAGCTTGTGGATTTCACGGACACTCCTGCATATTCCCTGCTGTCTCTTACTGTTGGCGTCACTTGTAAATCTGTTTTCTGAGTCATCTACACTCTGCGGTTACAGTACTTACTCAGTTTTCTTTAGTGCTCTTTTTATGAGCCATCGGGCTGCCACCAGTTGCTGAGAGACCACTATTAGAGTCGCTTTTTTCGATACTTCAACCTAACACTCTTCCCTAATAACTGAAACGATTATTAAGGCATGCTAGAAGCAACAACCGTGTAGCTCTAGAACCAACCTTTTAGGATCGCCTTCTCACATTGATAAAGGTGTGGGGACCTCACAAGACACCTCATAAATTCTATGAATTCTTCTTGATAGTTAACAATGAACGAGATTTCTTTGATTTGAGCATCCTGATGTGATTGCTAATCAAAGGTGCTCATGTTACCATTTTTGGTGACAGGGTCTTTGTTTGGAATGACTGATCCTTATTTTATGGAAGATAATTGTGCGCGGGGGTAATTTTGAGACGTCCAAGTAATGGTTCCAACAACTCTGAGAAGGATTTACCGTTGCCACTCGTTATTGTATGTGTATCACAGTGCAAGATTAGGTGGACCTGAGAATTTAATTACAATTTCATTTAACAAGCACCGATGGCGTCATATAACACATATACCAATTATTTGTTCAAAAGATTGAATAAAATTGAAAATATCTACACAAATATTATTAAATTGGTATATAGTGCTTTAAATTTGCACAATTTTTAAAATATAACTCTAATACCTCATTCCACCTGGCGACTTGGTGTTGTTAAAAGATAAAAAGAACACGAAAGGTAACTTGACTTCAACACAACAATGAAAAATCATAAAGGCAGACCTTATACAGGGTATTCCATCTCAAACGAGCCACATTGAATATCTTTGGTTATTTTCAAAACTATTGCAATCAGAAAAAACAGGTCGATTTTTGTTTCGAGGGGGAATTTTTTTGAGGTGAGTTAGCGCTTGCGCGCATTCAACATAAACAGACCAATTCAATGACCTTGAGATTTGAGATAGGGAAAATAGGTGTTGTCGTATATCATTTGAAAGCTCATTTTACGGACTATACCGTCCTAATAAAATTTTTTATTGCAATTTCTGTACATTTAATAATAAAAGAGTATTAAAAAAAACGAATTTACATTACAATACAATGCCTCTAAAGCAAATGTTCAAAGTGTCTTCCATTGACTTCCATACAGTAGTACAACCTTGACTGAAAGCTGTCTCTGACATGGTTCAGATAGTCGGTGTCATCTGACGACACTCCGCTATAATTCGTTGGCGTAGTTCGTCCAAATTCTCAGGCTGAGTCATAAAAATTTTAATTTAACATCTCCTCACAAAAAATATCCAAAAGGTTCAGATCAGGTGATCGGGCAGGCCATTCTATAGGACCTCTTCTTTCAATCCAGCGACCATGGTATTCCAAATCGAGGTGTTGGCGAACAGGTGCGGCGTAGTGAGGAGGAGCTCCATCTTGTTGGAAATGCAATTGCTCTTCATGTAGTAGAGGATCATTTTCTAATTTTTCTATTATCAATGCATTAATTTCATTTTCCAATATATTGTGATAAATCCCTGCCCAAACGTTTAGTTTTCGCGGATGTTGACTATGAGCTTCTCGAAATAAATGAATATTTGTATCGCTCCAAAATCTACAGTTATGTCGGTTAACCTCCCCATGAAGTGAAATAGTGCACTCATCCGAAAAGCAAACATTGTACAGGAAATTCGTGTTTTCGATCATACGCTGGGTCATAATTTCGCAAAACTCTTGCCTTCGATCCCAATCATCCTCATTCAATTCATGAAGTAATTTAATTTTGTACGCATAGAGTTTGTACTGATACAAAATTCTAAAAACGTTAGTTGTGCTAATACCGGAAGTTGCAGAGATTTGCTGGACAGACTGCGTGTGTGGTATAAGTTGGACATGGCTACCCTTTCATCATTTACAATTCCAATGGGACCTCTTTTTTTATTCATTACCGATCCCGTCTCAACAAATTTTAAAATCAACTTCTATACTTATTTATGACGAACGTTACGTTCTTGATGGTTAAAAACCCCTGCAGCAGATCGAGCACAATTTTGATTTTAGTAATAAAGAGTTACCAGCCCAACACGTTCTTGCAATGTGTAAACCATAAATATCTTTTAAATTTTCAACAAATCAGTAAATTAATAACGACAGATAAATAAATGTACAATGCTTCAAATGATCGAATAAAGGTCGGAACAGATAAACAAACTTGCTGTAAGTATCAGCAAAAAAATAATGTAAAATAAATGAATGTTTACATTTATTGTTTTTCTTGTATTGTGTATTATTACAGTATATTTTTATATACACTATTTGCTACAATTATGTGTGACAATGTAGTATAATGATGAAAAAAAGTACCAGCAGACTGGTAATAGCCTTGAAAGGTACACAATCTACGCAGCGCCATCTAGTGGCTAAAGATTTAAATCCTCAATAAGGGAACGCCCTATTGGTATTGTGGAAATAGAAAGACAATCGACCTTCTAATCTTACACCGTGATATGTACTTATATCTCACCCACCAACCCTTTTTATTGCATAATATAATTATTTATAATAAGAAAACTGTGGTGTGTATACTGTAGAGGATATACAAAATGTGGCTTGTTTGTCTAGTATTCCTAGATGCCGCTATACAAGTTTATCGTTTATAATACATAAATAATTTTAATCTTGTTAAAATGTATATTAAAATCAATTTATGTATTGAGAGCGCGTTGTATATTGCACATAACAATTTTTCGAGCTCGAATTCCAGCCGTTCAGTAATCTGACAGAAGCGCTGGGTTATTAAATCAAAATTACACGCCGTACCTCTAAAACGAAATTAAAAAATACCTGAAAGCAGCTCGATACTTTAATTTATACCAGATTGAACACACGAACTAGATCTGATTAAAGACGTGCATCTTTGGGAACTCATCGATATCTTAATAGTTTTAACGGTACACACAAATCGATAGACATTTTTGTCGGGTTTAGATATGTCTTGGGCCAACAGAAATTGTATCGTGTAATACAGGTGTGAAAGGAACTGATTGCTCTTGTAACGGTAGCCCCCTCAAGGAAAAATACAAGACTTACAAGTTTTGCTCGTTAAGGCGATAGGTAATTGCAAATGCTAGAGATGTAGTCCAGGCGGAGAAGGTATTTGACACAGACAAAATTTCTATAATGCTGAAAATTTACTCAAGCTAAATTGCGAAAAGTTTATTCTAACTTGTACTAAAAACTTTGATGAACTTCAGATAAAACATTAAAAAAAAATATAACTGACTTCCACCTATAACTAAAAAGCTGAAAATAATTATAACAAAATTCAGCTCTAGCAAATAAATAACACATTCTTTGCTGTTAGATACCTACCCAGAAAGTAAAAAATGTAAACATTAAAAGGTGCTCATTCTGTACAAATTAATTACCTACCAATCTAGTATATTTTTGAATTCAGTGCCAAGCAAATCTAAACTCCTGCATTGCGTACTTATCTACTACTTCATCAAACCTAATTGTTGCTTGGTAGATTGGTAAGTAATTAATTTGTAAAGAACGAGCACCTTTTAATATTTACATATTTTACTTTCTGCGTAGGTACCTAACAACACTGAATGTGTTTAAGCACTTCTTGGGAAATAACACCACAGTTTTTCCCTTATGATTTTAATGGGATCACTAAATCAACAAAATTCTTTGGTCGCATTTTTGGCGAATGCACTATCTTATAACAAAATCGCACCTAGGAGCGCCACATAAAATTCAGAAGATCTCCCTTTCAAATTCTTCCAATTGGGAAGGAACTTTATGATTATATGATCTTTAGAAGTTTCTGTGCTATCCTGTATATTACAAATAAAATTCTCTTAGTTACGTCAGAAATCAAATAATACATATTGTCAAATATTTTAATTTTACATCTTAGAAGTGTGCCTTTTTAATCGTAGTTTCTTAACATCAAAACGTTTGGAATATACAGCAATTTTCATAATTGTGGTGTTATTTCCCAAAAAGTGCTTAAACATTGAAAAATATGCCACAAATATCATTCAGAAAACAACATTGAATGTGTTATATATTTGCTAGAGTTGTATTTTGTTATAATTATTTTCAGATTTTTAGTTATAAGTGGAAGTCGGTTATATATTTTTTTGAAAATGTTTTATTTTCAACTTTTTAGTTGTTTTGAACTCAGGTAGTTTTCATTCTTTATTTTTTGTTTTGTATGTATTACCTTAATTGACACGACCAGGTAACATCCAAAGCCCCAACATTGCACAATGATACATTTTCATTTAAATTGACAGGTAAATGTTTACGAACAAAATGTTCTAGTACGCGTTGATTTAATAATCCAAAAACATATTTATGCCTTATGGACCACGCCATGTAACCTTTTTTCAACTTTTTTTGACAACCCTGTACAACTGTAGATAATTCCACTCCACCCTATGTACCAACCATCCTGTACATACGACTGCCCACGGACAAGCATATATTTGTTAGCCGCTTCTGTAAATTATAGGACGAAGTAGAATCTATCCCACATTCACGGAGTCAAATCCGTCCTATATTTCAACCATCATATATAACTCCTTATGGGCTACCGCATAAATTATTTCATTTTTTTAACATTTTATATTATCGCCCTGTGTAACATTAATTCCTCTCCACACTTTATGCAACTTCTTATGGGCTATGAAATACATAATTTTTTAATCACACTGTATAAATATAATTCAAGTCCAGCATATGTTTCAACCATCTTGTATGATTTGTTTACGTCCACATCAAATAAAAGTTTTTTAATCCCCCTATATAATTTAAATTTCACATTTTTTTCCAACATTTTTATACCACCAAACGTTCACTCCACACTATATTCCAACCATTTTGTATATACGGCTGCCTATGGACCACAATCATTCTACTCCGTCCTATATTTCAATCATCATATAAATGCAACTCCTATCACTTTACTTTGTGATTTTGTTTGCTACAACTAAACACCCTGTGTATAAACGCACCAAATAGCAGTTTTGACACCAAAACCACCGTCTTCGCAAAATGGAAAAATTTTCATTTAAATAGGTATTTGCCTGGTATACAAACCAAACTAGGTTGGTACCATTGATTTAAGGAGCCGAAAAAACTATGCTTTACTACCTATATGTTTGAGATGTACATAGAAAATTTTCAAATTCGCAATTAAAATTTCCAATGCCTACAATTCCCGCACTATTACGTTGGAATTAAAATATTTATGAGGAAATGTCTGTTACGTCACTTCGATGACATTTTTGATGAAAATATTGGAATTTTCCGCAATTTTCTGCAAAACTGCAAGTTGCACGTCGCAGAAAAGTATATGAGATCACCTAGGGATCTTCCTTAATAGATTTCACGTTAAAAAACCATACACATCCATAAGGAATTTTCGAAAAATCGACCAATATGTTAGGGATATTGTCGATTGCCATGTTCATTCACATGTTTTCATCACTTTACCAATAGAATTCATTTCCCAAATTTGAAGTTTGACCAATCCGGATGTATACTCTATTAAACAAGACCATATTCATTCAAAATGGTTCACCACAGGAGAAGAAATCAGGTAACATACATACAAAAAAAATACACGACGAACTGATTACCTCCTCCTTTTTGGAAGTCGATTAAAAATCAGATAACACTTTCAGTTGTGACTCTGAACTCGATTAGATCCCTGCCCATAAATTTGCAGATATTTTTCAAGGTCATATAGGGAATCGTAAATAAAGGTTGATTATCCGTCGAACAAAAAGTGCAAATGTTTTTTGTAAATTTGGTAATAACTATGTTTACCATTTAACGGGTTTTTGAGGTTTGAACAGAAAAAAGCGCATGTTGGATTGACTGGTAATATTTGCATTTCATTTCTAATAATTTTTTCAAGACAAGGGGTATGTTATCCAGTTTTAGACATTGTTTTAACTGGATTATTTAGAAGTAAGAAAAAATGGACACCAATAAAATATTTTGCGAACCAAATATAATAGGACAACAATCAATCAATCCCTATTATCTGCTTTACGTTTAAATACATATTTTGCCAAAATAACGCATATAATTGTGTCCTAACCTTTCAAATATCTGCCAAATATCAACATATGACGATATATCACGATATATAGTTTCTAATTGGGAACTGTTTATCTCTAGCGATACTGTTGAAAGTCCAAGATGCCAGATATTTAAACTCGAATAACGACATCTAGGTATTTCAGGAAAACTAGCCATTAGAGATTAGGAATCACCGGGTGGCAGGATTACATACAACACAACACGCTATTTATCTCAGATCTTTAATTGTTGCCAATTGAATTAACAATTTTATTAATTACTTAATTGTTAAACTGCTTTGTTAATTAACCAACGTTCTCTATTTTCTTTTCAGGTATGTGCTTCGGATTCAAATAAGCTTTCCTCATTAAGTCTATGAGTAAGTATGCGTTAAGATCAAGGGTTCTGTTCTTAGGTATATATATCCAAAGCAGATTTTTACTAGCTTTTCGAGACTTTTGAACGCAGGCAAATATATCGTTTCTAGGTGGGTACCTTCATCAGGAGCGCTACCCTCAAACTACCGAAATCTTGGAAAATATTTAAATGCTTCAAATTAATGATTGGCATGATTAGAAAAGTAAACGCGAATAGAATACTGACATCTAGCGTTCAAAAGATAAAATCTTAAAAAACTAGTAACATATACCTGGTAGTAGTGTTGAATAGTTAGGAACTGTTTAGAACTTTATTGTGCCATTACATACACTTTCGTATCACAGCTACAACGATAAGTCTGTGTCCTTTAGGCAGGGTCTATTGCCTAAAACATACTAGTCATCAGAAGATGTTCTCATCTGGCACAAATTTTTCATTGAATCTGTTTCTAAGATTACCAACAATAACTCTAATACTGACGAGAAAATGTTTTGTATTGCTATTATCCTTACCTGAAACTTAGAATAATGCTATTATATTCAAAAATCGATCTATTTATTTACATCAGGTTTGAAAGTAGAAGTGTATAGATCTTGGTGACAACAATAGTTCATTTTTGTGGGCCTTGAGACTATTTGTCTATAAGTGTAATGTGTGGCATTGTTCAATAAAGCAAAGATAGTTTTATCAAAAAAAATCAGGTTATGGAACACCGCATATCTACTTAAAGAGGGGAGCTAACAAAGTCTGGGTTAGCTAATCACGTCTGTACCGAACACCATAATATCAACTGGGGCGAAGCAAGGGTAATTTACAAGGAATAGTATTGGTATAAAAGAAAATTCATAGAGACGGCATACATAATCTCAAACAAGAACGTAATTAGCGAGGTTAAGGGTATAAATATGACGTATAATCTGAATATTCCATCATTCACCTGATGACGATAACAGATCCAGAGCTATTGAAGCGTTGTGATATCAATCATTTCAAGACGATAGAAGTCCAAGGAGACTTCGAGGAACGAGTTAAATTGTCTACCAACTTCAGACTAACACCCTCTTTAGGATTACATGTAGCAAGGCAGGTCCTGTCCAATGAATATCAAGAAGGAAACTTTAAGTAAATAAATCAAGAACGAAACATTTTAAAATTGTCAAACAAAACTGACAATTGCAGAAAGGTTTTGCAAACTCAATTTACTGAGGAAAAACATTGTTTGACAACGATTCCTGAGGCTGAATCGAAACCTCACATTATTCACTTTTTTATCTGGGTTTACATATTTTGTTCTATTTTGACTGGACTAATGTGAATTGCGGCCGATCGGAATCTCAGCTCTCGCTGTATTTGTTGTTGAAATAGTTCAAGTCGTTGTATGCATGATTGAGAACTTGTAGAAAAAGACAAATGATGATGAATCATGTTCGTGATGAATCAGATTTAAGAGGCACGAGAGTATTGTAATTAGAATCGAGAGATAGAATCTAAATTATCGTGTATGGATGCTATGTAAAGTATTGCATTCGTCGGGGGTGGAGAACATGTCAGACAGCTGATAAGAGTTCGGTGAAATTGAAGCTCGAAATTTAATTTTCTAGTCTACTTTCTAAACCATTGATTACAGTTATTCAACGTTCAGTAGAAAATTATTCTTGAAATTGTTTATTGTAATAGTATGGAAGGCGAGAGCTTAAATAGCTGGTGATTTGAGGCCACTCCATTTATGTTTTTTTTTCATCAGTGGCACTCCTACGGTCAGCTTTGAACGGGGTTAGGTAGGAGAGAGTTAAAAAGTTGAATTTAAAAAACATATGAGGTTTGATCCCATCTTTTTTTCATTTATATAAATAAATGACCGATAAAGGTATAGTGTAAATGCCAATAACAGGTCTCTAGATGAGATGATTGATATTTTTTATATTAAATTAAACGAAGTTATTCAACAACATGTACCAAAAACGAAATCAAAATATCCACATTTTTATTCAGGCATCACCATAAACATCGTTAACCAGAAATTAAAATCGCACAAAAGGTGGACAAAATATCAAAATCAGACTGATTACAATCGATTTAGTGAACTTAAACATCAGAGTAAAATACTGATTTATCAGGATTATAATATATATGTAAAATTGGTTGAGGATTATATTCAAATTAATGTTAAAAAATTCTGGAACTTTACAAATTCTACTAGACGTAACTCTGGCATTCCGAATGCAATATTTTATGATGATCAAATAGCTAAGGTTGGCATAGAAATTTGCGAACTGTTCTCCTCGTTCTTTAAATCCGTATATGAACCTTATTCACAGACAACTATTAAAAACGACAACTCTCAAACTACTGCAACCGTAAACTCTGTCTTAAAAACAGAAGAAATAGTTCTGAAGAAACTAAGTGAAATTGACCCCCACAAAGGTGCTGGTATTGACCGTACTCCATCATCATTCGTTCAAAAATCTTCCAGCTCACTGTATATACCTTTAACAATGATATTTAAAAAATCTATGGATATCGATGAATTTCCTGATTTCTGGAAAATGGCCATTCTTGTTCCAATATATAAGAACTCTGGGGATAAAAACTCAGTTACAAATTATCTGGGCATCAGTAAGCTCTGCATTTTCAGCAAAGTGAGGGAATTATATTTGAATCTTTATTTGACACTATAAAGTATAAGATAAGTTCTGATCAGCATGGATTTTACTCTGGACGGTCTATAGAAACCAACCTCCTTTGCTACACTAATTATATCAGTAGAGCAATAGACACTCGTGCACAGGTCGACGCTGTTTATACTGACTTTAGCAAAGCCTTTGATAAAGTAAATCATAATATATTATTAAACAAGCTCGCTAACGTAGGTATTTATGGCGACCTTTTGAGATGGTTTGCTTCATATGTATAATAGATCTCAACTGGTAAACTTTAATGGTTTTAGTTCAGAACCGTATTTTGTTTCTTCTGGTGTGCCCCAACGTTCGCACCTTGGACCGTGGCTTTTTACTCTCTACATAAATGACATAGGTAAATCAATAATGCTATGTTACGCTGATGACCTAAAATTATTCTTAGAGGTTCATTCTGTGGCTGATTCCTATCATATTCAAGAAGACTTAGACAGTTTACATAAATATTGCACAGAAAATAAACTTTTTTTAAATATCAAAAAATGCAGTTCAATAACTTTCACAAAAAAATTAAATCCAATAACATCTCACTACAATATTAATGGGTGAAAATATTCAAAAGGTAACTGAAATAAAAGATTTAGGCGTAATAGTAGACAGCAAGTTGTCGTTTAGTTACCATGTTGATTATGTGGCGAGTATTTGCAACAAAACGCTAGGCTTTACCATGAGAACGTGTAAAGATTTTAGGAATGAATGATATAGAGGCTGTCAGAAATAGTTTGGCATTAAACGTCAGATTGACATTTGAATTTATAAGTGAAGTATTATGAATTGTGATTTTGTATTTGACATTGAACAAAGTCGGGTTAAATGGGAGCCAAGTGTATTAAACCCACAAAAATACGTAACAATATAATTTCAAGGTTAAAAATATTTGGCAAAAATGTATTGGCTTGATCAATAAAATAATTAAAAATCAAATTTATAGAATTTTAAGCGTTCACTTAGTATTAAAAATTATACACAGGGTTTAAATAATTTGAGTTTGAGTTTGAGCGAAGTTGACATATCGTTCAATCAGGTTTGCGGTTTAATTTCAATTAATTTTAATGTTCAAGTGATTAGTAAAGCCATTTTTGTAGCTACATTTCAAGTTCCAGAAGCGTTTTTGATATAAAATTTTCTGTTTGTCACTGTAAAAATCACTGTGAAATTCGTAATATTTCTTTTTTTTTAACAAACTATGGCGTATTTTAAAAAATGTTATCAGGGTTTATGATTTATTTTCACCTGAACCGTTATTCCTCAAAATCTTTGCACTCAAACCATTTACACGCTGTATATAATAACAAATAAAATGACAGCGGTTAACAATTAAATGTTCAACCATAAATCAGTGTAAAAGGACATCGTAAGCCAAAGAGCACCACTGTAGGTTATTTGCAGAGGCTGATGGCGAAAGATTTCCACTAATTAATCACACAACATATCAAGAGATGAGTTCCCCCTTCACTTTTGGAAATTGTTCAGTTTCACCTGATCAGCTGAAGGATTCTACTCGTAGTAGCTGATTGTCATGATTGATAGTTAAGCTATATGTTCGAAAACTAAGTTTTGTTTTGAAAGGGTTAAATAACTTCGAGTACCTAAAACGACATGCGTAGTGGCGCACTCTAACGGTTGGTTTAGTCAACAGCGTAACCTGACATTAGCATTAGAACTATTAGTCTATGTACCAACAGAACCCAAAAAAGTCTCCAAACCTTTGTAGAAAAGTGTCGGAATTATATCATCGTGAAGAATAGTTTGTAGATAGCGTATCTAAAACGATGCAAGTGTAGTTTTAATGGTAGTTTTGTTACAGTTTGGTTTTCAACTAAGATCGTAAAGCATTTTGGGAATGTAGACCGTTGAAAGAAACAGTGTTAGTTAATGTTTCGAAATAGTAAATCGTCGTATTAGTTTAGTGAATTGTAATAGATTTTTGGGAACAACGTTTGCAAAACGTTGCTAGTTTAATTGGATAAAAGTTTGTTTGTACACGCGGCATTGTTCTTAAGGTATCGTGAATGTAGGAAGAAATGTGATGAAAATTCATAAAGCTTGTGTAAGTAGAATTTTCATGGAATATAACAGTATAAATGGCGTTAATCGGCCATTGTGGTTTTTGAATATTAGTGAAACGAGTACTGTTGCAGAAGTTCGTAAGACTCAAAAACAATGTGATATGGAGAAATTTGTGATTGTTAAAATTGAGTAAACTTTGTTATTGAATGTGCCCGCAAATACGAAGGGAGTCTTCATGGTCAGATTCGAGCCTGACTGAACACACATCTGGCTCTTTGTTTTCATGGTCCTGACGAGCCAGAAAAACTATCTCGTTCGTATTCATGGTCCTCATTCGAACAGGATTTGTTCGAATGATTGGACCAAAAAAAAACATGAATTATAAGTCTTGTATAAACTTTATATTTTTTATAATATGCAACCATTGTAATTGTACTAGAGTAAGCTGTGGCTTGTTTGCTGTCCTAAATTTCTACATAAATAAATACAAAGAAGTTGGTTGGTTCAAATCCTGTTCGAATGAGGACCATGAATACGAACGAGATAGTCAAATTTCTACATAAATAAATACAAAGGACCATGAAAACAAAGAGCCAGATGTGTGTTCAGTCAGGCTCGAATCTGACCATGAAGACTCCCTTCGTATTTGCGGGCACATTCAATAACAAAGTTTACTCAATTTTAACAATCACAAATTTCTCCATATCACATTGTTTTTGAGTCTTACGAACTTCTGCAACAGTACTCGTTTCACTAATATTCAAAAACCACAATGGCCGATTAACGCCATTTATACTGTTATATTCCATGAAAATTCTACTTACACAAGCTTTATGAATTTTCATCACATTTCTTCCTACATTCACGATACCTTAAGAACAATGCCGCGTGTACAAACAAACTTTTATCCAATTAAACTAGCAACGTTTTGCAAACGTTGTTCCCAAAAATCTATTACAATTCACTAAACTAATACGACGATTTACTATTTCGAAACATTAACTAACACTGTTTCTTTCAACGGTCTACATTCCCAAAATGCTTTACGATCTTAGTTGAAAACCAAACTGTAACAAAACTACCATTAAAACTACACTTGCATCGTTTTAGATACGCTATCTACAAACTATTCTTCACGATGATATAATTCCGACACTTTTCTACAAAGGTTTGGAGACTTTTTTGGGTTCTGTTGGTACATAGACTAATAGTTCTAATGCTAATGTCAGGTTACGCTGTTGACTAATCCAACCGTTAGAGTGCGCCACTACGCATGTCGTTTTAGGTACTCGAGGTTATTTAACCCTTTCAAAACAAAACTTAGTTTTCGAACATATAGCTTAACTATCAATCATGACAATCAGCTACTACGAGTAGAATCCTTCAGCTGATCAGGTGAAACTGAACAATTTCCAAAAGTGAAGGGGGAACTCATCTCTTGATATGTTGTGTGATTAATTAGTGGAAACGCCATCAGCCTCTGCAAATAACCTACAGTGGTGCTCTTTGGCTTACGATGTCCTTTTCCACTGATTTATGGTTGAACATTTAATTGTTAACCGCTGTCATTTTATTTGTTATTATATACAGCGTGTAAATGGTTTGAGTGCAAAGATTTTGAGGAATAACGGTTCAGGTGAAAATAAATCATAAACCCTGATAACATTTTTTAAAATACGCCATAGTTTGTTAAAAAAAAAAGAAATATTACGAATTTCACAGTGATTTTTACAGTGACAAACAGAAAATTTTATATCAAAAACGCTTCTGGAACTTGAAATGTAGCTACAAAAATGGCTTTACTAATCACTTGAACATTAAAATTAATTGAAATTAAACCGCAAACCTGATTGAACGATATGTCAACTTCGCTCAAACTCAAACTCAAATTATTTAAACCCTGTGTATAATTTTTAATACTAAGTGAACGCTTAAAATTCTATAAATTTGATTTTTAATTATTTTATTGATCAAGCCAATACATTTTTGCCAAATATTTTTAACCTTGAAATTATATTGTTACGTATTTTTGTGGGTTTAATACACTTGGCTCACATTTAACCCGACTTTGTTCAATGTCAAATACAAAATCACAATTCATAATACTTCACTTATAAATTCAAATGTCAATCTGACGTTTAATGCCAAACTAGAATTGAACTGACTGCGGAACTTAAACAGAACAAACTGATGTGTTTCGGATTAACTTTTTAATATATGGTTTGAGTTTCTAGAGTGTTTCGTCAATGTCCTATATAACTTATAAATCTCTGCAATTTTGCCACACTGTCAACATGGCAATGACAACTAGTTTATATGTACAGAGAGTGGGATAAACCATACCTTTCCCTGACAATATTAAATAAATAAATAGCGTTCTGGGAATCTGAAAAAAAAAACAATTTATTTATTTTACAATTTTTGTTCGCATAGCCTTGTTGAATATAGTTTTCAATTCTATTTAGCTTGGATTCATAACAATATTCGATATAGCCAAAAGTAAAGATATTTCACTCGTTAGTAAAATTCATATTTTTGACAAATCTCTTATACACTTGAAATACGTGGCTTTTGATGATTTTAGTTTAAGTTTCGACCCTTGCAAATCTAGTTTGTGAAGGAAAGTTTTCTATTTTATTCCAACTTATGTAAAAACACTGTATGTAGAGACGAAATGAGAGCCTCTACAGCAGTTGAATCGCTCTCGGCGGTGAACAGTCTGTCAGTGTGATGTCATGCCATAGACATCTGTAGTTGACAGCTGACGTAAGCCATACAGATCAGTGTGTACTACCAGCAACATGACGGCTAAGGATATGACGTCACCGGGTGGTAGAAATGAGTACTAACAAAAACATGGCTGTCGTCGCAAACATGCCATCAAGCGGCAGACTTGAGAATTAACTCGAACTAAACTTAGTTCTTGACAAACATATGTAAAATACATCAAATCGCGGTGTTTAAAAACGTAAAATTGTTGAAATTGCAGGGGTAGTTAATATCAGTTAATCAGTTATCCTTATAAATATTTGCAATTATACTGTGGATATTCGTGCTAAATAGTTTTCAAAGTTTTCTAAATATTTATGTTTTACTTTCGTGAATCTGTTGTAATACTCAAAGGAAATATTGTTGTTTTTTGGGTTTTATATTAACACAAGTAATAATAATTAATAACTAACAATTAACAGAGTTTTTAACAACGAATAGATGTCTTCACGCTTACATCAACCAAGAACAACGCAGAACGTATAAAAACATTAAACTTGACTCAACTCTCCTGTCATTCTCTTCTTCTTGAGCTGTGACTTCTATAATAACATAAATTCACCAATATCCTAACAAAATGCATAGAACTGTCGAAAAATCAGTTCTTTATTTTTTACATATTGATGATTGTTAAATCGAAAACGAATTCATACTCGTATGTTATTAATGAATTCAACAGAGCCTGTAGTAGGAAAACGAATGTAGAAATTTTTCATTGTGCATTTTAAATATTTCAAACATATTAATTATTTAAACGTTTTCATCGATGATTGTTGCTAAAGCTGAAATAAGAATACCGTTATTTTTATATAAAATAAGTATCCTAGAATCTGTGTGCTGTATAATTGTATTATATGATGAGTTAAGGAAGATCCCGAAAGGGAATATCCTATCCGTATAACCCTTGTAGCACATCAAACATTAAAACGAAATTGTGTTGCTATTCAGTTATTACATAACACGAAATTAATAGTAACAGTAATTAAGGAAGTAATATTATGGCAAGTAGCATTAAACAATTCTAACACACGTACATGGTAAATTGTTTTCGTAAAAGTTTCTTCACGATATTAATGCCAATAACGCAAGACAAATCAATATAAAAGCAATAAAAAGAATAATTTTCCCTAGAAAACTTTGCTGTTAGTCAATGCCATTAATGGACGTTAATTTATAAGATAGTGCGTATAATGGTTAAGTTTTACTTCAAAACGTTTTTCAGTACTTTAAATTTTATCTTGCAAGGGTAACTGTTTTGTTATTATTATTTTGCAATATGTTTATTTTTTTAACTAAACCCCTCCATTCATTTCTGTTGGTATTCACTGCTCTATGTCCATTCTCTCTAAACATCATGGTAAATGTCAAATTTTCATCATAAATATCTAAATGTCAAGATATGCCATGAAAGTATGTCGTACCGGGTGTTTGTAATGATTTTCATTTTAATGCTTTTGAAGTCAGTTTATTTGAGAAACGAAGTTAAGTTACAGTCGCTTGAAATTGCAGAAAATATTCCGTTAGCTTATTAAAACGAAAATTTGTTATTCCAGTTATCTCTTCTGATTTATTTTGCAATATGTTTATTTCTTTAACTAAATCCCTCCATTCATTTCTGTCAATATTCACTGCTCTATGTCCATTCTTCGCGGATCTTCTTCTTTCCTATTGATTTCATATTGATCATTATTTTTTGCATCCTGTCTTACTTTATGCGCTATACGTGGCCTAGCCATGTAGGTCTGGGGTCTTACAAAGGCAGATCATAATATGGTCTCCTTCCACATTCTGTGCTTATTGCCTTCATAAATGTTTCTTAACATATTTCTTTCCTATCAGTTATTCCTTTCTTCTGCTATATTAAGAACCCATGTTTTACTTACATATGTTCCTGTCGCTAGAATTACTGTCCCAATACTTTTTCTTTTTTTTAGCCAAATTTTTATTCGTCAGAACCTTCAGAGTTTCTGCTTCTCTGTGTATCCTTGCTTTCACCTCCGCGTTCTCCCATCCATTTTTTAGACTTTGTGCCCCAAAATTTGTATAATTCCTCATCCTCTTAAAATTCTACGTTCCTCCCATTACTATATATTCTGGTTTTTCTCTAGTTTATTTGTAGTCCAAATTTCGTCGCCTTCGGCCCTATTCTTCCCGATAAAAATAACCAAAGAAGATGGTTCTTTGTTTATTTTTATTTTTGATATTATAGGTACGTCATCCGCAATGGGCAGGCATTAATGTTTGTTCTTGATTATTGTTCCTTCTGTTTTATCCTTACTTCTTACTAAAATTCATACCAGTACCATGTTGAACAGAGTTTTTAATATGGGATCCCCTTGTCTGAGTTCTTTTCCACTTTAATTAATTGACTTTTGGACTTTCCATGATTTCTCGTTTATTCTTTGTAAAGTTATTTATCTTCCTTGGTATAAGTCTGTCAAAAATCCAAAAATTGAATATTCAGATTTTTTTTGTCTTCATAATCCTTTTTTCATTAAATATACTTTACTGTTTCCTACATAATTTCTTCACCTCCATTCTCATTTTTGTATAACTTTCTAAATTGAATTTCTCTTCTGTTCTCTGGTTCCACTTAGTAGCATTTCCTCAATGGCTTTCTTTACCACAGGTTTTATAGCTTGCTACATTTCTTACACCTTGTCAGTTGGTACTGATTTAGTTCCTTCTCTTCTGTATATACCTCTCCTGGATGTCTTCTCTTTGTGGGAAGGCTGAGTTAATTGTTTGCGGTTAGTCCGTTGCTATTTAGCTGATTGTGTTTTTTCCGGATTTGGACCGCGTCATTTTTTCCAATTAATTTATTTATATATCTGAACCAACGTATAAACAAAGTTTTCCGACGTTTCGCCCACACTTAAAAGGGGCTTTTTCAAGGGTGAGAAAATACAAATTTTACTTACCTTACGGCGAACACATTAGTTTTTCTCACAAACACACTTTGAAACTTTACTTTGATGAACTTGTCACATTGAAGCACAAATTGTAAATGACTAACACTTTGGATCTATCAAATGATGAAATAATAATTGGGGATGAAACAATTTTAGAAACAAAACATTGCTTGGCACTGAAAATTACGTCAAAAACCATATATCTCACGTGCAAGTTTGACCAGTCTTCCAAAGTCTTCAAGTTTCTGAAGGTTTTTAGCGATTTTCTGAAGATTGACGAGAGATGGAGCGGTTTTGATAGCAAAAACATGTTCAGCATGTGGAAATACATCGGAACCTATACATCACATGTGCAGCCCACAAGTCTTCATTTTTCTGAAGCTTTTCAGCTATTTGCTGAAGACTGAAGGGTGATAGACCAAATCTGACGACAATTTGTGTTCAGGAGGCAAAAATACTTTTTTTTATTGACTTGTGATAATCGAAAGAAATCTCCAATTCAACTTATCACTCTGTAGAGGAGAAAACTCTTGGATGGAGGATTTATGGAAATGGTGTGGCCGTACGTCAACTAACTTCTTCGGGACAACAGCATTAGAAACATTGTTAGTCATTTGGATCGCGAACCTCCAAAGGGAGACGGTACGAAAAGAAAGAAGAAGATTCCTCTGAAGAACGGTCTTTGTTAGTTCTTTCGTCAAAAAATTAATTAATCAGCCGAAATGTATTAGTTGAAGATAATCTCTAACCGTTATAGAGGCTACTCTATAACGTTTCAATAATATCCATCATTTCAAAGAATCGACAGCGTACTTATTTTGTTGTTGACTGGTTACTGGCAAGTCGAATCTACTCGTAAACCTACTCATATAGGGATACGCAAAGCGTATAAAATGAAAATAACGGCCTATTAAAAATACACTTTTAAGAATACCTCAGGAGTTTATCTGATAACAAAGGCGGTAAGACTCCTTATCTGAATGTATCGACGTGAATAGAAAAACTGCATAATACACTTCCCGCATAACGTTGCATCAGCTATGTTAAATGGTTTGTTTGTTAAAACAAATATTCAATTACAAAAGGAGCTTTGATCGTTTTAATAGTTTAAGCGTGATTATTAATTTATAAGACACAGACTTCACTGCATGAGCGTGACGTTTCATTTATTTACCGCCATCGATTAGTAGCTCTTATATTCCGGGAGCATTAGGTCGATTTAAGCCGTTTTTGCAAAATGGGGAATAGATCTATTTATTATAGGGCTGGGTTGTAGACAATATCTATAATTTACGTAAAAAAATGATGAAATGGGATCCCAGTCATATACTAGTCAATAGAGATTTTTAGGTGACATAAAATTCAACAGCAAACCGCATAAATCATCACGTAAATAATAGTTTATAAGTGATAACTGACATAATTTCAACAGCAAACTCCTAGAAGTAAAATATTTGTGCCTTAAGAACCCCAAAAAATATGGGGTATTTTCGTTTTTTGCTTATAGTGTAAATATAAATATTTAGAACTGCTCCAAAATAATAACGAGCCAACTTTGACAAACTTATATCCTGATTCAGTAAATCCATAAGTTCCTGCCAATACAATATGGTTTCAGCAAGAAGGAGCACCGCCCCATTACGAAATCAATGTCTGGCAGTACCTGAACCAAATTTTTCCAAATTGGTGGATTGAGAGATAGAATGGCCAGCACGATCTCCTGATTTGACGCCAATTGACTAAGTTTTATGGGGACATGTCAAAAGTACTGTATACAAAACTAAATCCTTCAACTTAGATGAGCTAAAAAGATGAATCACTCTTGCAATTAGATCAGTCACGAATAAGATGTTGAATAACATTAGAAAAAAATTTTGTATCAGATTAATATGTTGCCAAAACTTTCGCGGCGAGCACTTTGAACATTTCCTACATTGACATTAATGGTTTTTTGTCTTTTTATATTATTAAGGAATAATCAGTATTACTTATTAGGTTTTTAGTGTAATGTAGCGAATTTGTAAAATAAAATAATTTTCTATTTTTAATGTTAATTTTTGTAATAAATCTGAAAATACTTAATATTTCCGAAACAGTTGTGTACGTCATTGTATATAAACTAGCTGTCGCCCAGTGGTCGAAATTCGACCAATTGTGTCAATATCTGTGGCAGGTTAAGTAACCTGAAAATTGTATCGTGACATTCTAACCTAGGACTTTAGGGAGAACCGTAATTACACGGAACGGATCCAGATTCGGAACCTCTGTGTGATAGTTTCATAGAAAATCTTATATGTCGGTCTTACATCTCGCTCTACAAATAAGTAACGAAATTCAAGTTTTTTTCAGAAATAATTCATAGGACTTTATTTGTGTTCAAATTCGTAATTCTTCATTTAATATGACAACAATTCAACCGCTAATAGGCTACCCTACATATTTATTTTTTCTAACCTGCTTGTATAGCTATAATGCACTCAATTCTCTAACATTTATTAAAATCCTCATTATAATAATTCCATCTCATTATATATTTCCACCACCCTGTATATGCAACTGCTTATGGACCACGCATAATATTTTTTAACAGTTTTGAACCACCCGGTAAACCATGTATAAAGTGGCGATTTTGAAAATCATTTTCTCAAAAACTACACTGTCAATCAAGTCCAAATTTTAACAGAAGATAGGTATTATACTATACATTCGTTTGAAATAGTTTTTAAAGTTTTCCTAACATTTACGTTTTGCTTTCGAACATCCTTAAGTATGCTCAACTTTAATGTACCTAGTCGCTGTACTAGAGCTGTGAGTACCTTCAGATGCAGCAGAGCTAGAACAAACATACTGGTGAGTTTACCAATATACAAAGCGTGCTCCAATTTTAATGTACTATGCTCTAGAAGTGATAATTTCGCGTGTACTCTCAGTCAACTTGGGAAGGCTGCAGTGCAAAATTTGTAGGAGTTTTACATATAATTGTTAATAAGCTTCAAGTTTTCATACTTTCATACTTCTTATTAATTTTTTACTGTTTTTAGGGTTCCGTATATACAATATACGGATACCCTTATATCACTCCAGATTTCTCAATCTTCTTAATTTTCTCCTAAACTACTGGACGGGAGAGGTTGAAATTTGGTATCAATTTATAGTTTGGTAACCCGATCAGAAGTACCTATCGTAAAAGAAAAAAATTGATTTTAGGGGTACTTCTGGGGGGAAAAACTAAAAAAAATCGACCGCCCCCCCCTGACCTCCGAAACTACTGAGCCTAAAATTTTGAAAAAAATAGGCAATATAGAACGTTTCCCGAACTTTACAGGAAAAATAAGGAGAAACCATTAATATTAATTTTGGGGGGCAAATTATAGAATTAAATAAAAATTTAAAAATAAAAAAAATTTTAAACGCATCATGTAATATATCAAATGAAAGGTCTCATTCTGAGGTACACAAATATATTTTTTTCATATTTAAAAAAAATTATTTAAAAAGATATTAACGAAAATATACCAAAATTTACCCATTCCCCCCTTATCTCCGAAACTATAAAACGTAAAGTTTTGAAAAAAATTAAAGTTATAGGTTCTGACCTGAAGTTTACTGGAAAAATAAGGAGAAACCTCTACTTTTAATTTTGGGGGGCAAATTACAGAATTAAATGGAAAATATAAAAATAAACCCATGTTTCTAACCCATCATGTTATATATCAAATAAAGGAGCTCATTACGACGAAAACAAATATGATTTTTCATATTTTTAAAATAAATTAATTAAAAGTTATTAACAAAAATATAAAAAAAATTACCCATCCCCCTTCTTATCTCCTAAACCATAAGCTGAAAAATTAAAAAAAAAATGGAGGTATAGCCCCTCACCTGAACTTTACTGGGAAAATAAGGAGAAACCCCTAATTATTATTTTGGAGGGCAAATTATAAAATTAAATTGAAAATAATTTTTTTTTCTAACCCATCATGTCATATATCAAAAGAAAGGGCTCATTATGACGAAAACAAATATATTTTTTTCATATTTTTAAAATAAATTAATTAAAAGACTAACAAAAAAAAAGAATTTACCCATCTCCTCCCCTGTCTCCGAAACTATAAGCTGGAAAATTTTGAAATCAATTGAAGTATAGCCCCTCACCTGAACTTTACTGGAAAAATAAGGAAAAACCCCTAATATTCATTTTGGGGTCAAATTATAGAATTAAATGGAAAATATAAGATTAAAATTGTTTCTAACCCATCATGTTATATATCAAATGAAAGGGCTTATTATGACGAAAACAAATATATTTTTTCACATTTTTAAAATAAATTAATTAAAAGGTATTAACAAAAATATAAAAACATTTACCCATCCCCCCTTATCCCCGAAAACATAAGCTTAAAATTTTGAAAACAATTGAAGTATAGCCCCTCACCTGAACTCTACTGGAAAAATAAGGAGAAACCCCTAATATTCATTTTATTATAGAATTAAATGGAAAATAAAAAATTATAATTGTGTCTAACGGGTCATGTAATATATCAAATCACAGGGCTCATTATGGCGAATACAAATATATTTTTTTAATTTTTTTAAAATGAATATTTTAAAATATATTACAAAAATATTTAAAAAAATACCCATTCCCCCCGTTATTCCCCAAACTATAAGACCTAAATTTTTTGTTTATTGGAAAAATATGAAAAAATCCCTAATTCTATTATTTGGCCCCCAAATAATAGAATTAAACGGAAAATAAATTATTAGAAAACCCCATAGTAATTTTAAGGACAAGTTATTCAATTAAATGGAAAATAAAGATTCAAGTTTCAAAAGCATGATATAAAATATCAGATAAAAGGCTCATTATGTGAATTATACAAATATATCATATTTTTAAATCATTTGTATAAAAGATAAACATCGACTTAATTCCCACTTTAGAAACTACACTATTTAAATTTTGAAAAATATATTTTATTTGTATTTTTTAATAATTTGAATAACAGATTTAATATTTTATAATTTATAACTTGACCTATTTTGCCCTTTATCTTCCAATCTACAGAGCCTCAAAACTCAGACAGTAGATTATAAAAGACTTCTCTGAAAGTTTATTAGTAAAATAAAATAAAAAGTCTATGTGTGGAAAATCAAAGTATATATTTTTTATAAATTTAAAACGCTTCCTTTAAAAGATATAAGGGTAAATAAAAGAAAATGCACTCATTCCCTGCTTGTCTGAAACTGGAATATTAGAATCTTGAAGGTGGTACGGAACCCTAAGTATGGGAGTCCAACTCGCACTTGACCAAATTATTATTCTATAATTTTTATTTTTACTTTATTGTATGTATCCTTTTATTCTTTGTTTTCTTCATTTTCTTTCTGCAATTACCTTTGTTTTTCAATAACTATTCAATAACTTTAGGTATAATTTAAATTGTATAATATTCTGTAAATGGGCAACTGTTGAATAATAATAAAGCTAGTATTATTATTAATTTTGCAACATCGTTTGGACAATTAATATTTAATAAGTATGTGCAATATTAAAGTCCATTCATTGTTTAATACGTTTTGGAGATTGAAAAGGAAATTGAATACCATAAGATCACGAAAGTGCATATGAATAACTATTTAGAACGTTGGAGCAACGTTTTGATACGTTTAGCTTTAATAAATGCCAAGTACAAAACACATTCTGCATGCACGACCATCGAATTAATAGTGGAAATGCACCCGCAATCAATCACTTTATGAGGTTTTATATCATCTATCAGTGTCAAGTTTGTTTCGTCCAGTGACTTCTCATTTTGTTAACGGGAATGTAATCCTTCTGTGGTGGAATTTGTTATTTCATAAACTTAATAGACGATTAATTTTTCATAAGGAAAATGTTTATTTAGGTGAAAGTAAATCATAGTTTTCGGCAACTCACACTACTGGAAAAAAGGGATCAAAGAAGTAATTCCTACAAATATAGTAATTTCTCAAACTGATTAGAAAAATTGCCGTATCGAAGTGTCAGAAAAAAACATTTTAAAGCTACATGTCTCTTGTTTTGAGAGATTTTTGTGTAATTTTTTTTCGAAGATACAAGGTGTACGCAATGGTAAGAGATGTTATTGAGAAAATTGGCAATTTTTGCGTTCTGATCTTGATATTTTGCAATGCAAAGCTCGTATTAGATTTAATATAAGATTAATAAAAAACAAATACCTCCATGTAGTTATTTATAGGGTTCTGTATAAGGGTTATTCTCAGATAAGAGGTATTGTATCCATAGAGAATGCGGCGACGGCAAAATCTTGGAGTTTCTTGATTAAACAAATATTTTACGTTTTTAATGTCTTTTATGTAAACATTTCCAAAAGGGCAACTCAATTTATACATATTTAGTTACTTTTTAGAAGGTCAAGGTAAATACATCAGGCAGGATAGAGACATCAACATCAGGGGAGAGACTTTGATGTAATAAAACACTGAATACAATCAACTTTAATCTAACATTGTACTTATCTTGCAACTGCAATATTGCGATATGTGAATCAATCATCTGACGCCGATAGCAGATCCAAAGCTATTGAAACGTTGTGAGGTCAATCATTTCAAGACGATTGAAGTCCAAGGAAACTTCGAGGAAGGAGTTACATTGTCTACCAGAAGGTCCTTTGACTTTTCGGTTAGTTTCCATCAATTGTACTTTTCCAAATTTTCTCAAAGATTTAATATATTTTTCGTTATGTAAAATGCCATACTTACTAACCAATTTCCCACTTATATATTTTTTAAAAACTTGTTTTTCCATTTCATTTGGTGGGTCAGAACAATTCTGGAAACAGTAGTTTTTTCTTTATTCTGTCTCTAGCTCTTGGAGAATTCATCACTTGTTCTACTTTGCTGTTAGGTGTAAGTTTTTGAGGCTTTTGTAATCTTTGTAATATTTTTTGTTAAGCGCTAATTAATTATTAATTAATTTTTTTATTAACTAAATATCTTCTATCTCGGTCTGATTTAATTTTAGCAGCTATAACTCTTTTATCAAAATTCCCTTTCGGTGTTTGAACATCATCAGCCGAAATATGTGGCGTCACCAGGACATTAGTAACATTTCGAAGGGCAAGTCGATGCCTACGCCCTCTTGCTATCTTTTTTTATATCTTTCGTGTCTTTCGTTGCTATCTGGGGGTCAGTTGGGCGATCGTTTTTATTACTCCTTCTCTTTCTTTTTGTTTTTGCACTTCATATTTTTCAGTATAATTTTTAATCCTGACATTCCTCGTCTCACTACTGGTAGCACACCTTCCCGCCTGTGAGTCTATTGAGTGGCTTGGCGATATTGGCAAATCCTGCTACATACCGATAGTACGTGCATAACCCTAGGAAACTTCTTAGCTGGTGGATATCTTTAGGTGTGGGTCATTCTTGGACGCCTTTGATTTTCTGTTCATCCACAGTTACTTCGTCTACAGAAACTACATGTCTAAGATAAGATATTGTACCACATTTTGGCACAGTTGACACTTCTTCGGGCTTAAGATTACTCGGGAAGTTCAAAGTCGCTAACCTTAAAAATTAAAAAAAACATATCATATTGATCATATCATCATTTCCCTGATGACGATAGCAGATATAAACCTATTAAAAGGTTTTGAGATCAACCATTTCAAGACGATGTAAGTCCAAGGAAACTTCGAGGAATATCATATTGATTTAGAATGTTTCTTGGGAACATTGGTAGAAGTTAGCTATATCTGAATTAGTTTGCACAAATATCTTATAAGTCCACATTATCTCCCCTGGTCAGTGAGTATCTCCACATAATTTTTAACTGACTTAAGTTAATATTGAATTAATACTATATCACACCTCAACCAACATACTCTTATTACGGCAGTAAGTGCAAATAAATTAACTGAAGTTTATAATTTTTACGAATTACCAGTGGAGAGACATAATGACCTTGCGAAACCAGTGCACCCCACAGTTGCATCGCATTAACTAACAAATGGCAGCAATCAAACGGCTCTTATGTTTAGTATTACTAACTTCACGTTGTTGCTCGTCCTTGAGCACTACTTAGAATATGGTCGTCCAATATTTCTGTTCGTATTAACGGACAAAAATTCGCCAGGGGAGACCGCAAAAAAGCGGGACAAAAATCAAGTGTAAAAATTATTGAAAATAAACAAATATTGTTGTATTTTACCTTAATAATACTTAAGTATACTTGTTTAAATTTCTGCTAAATATAATTTAGTTGGCAACTGTGCTAAAGAAGATAAGTACTGTCTGCGGGTTTAATTAAAAACGTGAAAGGGACAGGCCAGGGTAGAGACTTTTTCAGACTTAAATATGGAATTACAGGAAAATGTACTTTAATTGGAGATTAAATCATAATACTATTTGTAAAATACATTGAGCTACTGTGATTTATTGAATAAAATCGCAGCATATAGAATAAAAAAGCTATTTTATTATGATTGCCGTACATATTACCTCTTATCTGAGAATGACCCATATACAATATACGGATACCCTTATAATATCACTCCGGATTTCTGCCTCTGTCACATCACAGCAATTTTCTCCTAAACTTCTGTACGGAGGAGGTTGAAATTTCGTATCAATGCATAGTTTGGTGACCCGATCAGAAGTACACATCGTAAATGAAAAAAAATTTGATTTTAAGGGTACTTCTGCGGGGGAAAACTAAAAAAATCGACCGTTCCCCCCCTGATCTCCGAAACTACTAAGCCTAAAATTTAAAAAAAAAACGAAATATAGATCGTTGCGCGAACTTCACAGGAAAAATAAGGAGAAACCATTAATTTTAATTTTGGGGGGCAAATTATAGAATTAAATGAAAATTTAAAAATATATTTTTTCATGTAATCATGTAATATATCAAATGAAAGATCCCATTCTGAGAAACACAAATATATTTTTTTATATTTAAAAAAAATTTGTCAAAAAGACATTAACGAAAATATACCAACATTCACCCTTTACCTCCCCTTATCCCCGAAACTATAAAACGTAAAGTTTTGAAAAAAATTAGAGATATAGGGTCTGACCTGCAGTTTACTGGAAAAATAAGTAGAAACCTCTACTTTTAATTTTGGGGGGCTAATTACAGAATTAAATGGAAAATATAAAATTAAAATTGTTTCAAACGCATCATTTTTCCATGTTTTTAAAATAAATTAATTAAAAGATATTAACAAAAATATAAAAAATTACCCATTCCCCTCCCCCCTTATCTCCGAAACTCAATTTACTCGAAAACCATTGGAAATATCAAAAGATAATATATTTTTTACGTAAAATTGTTTTTTATCCAAATAGGACGCTTATGATTTGCATGTTATTTACCGTAAAAAGTTATGTAAGACCCATACATTTTAGAAATTTATTTTCGACCGTTTGTCAATAATAGGAAAAAACAGTTTCGTTTGATTCCTATTATAGGCATAACTTGCTACGGATGCGTTTTAAGGCACATGCTAATAGGGACTTGTTTTTAATGAGTTATATGCACAGTTCTGTACAAGTTTGGAATCCTCGTTCTTTTTGAAGTCGGTAAAAAAAATGGATTAAATTCTCGTGTACAAGGAGTTGCATAAGATTAGTAGGGAAGTGTATCCCAGACGCTTAGTGAGAGTAACATTAAAAGTTTGTTACTAAAGCCTTTTTGAAAGCAAATTATTAAAATATATTCTTACATATGAACTCGTTCATGGGTCGTTACACGACATATTAAATTCGAGATAGGACCCGTCCGAAATACGAACGACCAATCATAATTTATTCAAAAATGCACAAGTTGAACAATATCGCGAACAATATTGAAACTGCCTTCTGGAAAATCGCATAAGTTTCAGTTTGCATCAGCATACTTCTGCAACAACTCCTATAAATTGCAATCGGACTTTACACAATCCCATTGCCCGCTTAAAATATTTCTCATCTGTTTTATCTCTCTTTGGAGTTTCTTCCTTTGTTTCCATCCGAAAACAAAACTGCAATCAGACGAAGTTCTTGGCTTCGGATGATGGCGGCAGTATCGAACAGTTTTTATCTGTCGACTACAAAGTGCGACTTTTGCAAAGGAATATCGCGCCGTATGTAACCTTATCAGTTGACTTTTGGCATTGGTGAATTGAAACAAAAACTCTCTCTCAACTTCCTGGGGGAAACAATTGACATGGAACTAATGCTAAGACGTGGTCTGGATAAGCGTGAGATTGAACCTTATGCAGCGCTACCTTCTGAACTCGGGGATAAAAACTTTATACAAAGTCGAAAGGAACATCGGATTGGCGTCATTGGGTCTTAGAGCCTCGGAGCTTATTGTCGTAATAACGTCGGACGTTTGGAAAAAACAATATTGGCTCACAACTTTCGAAAACTTTAATATGTACGCATACTACACCTATTTCAGTGATCACCTTATACCACCGATTTTTCACAGATGGTTGCTGACTTGCTTTTTTCAAATAGACCTAGAAAAACAAGTTCAGAAATCTCACTAAAATCTCACTGCGCGGGTTCAATTATTTCTAAATGATTGTTGGTAAGTGCTTGAATATCCTGTCTGTCCATTTGGATATTCTCTACTCATTTCTTTTCTGTAACAGATTTATATAATGGAGACAAATGGAGACAAGTTGCCAAAAAACGTATGCACCAGTCAATACAGATTGTTAAGTGACATAAAATTCAACTGCAAACCGTTTAGGCCATCACATTAGTAATAGTTAATTAGACATTAACTGACCTGATTTTAACAAAGTCGAAGAAGTAAATTATTTAAACAATAAAACCTATGAAAATGTGATTTTCTTTTGATTTTTGCTTGTGTAATGAAAATTAATGAAGGAATTTTAATACTCTCAACGACAAAGTTATAATGAATCTGAAAATCATTAAAATTAGTCCAGTTCGGAGGATTTTTCACTGATAAAATCCAAATAAAGATAAAAAATGACTTTTTTTATCTTTCCGCTCAATGATAGACAACAATGTTAGATTAATTAAGCTCAATATGGATTTTGTCAGATAAGTAGTTTTAGCAGAATCTAAATATAAATAGGCAAAGACAATACGGTTAGATACCATTTATGCTTTAGTAGCTACAGACGACCTTCAGTGCAGAATGCTAAAATTAATTTATAATATTGGTTCAATAATTAAATAATAAAGTAATAAAAAAATCATTATTACATGCATATAATAAAGACAAACTAAATTAAATGTAAAACAAAAAGTATTGGCACTTCGCTAAAGTTAGCCTACATAGTCATGCTATTGAAATAGAACCAACGAAAAATTATAATACATAATAATCGCCGTTTATTGGGCGCCCTCAAGTTTGCAGTTTGCAACTTTCATTGCATTGTAAATAAGGTTTGTCGAAACTAAAATCAGAGTTATTTGCACCTCATCAATTTATTTCTAATATCTTCTTTATTTTAACCGTATACTTTTAATTTAGAGTCCTTTTATTTTTGTCGGGTAACTTTTATATAAGTTTAACTAAGATTACAGAAAATTGTGAAAATATGCACAAATTCACGATAAATAGGTAGATCTGACAACACTGAATGCTTAGCCATCTGCCGAAAATTTGAATTAAATTTTGACATTTCATTACTTTTGTAGCGATTAGGTTGAAAGTTTTCAATTCAATAAGACATGATTTCAAAGTATTTTCAAGGTTTCAATATCAATTCCCAGAAAAAATTCTTAAAAATAGACCTAACTATTATTAATTAACATTATGTGATTCCTATTTCTTTATATTTTCTACATAAAACAGAAATCGTCATGGGTTAGGTACTATGTTGGTAAGTAAATTTTTTATATTGAAAATCATACTGAAAATTTATGTTTTCTGACAATGTGGGTATCTTATGGTTAATTAAGTTTACATTACATGGTCCCATTGCTGCAAAGTTCTGACTGTTAAAAACATTTTAAAGATTAGTTTGAATATATTGGTTAAGTTATTATTTATTCTAGAGTAAAATATATTTTTTTACATATTACCTTTGAAATTGTACACTTCTGGCTTTAAAAATCACAACCTAAATGTTCAAAAAATTTAAAATCCAAAACGCTCTACACGACAACAGAAATCACTGCGTAATTATATATGCTAGGTTGGTTTTCAAATGATAATAAACACGGCAGTGCTGGGTAACGCTCTTTAGACCAAGTGATGACCATCTTTTACTATCTTTGGAGTTGCCTATAGTTCAATAGGACAATATTTAATGTTGTAAATTATAGATCAGTATTGATTTTTCGGACAAGAAAATAATATTTGTAATTTTTTGTTGTGATTATAATTCTGTCATTAATATTATATAATTTTCACAATATTCCGAAGGTGTTGTGCAACAAATCATCAATCAGCGAATAATGGAAATGTCATTAAATATTAGAGTTTTCATTGAATCCGCAGATAATTGGATCGAACATGTTGCGTAAACATATTTATGTAAAAATAATCCTACAACTATATACATACATAAAAAATATTTCGAAAATTATTTCTATAAACGTAATCCAAATAAAGTAATAGGGATAGCAAAGGCCTGGCCTACTTTTCTAATTTCCCCTCAACTCTATATCTTATACAGAAAAAATAACGTCAATAATGTTCAACTCATAATTTTAATGAATTAGGGTCGAATTTCGACCACTGGGCGACCGCTAGTTGTTATTTAAACATTTAAAAGAGATATCTTGAGAACTGCGTTCATCTGATAGGGATATATCAAATATATTTTAAAAGTTTATATTATATACTTCAATTTGTATATCTTGGATTTTTGCTTAAATGCTGTAAAAAATAATTTAGGAGAATTGAACTTTTTGCGTGACAGGTTACTGACTATGGGGCGCAAGTGAACTTACGTGAATGTCACAGGTAAAAATTGAACTTTTCGATGCAGTAATGGATAATTCTTATTCTATATTTTATTATCATATATGTCTTACACTTTTAAATATATTATCTCTAAGATATTAACCTCGTGTGTCATGAATGGCATGTCCAAATGAGTAGTCAGTTGCAATCCTGCGAAAATTATTTATTTCACAATACTCATCTTGAGAATAGTTAATCGTAACATCATATGCTGCCATTGAAATCATTCAATGAAGAAAAATCCTTTATCAAAAATTTTCTCCACTGATGTTCTTAGTTTGTTTTTCAATCAGATGTACAATTCCTTCCAGATTTAGCAAAGAATTATTTCCTCCTAGTAACTTTTGGGATGTTCTTAGTTTGTTTTTCAATCAGATGTACAATTCCTTCCAGATTTAGCAAAGAATTTGTAACTAGAATAGTATTGTATTAAAAAAAATACATCAGCTCTTCCAATTTTAAGCCCTTTATTGCTGGTTAGTTGAAATAACAATTCTGACCTTGGTTCTCCTTAGGAAACTGACTTACTATTTAGCTTTGACCTAACTAATGCACATGTGCTTATCCTTTTTTTTGACTATAATTATTCAATACCCTCAAAATTATGATATTTGAATCTTAACCCAACTACTGTACTTTAATTATCTAGCAATTTTTAGAATTTTGTTGTTAAAACAACTGAAAATATTTTCACTAAATTTTCCTGATTAAAGTTGTGTTGGTGTAAAGATTTTGGCAAATCTAAATACAATCCAAAGTAGAGTAAAAAATGTCATAATTAAAGTCTAGTGGTGCTTATTTGGATACCGATTATCAAAGTATCTCGAAAGTAAATTGTGACATAAAGAATCTGGTCAAGTGCGAGTTGGACTCGCATACTAAGGGTTCCGGACCACCTTCAAGATTCTGATATTCCAGTTTCAGACAAGCAGGAAATGAGTGCATTTTCTTATATTTACCCTAATATCGTTTAAAGGAAATGTTTTAAATTTATAAAAAATATACACTTTGATTTTCCACACATAGACTTTTTATTTTATCTGCTTCAGGATTCACTTGATTTTTATCACAATATATACATATGCATTTAATTTTCTAAATTGGCCCCCAAAAATTAACTTTCAGAGAAGCCTTTTATAAACTACTATCTGAGTTTTGAGGCTCTGTAGATTGGAAGAAAAAAGGGCAAAATAGGTCAAGTTTTAAATTATAAATTATTAAATCTGTTATTCAAATTATTTAAAAACACAAATAAAATATATTTTTTAAAATTTAAATAGTGTAGTGTCTAAAGTGGGAAATAAGTCGATGTTAATATCTTTTAAACAAATGATTTAAAAATACGATATATTTGTAATTCACAAAATGAGCCTTTTATCTGATATATTACATGATGCCTTTGAAAATTGAATTTTTATTTTCCATTTAATTGTATAATTTGTCCCTAATATTTTTTCTTATAAATTTCAAGTGAACTCCAGTACCCCTAATTATTTTCAAAATTTTAGGTAGTATGGTTTCGGAAATAAAGCGAGAAATGATTTTTTTATATATAATTTTTATATTTTTGTTAATATCTTTTAATTAATTTATTTTAAAAATATGAAAAAAAATATTTGTTTTTGTCATAATGAGCCCTCTCATTTGATATATAACATATTAGAAACAATTTTAATCTATATTTTCTATTAATTCTATAATTTGCCTCCCAAAATGAATATTAGGAGTTTCTCTTTATTTTTCCAGTAAAGTTCAGGTGAGATGCTATACCTCCATTTTTTTTCAAAATTTTCTAGCTTGTGGTTTCGGAGATAAGGGGGGGATAATTTTTTTATATTTTTGTTAATATATTTAATTTATTTATTTTAAAAATATGAAAAAATATATATATATTATATCGTCATATATATATATATCATATTGATATATAACATGATGGGTTAGAAACAATTTTAATTTTATATTTTCCATTTAATTGTTAAATTTGCCCCCAAAATTAAAAGTAGAGGTTTCTCCTTATTTTTTCAGTAAACTTCAGGTCAGACCCTATACCTCTAATTTTTTTCAAAACTTTTCGTTTTATAGTTTCGGAGATATGGGGAGGGGAATGGGTAAATTTTCGTTAATATATTTTTAACTAATTTTTTTAAATGTGAAAAAAATATATGTGTGTCTCTCATAATGGGACCTTTCAATTGATGTATTACATGATGGGTTTGAAATTTTTATTATTTTTAAATTTTCATTTAATTCTATAATTTGCCCCCCAAAATTAATATTAATGGTTTCTCCTAATTTTTCCTGTAACGTTCGGGCAACGTTCTATATTTCCTATTTTTTTTTTAATTTAAGGCTCAATACTTTTGGAGATCAGGGGGAACGGTCGATTTTTTAGTTTTTCCCCTCAGAAGTACCCCTAAAATCAAAATTTCTTCTTTTACGATATCTACTCCTGATCTTGTCACCAAACTACACATTGATACCCAATTTCAACCTCTTCCGTCCAGTAGTTTAGGAGAAAATAGCTGTGACGTGACAGAGGCAGAAATCCGGATTGATATTATAAGGGTATTCGTATATTGTATATACGGAACCCTAATAAGACGGAAAGAAAGCCTTATGGAATGTCAAGACTTTGCAATGTTACTGTTCACAACTTAGGTTGGACCACTTTCCAAAGTAATATGTTAAAAAAGTATCAATATTAAAACTGTATTAAGGTAAATCAATTTAGGGCTGTTTATACGAATTCGTACAAACATAAATATTTTGCAAATTCAATAAGGAACTTTCCCTTTTACTGTAACAAATTAAGAAAGTAAAGGTCGCCATTCACTTTTAGTTGACAAAACCCCACAAAATTTTGTTCCCTATACATTCCTCGAAACGGCCTAATACCACGATGGTAACAGCAATTTAATGAAAGATAGTATCAAACAAATCATGAATCACCTGCCAACATCTGCTCAATACTACAAAAATAATATAAAGATTAATATATGTACAAAAAAATTAAAAAACTAAAAAAATACGCTTTAGTGGCAAACCGAACTAAAAAGCCGAAAATAATTTTTAATTATGAACAGTTTATATTACATCAGTAGAAAGTGAAAAGCGTGGGGTGCATTTCACTATATTTGCATACCTGTCCTCTTATAAATAGATGCCAATAGAATAATTGTAAAATTTAATATTTCAAGTACGTGGGGTACTCTGAAGAGAATTATTTTGTTAATAACTGAAATTTTATTATTTTTTTATTTTGAGGTAATTAATCATAATTGATTGTTCGATTTTCTACTGCTGTAATAGAAACTGTTCATAATTAAAAATTATTTACTGCTTTTTAGTTCGGTTTGCCACTAAGGCGTATTTTTTTTTAGTTTTTTTAAACTATAATTATTTTCTAGGATTTTAGTCTTATAACGATGTCTATAGTATTTATAATTAAAAATTTTACTTCATGTTTGCGTAACCTTTTCATGTCATTACAGCAAGTTCTACTACTGCCAACTAGATGGCAGTAATTAATTAATTACAAGTGACAAAAAGACAACAAACGGGAAAATTCACTTAAAGAATTGTATTGTCATCTGCCATTGACACGTGTGCCAATTTTCAACTTAATTGGTCTTAATTAAGTTGGTGAAAATTACATTGGAAGTACATAGATAAATACATACGTACACATAAACCTAATAAAAGCGTATTAAAAAAATAAAAATCTTTTAGTTTTTAATGCAACAAATTTATGAAATTTTTAAAATATATCTATTTTTCTCGATTTTTTCAACTTTTCTCAGCGGAAAATACCCCTATCAGGACCTATAAACGCTCATTTCGAATGTTTTCTTATTCTCTACAACTTTTCCATCGACAAGACCACGATTTCTTTATTGATATTTTCAATACAAGCCAAGCACAAAAAAATCCATATTTATGCTAGTTTTTGTTTAATTTTTTTCTAGGAATTTTCTATTAAAATCGTGTAAAATATCACCTATGAACCAATACTGAAGCGATGGCATCGGCGGTTTGCTCTTGAATTTTATCTCCAAAAATGCTACAATTTTGCTCTATTGACTGATGTAATGAAAAACATGTTTTTACTTAAATAAAAACAAACTTGTTTACATATAACCGGATGTCTTTTATCGAGACTGGATGGGGTTTTCTTTCGTACGCATTGAGTTCAAATACTGTTCTTTGAAACTTCAAAATTTCCCTTACGGCTCAACGAACCAGCAGAATTGATTTTCTTCAGGCAAAAATGCGTTCAAATACACATCATAATGTAAATTACAACATCAATCGCTTAGTTATCGATTGCATTTTTTCCACTGACCCGTAAAATTCATTTATAAAGAGACCTACACAAGCCATCTAAAATAAAAACTTAAATTTACTCTTTACACTTTGAGTTTTATCGGATCCACGAATTGTCTGACGAGGCTCAGCAATAAAAATAAACTTCTCCTAATACAGACTGATAGTCACTTGTCCAGAACCCGAATAAAAATAAAACGCCTACGACCCCTTTTCCGCTTCGAATTCAACCCGGTTTCTCTGATGATGAAAAATGCATCACAAGACCAATTGAAATTTCCCGGCGACCTTTTCATATTAGAGCGCTCTGTTTATACAACGCTTTCCAATTAATAATAAACAAGTTTTGTTTTTGTTTTGTCTCTCCATCAGGGCGCAACGTTCAGTTCCTGAATTGCTTTATTAATCCCAGGACCTGATTAAATCTCAAATCGCCTACGCGAAGTATCTAAAATCCATTCCATTAAAACTTGGTGGGGTTTAAATGGGAAATCACATAATTGATATTAGCCTCTAGTAGATGAAATATCGGGGACGTTTCCGGTTTGTGGTGTCTCTCTCTCTCTCTCTCTCTGGGGCTATAACATCGAGGATATTTTTAGAGAGAAATGTGTTGCATTAACTGCATTACTGCAGAGAGAAATGACCCGACTTAAAAACTTCTAAATGGAAAAACAACAAAGAGGGAATTGTACGTTAGACTCGATTTTATTTCACACTGCAAAGGCTGTAAAGTGTAACTGTTTTTGAAAGGAATTACGTTATTCAATAGTGCTATGAGCCTGGTTTTGAAAACATAAAGGGATTTTTGGAAGTCGAAGCAAGTTAATGCTGTGCCTTGATGCCTTGATTAAATTTGTTGGCTTTCTATCACAAGTATTAAGTAAATTTAAGTGTTATTAGACAACACAAAGCCGCTCACTTAGTGTGGACAAGAAAACACACAAATAGGCTTTTACCCCGGTGGAGAAACGTCCTTTTTTTCCGACGAATCCAGGTTCTGATTGAAGAGTGACAGCCGACGTCCGAGGGAGCGTGACTAGAGAAGTTGTTCCTTGGCAGAGAGCGTGCGAGGTATTTTCAGGAGGTATTAGTTACGGCCATGGGACAAGATGTCATTAGACAAACTATGCAATCCATGAGCGAAAATCTTGGGGAAAATTATAGTTTTATGGAAGATAGTGCTCGATCATGGACCACAAGATGGATCCAAAATATGTTGCTCTTCCAACATATTTTGGAGCAAATTTGACTGGATTGATAAGCAATCTTGGCGGATATGAATCTACCTGAGCAATGGTGGGATATGATTGGCAGAGCAATATTTGGAAAAATCTATAATTTATTATGTTTTCTATTTGTTTGCCGCTGGCAAAATTGATTGTGTGGCCATTTTGGAATTAATGTTGAAATACAGCAGACGTTATTGGTTTGATTACTTTTATGTTTTTTTTAGGCAATAACACCACAATCGAAATAAAACGACGTATATTGAAGGAAAAACCAATCGTTTCAAAGTCTATTCTGACTTCGTTGTCAATGGCTTTATATTTATTGATGAAAATTGCAAAAGAAAATTATTATCAGAATAATAATGGACTCGAATGTACAAGACATATAAAAATATTTTATTTTTGTTAATATCTTACCCCTTAATAGGGATTACAATTAAACGTTTTAAAAACACTCCAAAACAACAAAATATATTATTTGAAAACTATCCCTTCATTTGGGCCTCTGGTGACCTGCTGAATATATCCGGCCTCAGTTTTGTATCGGGATACGTATGTATGTATACTTTATATTCACTTTGATTCAAATCACTTTAAAAAATATATATTTATTTAAAAACATACACAATTTAAATATGAACAATTAAAATGATTAACTACTTGAATACTTAATACTATAAGTGATATTATTTGAATGACAACACGAGATTGTTCTCAGTTGCTTTTATAACATTTAGAAAAGTGCTGATGCAAGTCAGCGATTTTACTGGTTGAACGGTCTTGTGTAGGTTTCCGGGAAGTTGTTTGCATATAATTCAAGATGAAATTTGATATCTCTGGGAAGTCACTTACGCTTTAAATTCCGTTGACTTCTTGAGTGTGAGAACTAATTGCTAATATATTTTGCATATAACAACTCCCCTTAAATATCAAAAGTTGATGCTATAAAATCAACTTTTCGAAATAGAAACATAAAATAATAAAATCATGAGATGGAATGAATGTCCTGCAAGGAAAGTAATTATCACCTGTTAATATTTAAATAGCTTAACATAAATAATAGTGTGTAATGCGAAATATGATTAAAATAAAATAATAGGTAAAAATCAAAATATCAATTTGTAAACTAAAATCAAAATATGTTAAAATAAATGAGTAATAAAATAATACGAGTAATAATTAAATGCTTAACCTAAACATATCAAAATAAAATATAAAGTAAAAGGAAATGTGAATAAAAATAGTGTGTAAAAATAAAAAGGATAATAATATAGATCAATATCGGTGGCAGGGTGCTGAGGAGGCGGGCCCCTGCCGTCCAAAGAGCTACAGCCCAAGAACCAGAAGAACTACAACAGCACTTACCAATAGAGTCACAACAACACTCAAGCGGGACTGAAAAGACAGCGCACGAAATGGACTAGCGCCGTAAATGAATTTATAATACGCACGTTTTACAGAATTACGAGTCTTGGGCAGGATAAGACTGGATATCGCCAAATACTCCATCAAGAGTTCTGTCGTGAGTACCCAGAGCTTCAAGTTACCGAACAGAGAGTCGCAGATCAATATCGGCTCATCTTGAGAAACCGCCTGAACAGCTGGACACAATAAAGAGCGAAGTGGAGTGCGAACTATTTGGTCGAAATACAATCGATCCAGAGCCTGAAACACCTTTGATTCAAAGAGCGGACAAAGCTCAAGAACTTCAACAAGAAACTGGGTACCGTCTTGCAGGCTATGAACAAATTTATCTTGCCAAACTATGTTTTAGGTGCTAATACGTTAGAGTCGCTACACACAATCATCTTACTGTGCTGCAACTTCCATCTGCAGAACAATCGGGGTCGCAATTAGACCAAAGAAAGATCCTCCCCAATTTAGACAAACACCTCGAATACCACCTTGGCACAGAAGGCTTGAAGGGAAAATCAATTCTCTTCGGAAAGACGTTGGAAGACTGACCGAGTACCAACGTGAGGTCAGGAACAACAGAATAGAAAGGCTTGTCATGACTATCATGGACAATAACCGAATACATTCTCAGTGGGATGGAGAAAACATCACATCTCAGCAGTATCTGGACAGTCTACGACAAAAGCTCTCCATCTACACAAGTCGATTGAGAAGGTACAAAACCAGTAACCAACGGAAACTAGACAACACACTTTTCCGACAGTCAGAAAAAGGGTTTTATAGAAAACTTAAGAACATCAATAATAATGAAGTCCCTAGTTACCCCAGTAAAACAGAGATCGAGGATTTCTGGAAAACACAGCTTTTCACAAAATCTCCTTTAACTCCAGAGCCAGCTGGATTAATGAGAAGGAGGCGGCATTTCAGAACAGAACAGGATGGCATGCAACACCAGCCATTTACAACACATCCAACATAATGAAGCA
This sequence comes from Octodonta nipae, assembly GCA_034190945.1. Classification (NCBI taxonomy): domain Eukaryota; kingdom Metazoa; phylum Arthropoda; class Insecta; order Coleoptera; family Chrysomelidae; genus Octodonta; species Octodonta nipae. The sequence continues at coordinate 43,525,112 of CM067216.1, read as the reverse complement.
CCTCCATAACTGGAAAGCACCAGGACCAGCTGGTGTGCAAAATTACTGGATAAAGAAACTGTACGCAACCCATGGAACACTACAAAAACCGCAGCCCAAAAAAAACCGACGTGTCCCAGCGTTTTTCCAAAAAAGAACACCTGAATTTCCTCACTGTATATATATAAAATGTCACTTTGATGATTAAATTCTCTGATCATAAAAAAATATAATCTAGTAACAGCAGAAACATGTTCTATTAGCCAAAGTCTCCCTAAAGTTTATCAAAGCACCTTCATATATATCTAAGTTCCCAATCCGAAGTCAAACTACTGGGTGATCAAGAACTTGCCTCGTTATCCCTAATAAGCCCTCACATATATAAGAACGAGATAGAAAAAAAAACGGAAATTGTTCTTGGGAACGACCTTTATTATAATCAAAATAAAATCCGACTGAGATTAATGCCTGAGGGTAGTATCGTGTCCCAGTCGTTCGCCTCAACCTGGACTACCTCGATAAGATTTGGTTTCTCTCAGGATTTGCTGTAGCAATTTAACTTTGCCCATTATATCCAGTCATTTCTGCAGCTTTACGTGCTCTCGTCATCTTTCTTCGGTATAATTGTATAAGACACCCTTTTTCCCGTCGACTGACTGCCGTTTTCCATCGGGCAGATCAAACAAAATAAATGATTCGTTCCTGCTAACGAATTAAAACTTTTTTCCGTAAGGTACAACGTTTCCAAATTACTTACGAGTTTGTAATCCGACCTGAACGTCGTAAACAATAATGCTTAAACGGACATAAATTATGAGGAGAAAGAAAGTTTTAAGCCCTTTTTATTGCTTCTACTCATTCTGGTTTTAAAACGGCTTGAAAACTAGATTAAGAAAATTATTTTATTGTCGAAATTTATTAGGAAAGTTTTTGGTTTTTTTGGCGCCCAACGAGTTGGACAACTATCGATCTAAAATTCTTCATTTTGTTGTTTTCAAATACGTATATAGGATGTGTTTATTTACGAGTAGTATAGAATTTTCTTTACTACGAAAGATGAGTGAAAATACCAGACACCTTTCTTATGGAAAAATGGACTTCTGTCAATTTGTTTGAAATTTTGGTATGTGGTAGAAGTTGAATGTTCTGAAAAATGGACTCAAACAAATTCTATGACTAGTTTTCGAGATACTGGGTGTTAAAAATCGAAAATGACACATTTGTAATATCAGATTTCGCATGATAGTGTTTTATTTCCGGTTAGTGGAGAAATTGTGATTTGTACATTATTGGACATAAATATTTCACAAAGAATTGCCATACATTTTGCTAGATTATAGGGTATTTAAAAAATACGTAACATGTGTTTTTGAAAAAAACATTTTTTTTATTACAACGTTGAAATCATAAGAAGATCTTTTTGCACAATTACTATTTCATTAAAGTAATAATTTCTTGGATTTGCTTCATATAATATACAGTGTGAGCCATAGATATAGCTATAGAAGACATATATTGTTTTGTCCTATTAATGAGTCACCCTGTACGAACCATTCTCACTGCAATTTCAATAAGACATTAAACAGATATATGATCCGTCTCTTGATACTCTACAGGATGTTAAACTCATTGCAAAAACTATACATATTGAAAAAAGGTAGTTTTTTATACTACCCTGTAGTTTTACATTCTCTCCGTCAAGTTTGTATTTTATAACATTGTTACGTTAACAAGTGTTCACTGTTTAACTGACCAGAATATAATTACAATTGTATGACTAGATTTCGACATATAGGTTGTTAAACATCGGAAATGTCTCCTTTTTCTTATCAGATTTCTCATACCAGACGTGCATTGTTTCCGTATATTGCAGGAAAGCTAATTTTCGCATTATTTGACACAATTATTGAATAAAACAATTACCATTAATTATCTTTGATTACAGTGTGTTTCCAATATATGTAACATGTTTATTCAGAAAACTCATTTTTTTATTACAACGATGAATACATAAGATGTAATCGCATACAGTGGGCATATACCATTTTTTAACATTAATGAGTATAAACTACAAACTAAAATTCTTTAATTTGTACAATTTTTACAAACTTGTAGAAATTAGTGTGATGAGTCGTAGATTTGTATAATTTAATATAAAAATTTCAGGACGCATGGTTTATACAGGGTTACTCATTAATGGAAAAAATAATAGATGCCCACTTTAGCAATATTTACAACTCACACTGTATAATGTATGAACACGTTCCAAAATTAATTTCCTTAATATTATATTAACTGAGCAATTAGATCTTCTTATGTATTCAACGTTATAATAAAAAATGAGTATTCTAAAAAAACATGTTGCGTATATGTCAAACAATGTGCAAACCAAGTTTTTTTTCAATAAACGGAAATAAAACACAACTATTATGAGAAATCTGATACGATAAAAGTGACATTTCCGAAGTTTAACACTATATCTCGAAAACTGATCATACAATTTTAATAATATTCTCCTCAGTTATACACAGAACATTTGGTAACGTAAAAATGTAATAAAATGCAAAGTTAACGGAGAGAATTTACAACTACGGGGTAGTATAAAAAATACATTTTTTCAATATGTATAGTTCTTGCAGTTAGTTTAACATCCCGTTGAGTATAAAGAGACAGATAATATATCTGTTTAATGTCTTATTAAAATTGCAGCACGAATGGTTCGTACAGGGTGACTCATTAATAGGAAAAAATAATATATTCCTTCTTTAGCTATATTTATGGCTCACACTGTATATTATATGAAGCATATCCAAAAAATTTATTACTTCAACGAGATATTAATTGTGCAATAACATCTTCTTATGTTTTGAACGTTGAAATAAAATTAAAAAAAAATAATAATTTTTTTTCTAAAATCACATGTTACGTATTTTTTAAATACCCTGTAATCCACCAAGACTTATGGCAATTGTTTTGTGAAATATTTATGTCCAATAATGTACAAATCACAATTTCTCCAATAACCGGAAATAAAGCATGTCCATCATCGGAAATATGATACCAAAATTCGGCATTTTCGATGTTTAACACTCTGTATCTCGAAAACTAGTCATAGAATCTGTTTGAGCCCATGGACTCCTTTTGTCAGAACATCAACTTCTACAACATACCAAAATTTCAAACAATTTGACGGAAGTCCATTTTTCCATAAGAAAGGTGCCTGGTCCTTTGATTATTCTCTTAGCTACACGGAGTGTAATAAGAACGTTGTTGATTTTTTGACGTAGGTTAAGCAGTAAATAAGTTGGACAATTGCTAGTAGAAAAATTCTTTACTCGGAATTTCCTTGGATTTTCATCGTCTTCAAGTGGTTGAATTCAAAACTGGGCGCCATAATTATATTCTCTTTCGATATTATGTATGCCACTTCTTTCTTTTATACTAGTGCGCCTTTTTGAGAATTATCCTTGCGTGGTCTCAGTTGATGTTATGGTGTTCGGTCCAGGCGTGATTAGATAACCCAGATTTCGTTAGCTCCGCTCTTTTAGTAACTATACGGTACTTTTTAACCCTAGTGTCCAGTGCTCGATTTTTCTCCCCAATGGTTGACGCAATCATAGAGTATGCCGTATATACAGTTTTTTGGTATTCCAGGAATATCTGGCTTTGTTTTTGTGATCATGCTCCTCAAGGTGTCGTTGGTCTTGTAAACCGTTTTGATTCCAATCAGTGTTCAATACGTCTAAGAAGCGTCACACTAAAAAATTCTTTATATAGCTCCTTGTTTTTTTTTGTAAAGTTAAGTTCGTGGTTTGTTGTGACTTATGTAGAAATTTGTACACGCGAGATGTATGGAGCGACATATAGGATTTTCAGAGAAACTGAAACACTGAGGGGCCGTGTAATTGTTGTTCTTTCGTAACTCCTACGTTAGAATGTCACAATCAAATTTTCAGTTTACTTCACCTTGCCAAAAATATTGAATACTCTTTTCTAGGTGTCATTTTTTTGTACGCAAGACGATATATAGAATGTATAATGTTTCTGGTCGGGAACCTCCATCCGTTGCGCTTCACACAATAGAATTTCCTCTCGAACACTTATTTATGTTTTTGATACATATCGGTAAATTTGTACACGCGAGATGTAAAGACCGATATCTAGGATTTTCAGGGAAAGTAGCACACAGAGGTTCCGAATCTAGAGCCGTCTTGTGTATTGCTGTTCTCCCGTAACTTACAGGTTAGAATGTCACGATAAAATTTTCAGGTTACTTCACCTGTCAGAGATATTGATTGCTCTCTTCGAGGTGTCATTCTTCTGTACAAAAGAATGACACCTCAATTCACTGTATGGGCCGACGCCAATACCATTAATTTCATTTTGCATTGACACACACTTTGCATACTTCACTGATTTTGCGGAAGAGTGCGCTAACAATAGTGTCTTGGCGTTATAATGTGCGCAAGCGTCGAGTTGACCGGCAATAAATTATTATGTGCATAATAATAATTATTGTTATTGAGGGTGTATCAAAAATTTGTTATATAAGCATAAGCAGTTAAGATATTTGAATTATAGGACGTAGGACGGGGTATAATTATAAAAAAAATTTAGAAGTAGTTGCATATACCGGGTGATTGAAATAAATGGTAGAGTAAATTTATAGTCATAAAATGTGGTTCAAAAAGGTGAATTTTGTTATATGGGGCGAAGTAAAATCATTGGTATACAGGAATAATTTAAACAATAGGAAAATAGAAAGAGTCAATAGTGTGGAGAGGACTTGTACTTATACAGGGTGGTCTTAAAGATATCAGGATCGTTGTAAAATTGTGTTAAGTTGTACAGGGTGATTCAGCAAATGATAGACCAATAAGTTATATAGGAGTGACCAGTACCCAGAAGCATATAGAGCAGGGGTCGGCAACCTTTTTTGGCCGGGGGTCAAAATCATCCAAAACGCGAGTATTAAAGAGACGTTTGGGTCAGAGATATTTTAGTATTAAAAACAGCATTTTAGTAAATAATGAGATATGTTTTATTAAGAAAATAATTACAAACATAGTTGAATAAATTTTATTTATAAACTTTCGCTACGATATCAATGGCTCCCTGGATGTTGAACTTGTGACTTCAATTTGGTCAAGTCTGGTTTATAGTTAGTCGTTTTAAGTCGAACACAAGCATCTGAATTTTCAATAGTTAACAGTGCTCATGTTTTTACTTAAAATAAATTTCATTTGTGAAAATATTTGCTCACATTTATAAGTCGACCCGAATGTGGACAAAATGGCAAAGACTTTTTTTAATGATGAAAACCGCATAAGAAGTGATGTCTAACATGTTAATATGAGAAAATGATTATCTTCTGTATGTTCCAAATCGTTCCGTAATTTCTTGAATTTATCCGTAAATAATATTGAGCTTTCATTTCTATACTAAAATTGTCAGTTCTTAGATATTCAAAATACTTCAAATTTATAATATTTTCTTCTATTTCATCGGGCTTTATTATAAATGTAAACATTTCTCCATGTTTCTTAAGACTGAAACCGACTTTCATATTCACTTTTAATGACCGAAATCCAAGTTTCGAACATATTTAGATTGCGTTCATTGATATTTTCTTTTTCATGTTCCCTTTTTAACAAGGGAAAGAAATGAATTTTTTTAGTTTTTATGTCAGTTTCAAATAATATCAATTTTGAAGTAAAACTTTTCCATTTCTCATACATTTTCAAAATTGTGTGGTTATTTCCTTGGGGTCGTACATTGAAATCATTATAATGGTTCATTATGTATGTTAAGAACAAAAGCCTTAAAAACCATTGTTTATGATTGAGCTCGAGAAAAAGAAAACAATGTTTGAATTCTTATACTTTATTTTCGGAACTAAAGTGGGTCACTTGAAATTACCAAATGGGTCACTCGTTGACCAACGGGTCATAGGTTGCCGACCCCTGATATAGAGTGTGGATGCAATATAGAGTGAATTAGTTACATTTATCGAAAGTGTTCCAAATAATGAAACAAAAAGTTAAAATATATTTGGATAAAATTAGAGAGGGAGAAAAAGAGAGAGAGAGATAAGAATACGCTAAAATTTTCAATTGAATTGTACCTAATGTAGGATAAAACAAGATATGTCTCAAAATAGCCATCGATTGCACACGGTTTCTAAACTGTTTTTATTTTAAGTCAGTTGAAGTCGGTTCTTTTTTAAATATACATTATTATTGTTAAGTAAGCTGACAGACAATGCGATGATAAGACAAGCTGCTCCAATGTCGGTTAGCATATTTGGTGGTAAAATTGAGAACTGACTGGCTATGGGCAATCAAAGCCCACAGTCTAGGGCAACACTCATTTCCCGACTTGACCATATAATGTATGGCAGCACACTCCCTCTAAGACACGTATAGCGTGCCTTTAGAGGAAAATTCAAAAACCCGATACATCCTAGATATCAAAAGGGTTTAGCTCTGTGGGAGCCCTTGTTAGGTTTTCAGGCCCGTGGTTGGAGTCGTGGCGGCAGTTTCCTAGGGCAACACTCATTATTATTGTACAATATTATTACGCAATATTATTGACAGTCTAGGGGCTTCAGTTGATAAAGAATCTTTAATTCGTTTCCGCAATCGAAATCTGATAAAAGAAAACAAAACTCGTTTTAATTGAAAGTTAACAGTTACTTCTGACATTTCAGTTTTGGAATCATGTCATAACAATCGATTTGAGGAAATAATTGTCTTGGATTTCAAATCAACAATATGATTTGTCATTCTTCGATACAAAATCCTGCATACATGACATTTAGCTCGATATTGTACCACTTCTCCGTAGAGTGCGCTTTGTATATGAGAGACGTAAAGGTCATTCGATATGTAAAGTTTAAATACCACGCACGAATGAATTTTTCACCGTGTCAATATAAAATGTGACTAAACGCCAGATGTTTTTCCGCAATGCTAAACACCACTGACCGACATTTAAATATTTCAGTTTTATTTTCTTGACGTAAAAGCGTACAACAAATAAATCCGCGAAACGTGAAAACGATTTCAAAACGACCGAACGAAAACAAACGAAACTAAAACTGATCACCACGGCCGACTTTGGTTAACAACTCGGTAATTACGGTCGGTTTGTAGAGGCAAAACTTCGCGCGCGTTTACAAAATCAGATGTTGGAATGGAAGAGAAAGCGCGATAATTTTCCAAAGTGACAAATAAACGAGATTGGAGAAGAGCGAGTCTGTTTTTTTTGATGTTGTTTCGTCGTAATGCGACAAATTTGCTATTGTCCCAATTTTTAGAAAAGATAAACTACGTGCTCTAATTGTCTCTCTTGAATCGCATTCGGATTGTTATTCTAGGTGCTCGTTAAGCTCGAGAGGAAGTAGGAGAAAGTTAGCAAACAAGATATTTAGATGTTGTTTTTAATAATTTTGTAGCTTTACAGAATTTTCGTTTTTTAACTCTTACTTGAGCAATCATTTGAAATTTCGCCTAACTGGGTCAAACTTTTCTCATTTTTTCATAAAATATTTGGGTGAGCAACTGTAACGGATTGTATGTACAAGATACCAACAAGTCCCTGTAGTGTCGATTACACAGATCAACATTTGAACTAAGCGGGAACACGGCATGCCTTATAGTGTACTAGGGGTTTTTCGGGTCGCTGATTACGATGAGGGGGTCGGTTGACCTTCATCACGTCGGGTTCAAGCGCATTTGAGGGTCAAATCGAGAGAGTTTTTGTAAAATTCTCTCGATTTGACCTTCAGAGACCTCAAAAACATTAGTATGAATTTTTTCACATTTTTTGAATGACCTTCAAGTGACCTCTGACAAAAAGCGCAGTCAAACAGACTACGGATTCGGACTTAGAGACCTCAAAAACGTAAGCAACAATTTTTTCAGATTTGTTGGTTGAATTCTCTCGATTTGACCTTCAAATGCCCTTGACTCTGATGTGATGAAGGTCAACCGACCCTCTCATCGTATTCAGCGACCCAAAAAACCCCTAGTACCCGATACGGCATGCCGTGTTCCGGCTTAGATCAAATGTTGACCTGTGTTATCTCCACGGGAAATATTTGAGGGAACAATATTTCCTTGATGTTAATTAAGGTCAAATCGGGTCAAGTACAGTTTGGCTCCGTACATTTTAAACTCTATGTGCTAGAAAAATGTTTCCTTCGAGTGAAGATTAAGATTTTGATAATGTCATATTGAGTCGGGCTATTGCCATTACATTCAAGGTCATATTCAGACCAAATTCACTTTTCTGAATGGGAATCCTCACTTGCATCGCCGGGTATTTTACATTCCAATATAGCCTAGACCATTTTTTAATTTGACCTTGGTGACCAGCGAAAGTCAAATCAATATCTGTGATTTTTATGTATTTCAAATATCTAACAACAGATTAAAGTCAACGCAAATTATTATTTTTCTGATAGTTACCTAGACTTGCTGGGTACTTCTTTAAAGTGCCTTAACTGGCTTAACCTTATCTACTTTATCGTAACTTGCCAATACTGACTCGTTTAATCCAAATCTTTAATGCATCTAAAGTTATTCATTCAACTTTTTTAAAGGCCTTCTAGATCAAAATTCTAAAACTTTTCATTTCCTAAACTATTATTGTGTGAAGAGCTGGGCTATGTGATTTTAAAAAGAAGAAGGACATATTCGTAAAAAAAATTACGGATCTATGATAAAATTAGGTGTTATTGTTTGACATTGTCAAAACTTCCAAATGTTAAAAATGTCAAATGTCAAAAATGTTAAAATTAAAAAATGTCAAATTTCAAAAATTACAAATATCAAAAATGTTAAAAGTGAATAATGTTGAAAGTCGAAAATGTCAATTCTGAAAAATGTTAAATTTCAAAAATGTTAGATGACAAATATCAAAAATGTCATATGTCAAAAATGTCAAATATAAAAAATTTCAAACGTCAAAAATGACATGTCAAAAATTTCAAATGTCAAAAAAGAAAAATGTCAAATGTCAAATGTCAAAAATGTCAAATGTCAGATATATCAAGTGTCAAAAAGTCAAATATCAAAAATGTCAAATGTCAGATGTCAAGAAGTTCAAGTTTCAAAAATCTCACATGTCAAAAATATCAAATATTAGAAATGTCAATCGCAAATGTGAAATGACATAAATGTGTCATGTCAAAGATGTCAAAGTAAAAAATGTCAAATATTAAAAGTGTCAAAAATAACGTCAAAAATGACGAGGTTAAAAAATGTCTAAAATGTACAAATATAAAAAATGTCAGAATATTCAGAAAAGGCTGAAAATCAGAAATGTCAAAAATGCCAAAAATGTCAAGAGTGAAGAGCTCCGTGAACCTTGGGTTTCAGACTCAAACAGTATTTGATTATAGAAGGTTTTACTAACAACGTTAACAGAAAATAAACGATATATCTTTGACTTATTACAACGCTATATGAACATTCTAGAAATAATAAGGTATGTCAAAACTTATGTCAGTTGACAGAAGCAGAATAAGTAAAAGTAAACTAAGGGTAAGTTTGCATAAGAAGTGTATACATCGACAAAGAGTGAAATATGACAAAATTTTAAAAAATGTTGAAAATGAAAAAAATATCAAAAATGTCTAAGAAGTCAAAAATGTCAAATTCATAAACGTCAAAAAAGTGAACAACGTCAAACATGTCAAAATTTTGAAAAAATCAAGTGTCAAAAAATATCAATATCAAAATGCCAGGCCTGCCAAAATGTCAAAACAGAGTAAACTCCGGTCGTGCGTCAGACTTGACATGAAGTTTTAACTTCCAGAATGAATTACACTCATCATGAGAAGGTGAACCGTGATTTTTAAGGGAGAATGTTATTTCCCAATCACACCTGTTTGCTCCAGAAAGTATTTGAAAAATTCTTGAAATAACAAATTCGCTTAAAATTATTTTCTGGGTGTTATTTGTTGAAACTTCTAATTTTTTGTGGTTTGCAAAGTTGTAAATTCAAAATTAAAAAATCAAAACATCTAAAGGTTTCAAAATTGTCAACAGATGTTCTTAAGTGTGGTTATTTTCCTTCACACCATAGAAAATTGACTTAAACTATCCTTAAAGCGGGATAGTAACAACATTTTCGAGTTTCACTCTAAAGGAGTTTATTCTCTCTAAAAAGAGCAAATGCGTCGTAATAATAGGGAATCTCTATAGCTATCTGATATTATCGAAACTTCCCGATGCCTGTACACCATTTCCGGAGAATATCGCTCCAACTATTCGCCAACAAACTGCACATATTCAAAAACTTTGTGAGCGCTTAACATTCTGCGATTATCAGAAAACGTACAAAGATATCAGAGCGTTCCGCATCATCGTCAACTTCAAAAGGGCCCATCCAGCCTTTATGGTTTTCTTCTGCACCTCCACACGTTGAATTCCACTCTCAACTTATGCAATATAACATTCCCCGAGATAATATCGGTGGAGCGTCAGATTTCCAAACTCGACTTTCTGCCTTGTAAAGTTGAACGACATACACTGTCAACGGCGACTTCGATTTCCATTCGACGCACTTCCACACCGACGCACAACTTCAATGGCTTTAATTTAAATTCGTATTTTCCCACAGAACACGTTTTGTTACTTTTTTTTGTAACAAAAACTCGAAAAGATGGTGGAAATTGATGCCGCGAGAGCGACGAATGTATTCATGAAAAAGTTCTCCCCGATACCGATCGCCCAAAAAAAAGAGCAAATTGAAATATATTGTCAAACTCTCGAACACTCCATTAAGCCGGAAATTCTGGAATTGAATGGAAATATTGATGAAGTCACAAATTATGAGCGAAAAGTAATTGGGCGACAAATTTGGGGAAAACTTTTATCTTCTTTAGAAGCTATATATTTATAAAAGGATTTTCACTCTCAAAAATTTTTGTTTCTGTTCGATAATAACTGACTATTTTTTTATCAGCCACTGTGCTCTAAAAGACAGTGGCGTCCATGATTTTAATCCCAATATTGCAAATGCCACTGGAAAGGGACTGAGGCTACTTTCAACTGGAAAAAATGCACAGTATGCTGGACTTGTACTTCTGTATTAGCTCTTCATGCTAAATTGACCGAAAAGTGTTTTCGCCCGACAAGAATACCAAATGTACTCATAATCAAATTTTGGACGATGCCGATTGCTCATTAAGAAGAGCAAGTTTTAATATATTACCAGACTATCAGAGACACTATTAAGTCGGAAATCCTAGAACTGCCTGGCAATATTTACAGAATCATTTTATGGATGAGTTATCTTCCTTAGCGCTACATATATTTCTTTCATAAACCGATTTTTACTGAAAACTCTTAGTTTCTTGGTCACAACAGAATCTCTGCTGAGATATGTAGCATTACAGCCAATAGAGAAAATGTAATGATGCCATGTATGCCATCGATGGCATATATAATATTCACTTAGCATCTTTCAGTTTAAAATATACGGTGTCCTGAAAATTCAGTTTTGCGATTATTTGTGTCTCCAGGGCCTCAGAGGGTCAAGAATAATGGAATAGTGGCTTATCTTTCACAGAAATATTGACATTTTCTATATCAATTTAGGAAATTTTGTGAAAACTAGTGGTAATTTTTCACCACTTCAGAGGTATTTTCATGAAAAACTTGTATTATCTGAGAAACAAATGAAGAACAAGTCACATGCTACAATAAAAAAATAAGAATATTCATTAAGATTAAATTATTTAGTAGTTTAGTTACTGGCTCTGTAGTAATAAAAAATCATATGGAGAACTTTAACCAGCTTTCAAAGGTAACAAATATTTTGAAAACATCACATGTCAATGTCTAAGTGTTTATTGGGAAATAACACCACACTTTAAAGGAAATTGCTGTATATTCCAAACGTTTCGGGGTCTAGATCAGACCCCGTTGTCAATGGCTAAGAAACTACGGATTAAAAAGGTATAATTCCAAGATGTAAATTTAAATATTTGACAATGTTTATTATTTGATTTTTGTCAAGTCATCAATTCTTAAAATTAAACTGCCATTTGACATTTCACATTTGTCATTACAGTTTCATATTTTTGGCATGTGACATTTTTGACATTTGACGCTTTTGACATTTGATATGTTGGACATTTTACATTTTTGACAAATGACAATCTTGACAATTTCATTTCCGACATTTCACATTTAAATTTTTTACATTTGACATTTCTGACAGATTATATTTATTACACATTTGATAACTTGAAATAAATAAAATTTTTGACATTTCACATATTTAACATTTGCCATTTTTGACACCTGACATTTTTGATATTTAAAATTTTTGACATTAGACATTTTGGACATTTTTGACACGTGACATTTTTGACATTTGACATTGGCCAAATTTGACATTTGCCGTTTTTGACATTAGACATTTTTTATTATTTGACATTCTTGACTTTGGACATTTTTTACATTTGACATTTTTGACATTTGAATTTTTTGACATTTGACATTTTTGACATATATACATAAATTTGGACAATTTGGACTTTTTTGACACGTGAACATCACAAGTCAATTCATCAATCAATTCTTAAAATTACACATTTTTGCCATTTGACATTTCTCATTTGTCATTACTATTATTTCATTTGTGATATTTGACATTTGTTATTTTTGGCATTTGACATTTTTGACAAATGACATTTTTGACATTTACATTCTCGAAAATTGACATTTAAATTTGACATTTCTGACAGATGATATATTACACATTTGACATTTTTGAAATTTAGAATTTGTGACATTTCACATATTTAACATTTGTCACTTGTATTTGATATTTTTGATATTTGATATTTTTGACATTTGGCATTTTTTCCTTTGACATTTTTGACATAGGACATTTTTTACATTTGACATCTTTGACATATATTTTAATATTTTTCACATTAACATTTCTGTCATTTTTCACATTTTCGGTACTTTTTTACAATTTTTACATTTTTCACTCTTGGCATTTTTGTCTTTTTAACGTTTTTTGACATTTCTCATATTTTTACATTTGAAAAATTTCGACTTTTCTAACACTTGACGATATCGCCTTTCACGTTTGTGAATTTTGACATTTTTGACATTTGATATTTTTAACGGTTTGCCATGTTTTGAACATTTTTGACCATTTGGACATTGATGATATTTTTTACTTTATTGAAAATTTTGTCATTTTGAATTTATAATACGAGCATAACTTTTTAAACCGGTAGATCTCATAACTTACCATATTTGAGCAAAGATCCAGGAGAATACCAAATATCAAGGCAGATGGAACGTCTGTATGATGGCAGACTACTGATAGGGAAATTAACGCAATTATTGTAGACAGCAAATACGCTACAAAATCACTTATAGACACATTAAAAGACATAGTTTGTGATCTTAACCAGAGCTGAGTTCAAGGGAACAAAACACTAAGAGCGGTTTACTCAATCACGACTAAGCTAGACAACTGCTATAGTGTGAGATTTCTTTTGGAGGCCGCAGATTGTTCAGAAATGTCAGAAGCCGGAAGACCGGTCTCACCATTAATACTGGCATCGAAAGTTGATGGAATCACTCAAATTTTTAGATTTATTTCTATTGGAAAGACTGAAGGACACGAAGCTAATTTTTACAAGTCTTTATACCAAAGAATACCTTTACTAGTCTTTTTCGAGATCCATCTTAAGGTCTTACAGTTGAGCAGTTGTCTATGATTACTCATAATTTCGTAAACTGGGTTTTTCTGGGTCAAACCAGATAGACCATTTAGCCTAAGTGATACGATGAAATTAATTTATCAGCTTGCTAAAAACACAGGACCGTCAGTGCTGATTTTTCCAAAGCAGTTCGCGTGTATCATAGATCCACAATTTGTAATAGTGCAATTCTTAAATTCTGCTACAAGTCGTTTTAATGTGGTTGCCAAGCCTGAAAGCTAACTCCGTTAACCGTTATTGGATATACTTTACGATTATACGATTCACGTAATTAATATGCAATTCTTTTAGTTGAATACAGAAATTGGTAAAAATTACATTTTCGCTCCTTATCTTGATCATCTTTAATTAGATTTGCACCTTAGTCTGCCAACCTTCAAAACCTCCTACGCACGTCTGCCATCCTCCTGAAACACAAATAAAAAGGCCGTCGTCACGCATGCCACCACCACGCCCGTCACGTAACACATCTGATGCCAACCATTTTTTTCTCTCTCATCTTGTTTTTCTCGGAATACCTACTTTATACTCTTCAGTTAACTTTCCAATTGCATCGGTTAGCCGTCCGTTCGTATAGAAAATACCCCGAAGACGAAACAAAAGAAGAACGCACGAACGTTGTCGGTCGACAAGAACGCGAGAGAACTAAGGAGGCTGTGGCCTACTATGAGGTCACGTAGCGGTTGAAGTGTCCTACGGCTAGAAAGCCATCCTGCATATGCACACACACAAACAATTTTATATATATATATATATATATATATATATATATATATATATCATGTAATTTAAAATGTAATAAAAGGCGGTAGACCAACGCTGCATTCACTCCTTTGATCCTGTAAAACCACTTGTGATGTTATGTCGAAATTAAAAAGACGACTTAGACAAACTAAACTGGATGGTTTTGTTTCGCATA